>JAPTHN010000006.1:18393217-18993217 GCA_026936325.1 Platynereis dumerilii
ACGGTGTTCTTTCTTGCCTTGGACTTATGACCTTAACCAGACCATCTGCCCATCAGAGACCCATTAGGTCATTGTAACAGAAATGTACATCATTTTCATAAAAAGGCTTAAAAGTTTCTTGTCCCTAAAACTCAGTCTGGCATACATTCATCCTGCGGCATACCATCGTTCTATTTTGATTTCATCCGCATACAACAGCAGAACAAGGGAGATTCTATCCTTTGAGCAACATCCTCAACAAAACTTTTTTAATGCTATTTCCAGTCCAACAGCCCCTTGTCTTTTATCAGCTCAGACACTGAGCCATTTCTCACAACCTTATCGGTGTAAAAAGAGTTTATCTGCTGTGGCCATTCCTGGCCAAGATTCAGCACACCAATAGCTCTCTGATGTAACCATACATTTTTCTTGGCATTTTAATAGTTATTTCCATTATGGTTCAGGTATGCAATTAAACACTGTCAGATGTCCTGCTTCTTTTAGCATCAGCAGTGTAAATAGGCGGCTTGATTCATTGTTGGCACTAACACTGGGATTAACGTGATGAAAAAAGGTTGGGATAACTGTATGGAACCACCCCTTTAGGGTTCACTTAAATGACATCAAGCCCAGATTTTGCTGTTGGAGGGCAACTGTAAATGTCATCACCTACCTAGGTCTGAGGTTTTCAGAGCCAATTTGGACACAGGTCAGGACAGCAACCACAGAGTGGCTTTATACGAGCCAAAAACTGATGCAAGTAAAGTCAACAGATCCAAACGGTGTAGGCTGATGTATTACAAGGGCATTTAGGGCAATTTAGCATAAAAGATAAGTTTGCAAGGGCATCTCGCAAGTCTTCTGCCCTGGATCGATGAATCCTCTTTCTGCACAAAGGGAGCTAAATAGGCTCCTTACTTTTCTGTAGACCTTAAATCTATCAGACGCAAGGGTAATCGTCCATTGGCAATAAGCCCTTGTGGCATAGTCTTGGGATACAAGTTACGGTGAGGAACAACTAGAGAACTTACACTGTTATTTTGGTTATTATTTATATAAACGATTACCATGTATATTTGAATTTCTCTCTTAATTAATGTGATATGTATTTGAGTTATCAATCAGACTAAAGATACTCACAGAAACTCAGAACTGCATTAAAAAGTGGAACAAAAAATTTGAGAATTATTAACATCAAAAATTAGGAGTGAATTTCCTCAAACGGTTTAGATTCTGTATAATTTGCACTGGTTTAGATTAATAAGACAGGCAGGGACCACAATAAGCAAGTGAAGGGCACTCTTTGTACAAAGATATAGCTTGAGAAATGACCATCTTTTCATCCAGAATTATCCAGAAACAAAAGAAGCTATAAGTGGCTCGAAAATATATAATGCAACAAAGAGCCTACTTACTGGAGGACATCATTGATTTTGTTAAGAAGGATGATAACATCTTAAGGGCACTCTAATAGATTTGATCTACATTTTTGTGAGCCCTTGGTCCTGTATATATGTACATCTTGTTAAATTTCTATCTATATTAAGACATACATTTTTGGTATCTAAATGCAGCCTTCTTGTGACTGCTTTAACACTGGCCAGTTCACATCAATTCAAGAAGTTTAATGAGGAAGAAAAGGGCATGTCTTTTTGCAATAATTATTCCAGCCAACGTGCAAGTAGGAGTCTGACTGTGTTACTCCACTATGCACTAATCATTGTTTTCTCCTTTGCATTTTCAGGAGCACTACCAGAAGACAGTGGGCAATGGCAATGCAGAGTTCTGAGTGACTCCTGGCTGAATCTGATCTGATAGAAATCAATGTAGTTGGTGAGTGTACCAAGTTTCGCCGTAGAGATTTTGTATAATTCATAAGTTTGCATATGTATCATCTATGCATTTTACAACACCGATATTCTTCTTGTCAACAATCAATGAAACAAATTCAGGAGACAAGTAGGAGATAGTTCAACTGTGTCTAGGTTTCACCCAGATAATACACAAACAATAGTAATAAATAATTATTGATATCTGTTGTGTGAAATATTTAGTAAAAAGAACTTTTTTACAATATCTCTCAAGCCAAATAGAAATAGAATGATTAATAAATTGACAAGATTGTAAAGACAAAACAAGGTAACAACACAATTTAAAAAGAACAAAGATAAAATGATGATTTACTAAACTGATTTATTAGTGACTATCAGTTTTCTATCATTATTGTTATAAATTAGAGTTCAGGCCTGCTATTTCATTTATGATTGTAATCGTCGAATAATGGACAAATCTTCTGAAATGAATATTCAAATGGATATTTAGAGCACAGATATAATTGTCAATGCACCATTTTAAAACAATTTGTGGTTGTTGCGACTTTACTTGTAGGTGATAACTTTTACATGTGCTAGAGGTGTCGTCCACATGGCCAGACATGGCGAGTTTGAGGATATGATATATAATCATAACATCATATGGCCCTTCGAAATTCAAATTATGCATTTATTATGTAGGTGAAAATAATCATAATCTTGTAAGTGAGATTTTAAAACCATAGCAATGGCATTAACTTCCGTTATGAATTTCTGTATTATTCCAACAAGACCCCTGGAAATACGCTCATTTGGAGTCTCTAAAACTTTAGTGATTTAATCTTTAGGGCATTGAATGATCATGCAAGAACTTGAAAGATCAAACTCAGCAGAGACAGGACTCATTTATTATTCATCACATATTGTGAGTGGAATTGAGGTAGATCTTCACACAATATAATTCAATACATTTTGGTCACTTTTAATGAAGTAATACTATTCTAGATTACCAAACTGACCATTATAATTTATAATTTGGAAAAAAATCAGACTGGATAGGCTGAGATAAATCAGAAGAAACAACATACAATACAGAATAAGATGAGATAAGATAGGATGAGAAGATAACAGCAGATTAGTTTTTGTGTCTCAGAAAAGATAAGAGATGATAAAAGATATTTTATATATAAGATAAGACAAGACAGGATAAGATAAGATAAGATAACACAGACAAGATAAGACAATATAGGACAAGACCAGACAAGAAAACACGAGACTAGATAAGATAAGATAATATAAGATAAGATAAGATAGATAAGATAAAATTACACAGACAAGATAAGATAAGATAAAACCAGAAAAGAAAAGACAAGACTAGATAAGATAAGATAAGATTAGACTTCTATGACATCGGCCAACGTTAGATTTCTTAATCATTATTTTTGTTTCTCAATAATGTGTGGTAGCTTAGGCTTCATATCCCAGAATTAGTAAGACAACTTAGCCTATGACATATGGGGACCAATGCAGCATACCAAATTAAGCCTTGGTCTGATATTTGACACCAAAGCAATTTGTCTGTTCTGTTATAGCCAAACTGTCACACAACTTAATTATAACTTTGCTCATCATTGATTATGTGGCTCGATAATTGAAAAAGAAATATTGTATCCTTCCAATTTATATTTATGGTGTGGCATGGTATCATATTTCAAACAAAATATATCAAGTCCCTTCTCCTTGATTGAGTCTGAAAGACTGGAGACAGAAAGGATTTAAAAGAAGGACTTAAAAAGAAAATATATATCAAGGAAGGAAGGAAGTTAGCATTTGATTAGATAGATAGATAGATAGATAGATAGATAGATAGATAGATAGATAGATAGATAGATAGATAGATAGATAGATAGATAGATAGATACATAGAGGGTGCATGAATAGGGAGATGTACATATTTTAGAAATATATGCATTTCAATATTCCCTGCATTAAAATTTTGCCAAATGTTTAATTGTATACATTTTATGAAGAATTAGCTAGGGCATAATCTTATTCTATTTATCCATGTCTGTCATTTATGCTTTGCTTAATTAATTAACTCAATGGATTAATTAAACATCTGGGAATTACTATGGGAATGATTTCTTGATTAATTAAATGTCTGATTAGTCTGAATGAAAGATGGGCAAATTATCATGCATCATGGCTTTTGGTGATCTATTTTAAAACTGCGTCAACAAATTATTTTTGGGTCAATTTTTTTGTAAGCCTGATATTTCCACTTAGCCGCATAACTCATCGCCAGTTCTATGCCGGACTCAGTGTCTGTGATGAGAATAAGCGCTCAATAATTGATTAGATGCTTTGTGAACAGGAGACTCGTTAGCACCGCTCTATTATGTGACTTTTATTTCATGCACTATCACATTCCAGCTGCCTCTGTCATAAACTAATACTTTAATATGGCTCAGTCCGATTGCTCTGACTGACAAGTTCAATAGAATTCTATTTCGACATGCTTCAGAATAAAGCAGAGGAGTCATAACTTTTCCCTTCAAGATGTACATGCAACTCACTCCCTGATCCATCAGTGATCCAATGCCCCTGTTACAACAGGGATCCAATATCTCTGTTTCCACTTCCATGCTCAGATTTTATGGTCTTTGGTGAGACTCTTCAAGGCAAGCCCTCTGTACAATGTATACTTTTTCTGATGCCTTTTGTGTTTGGCAGTAACCCTGCACTATGATTGCTTAATGTCAGGGGATTTGTTCACAGGTCATCATCTTCTAACTGGATAGATGGGTCACATGTCTAATTGACCAATCAGAATCATGTCACAATTCTAAAACATTTATGTATTACTAGTTTTGAACTCCAGTGCATGGTTGCTAGAGGAGGGAGCCAACTTGGGAAACTAAAAGTCAAAACGAAGGTTATCAGAACCCAGAAACTTTCATGGTGTAATGATAAGCAAACCAACATATAAGACTGAGCTTCTAGTTTACCAAACTTTCGCTTTGTGTTTGTGAAAAGATTCAATTGGACAGTTTTGAGTGTGTGAAGCATAGAGATATTCGGTCTAACCCCATTTGCAGCACCATCAGCATTTATCTCTCATACAACGATGCGTGGGTGTCTGCGGAAATGTGAGAGAATCTTTAGAGCAATTAAGTCCTTTTGTCGTTAATCTGCTCAAATTGATTTTCAAAATAGACACCTTAAGCACCACCGTTTATTCTTATGGAGAGTCTAGTCTTTACTTTGTCATTGTGCTGATGTTGTTTCAACATTAACTTGGACCCCCCAGGGTGTTTTGAGATAAAATTAAAGATTGAGCTGCCATAGAAGATGAAAAAGTCAATTTAGACAAGATTAAAATGTTTCCTGTTGCAATCCTGTTTGACCCCTTTCTAACTTCTGACATCTATTTTGACTTTTCAACCTTTATTTTCTACCTGTGCCATTTTGTGACTTTCAGTGACCTTTAGCGACTTTTCGTGACTCATATCTTGACTGCTCAATTTCAGGTCCCATGAGGTCAGTATCTCTGTTGGCCAGCCATGCTGGAGAAAACTTCACGCACATTCCTCAAGAGGGAGCCACTATCACTCTGCAGACCAATAAGAAGGATCGATTGGGTTGCGAGGTCAAGGTCACCAATATGGCGCCCAAAGTGACCTTGACTGTGGAAAAGGAAGGGAAGGACACACAGGATGTTACCGATTACTTCATGCATGAAGAAAACACATTAATAATAAACTCTAAAGGAGGATTAATAAATGTGCAAAGACATATTCGATACACCGAGATTAAACCTCTCGGACATTTATTTAATCAATATTTTTTTCGCTGTCGGGCAGACCTTCCGTTTTACCACAGCATGGAGACAAAAGCTCTGCTCAACATAACTTATAAACTTGTCATAATCAGAAAGTTTTAGCTGTTTAATGGTGGTAATATTAAATATATGTAGATGGAGGATGAAGTAGATAACCAGTATTTCCCTGCTTTATTCTTCTCTAACCTGATAATACAAGTCACATAACACATGCTATGTGCGCCAACATTTTTAAACATCAAGATGACATTTTGAGTTTCTGATGACATTCTCAATAGTATGGAAGATTCAATTATATAGGCCTATATATGATTTCGAATGGACAATTTGTATTTTAACATCAAAATTGGTGAAAGATTAGATATGAAAAATGAACTCCTGTTTTAAGAAGTCCTTAGATTTACCAAAAAAAGACATAAAGGGTCTCAAAGATCCTTTAAAATTTGGTTCTGAAATTGCTTTTTTTTTAAATATGCAAATTACATTTCCATGAACTCTAAACATTATATATTTATCTTTTCTTATTTCTAAATTAAAGATGACTTGACCGTGCATGTTCACTTTTTCTGATTTCCAGGTTAACGGTGACTTGATAATCACCATCCTCAATCTGCACCAGGTGGACCCAGCCAAATACGGTTCTTACAAATTAAAGGCCAACAATTACTATGGGAGAAAGCAGGCCCAAGTTATGCTAACTGACCGTAAGTATGATGATTTAGAATAAGTATACATACTTTTTTCACTCTCTGAAAAAAACTTCATCGATGTTTAGTCAAGACTTCAAAGAAATGCTGGTAAGTGATATTACCAAAGCTTTTTTGGAACAACCAGTCAATTGTTTGTCAACAGTTTTTGTCCTGCTTTGACCGTGGTTATACAAGACATTGTGCAGGTCGGTGACTATGGTGCAGATGAGGTCAAAGCTTTTTGAAACGACCAGTTGATGGTTATTGACGTTGTAAAAGCTTGAGGCGATTAACAGTCAACAGTTGGGGCCTTGTTACGACTATAGCCATACACCTGTCCCGGGCATTGACAAAGGAGGCCATTTCACATGAACAGGCTGCAGACAGTCAATGCTTTGATACTTCAGGAAATCTTACGGCATTTATCAATAGTTCTCGTAGAATCCTCTATATAACTTGAAAATTGTCTCTTCATTTCAGACTTGGGTACTGGTGGCCAACCTTCATCGCTTCAATCAAATTGCCAACTTCTTGCTATCTTTCTTGTTATAACAACTCAAGAATTTTCTGTGCTGAGTTCATATATAATCATTGTTCCGGTTGTCTGAAAGTATTTATTGACCATATTTACATATATGTACAATGCTATTTACATTTTCCATCACCAAAATGCAATATATATGGCTGGCTGACGCCAATGCAGGCGTATTTGCCTTTATCAGTAAATATATGTAAAGTGAATATCATATTAATCAAGCACAAAATATAACCAGTGAAGCATTATCCAATATTTATATCACAATATTTACAGAATAAATCAATTTATACAGAAACTAGAAATACATCTAGTTAACAAATCGAAAGCCAACATGTATTGCATAGGAAATTGTTATATTAGGTAATCATGTTTTAAAGTGTTTACAAATGTTCTGGATGTTATGAAGAAATAGGAAAATTTAATGAAACAATTTAAGGAAGAGAGTCCAGTGCCGTGAGTTGGTAAACTTTCAGTTTTGGGCCAATAAGCACTTACATTTTAGGTCATATCTCAGCCCCATAAAGGAATTTATGCTGGCAAAAATATCTTCTTTGATGCAAATAGCAGCAATTGCATCCATATGTCACTGGTCTTGAGATAATGAGTGATCAATGATTGCAGTAAGGGAAATTGTTGGTGTCCCGTCCGGACACTGCGTGTAAAATATTTGCATACAACTTTCAAATACAGGAAAAGGAATAGATTTAGGATCAAAATTGCAATGCACTGTTCCCTGATTAGGTGGGCATCTTGTGAATCCAGAAAAATGGCAATTGGATGTTTCTATATTTTTTTAATACACCTTTTGTAATCCTCAGTCGGTGTGTCCCGGGTGAAGCTTAAAAGTGCAATGTGATATTTTATGCCACAGATAAACCACTGATCCAAACATTTTCGGAGAATTTAATATACTAATGCATTGCTCATGACCTTGTCTGTCAGGAATATATCACTTAAAGTGGCTAAGGCTGTTGTGCCAGAAGCTGTGATGGCTTGAATAAGACTGACAACAGCGCGACGCTCTTATATTCTGCAAACATTCTGTGGGACTTCTCTTGTTCGGGTACTTCCTGATGAAGGCTTGTTGCTAGAATTCTTGTATTCTTGGTATTATTGTCATGCTCATGAAACACAGTGGCTTCGCATTTGACCATTTGGCAAACCAGTCAAGTGCCCCATGTTTTTCAGTCTCCTTATTCTTTTTCATTCTTCTAAGTTTATTTCCAATTTTAAAAGTGATGCGACTGCATTGTAAGCGAATCTGGCTAGTCAGTCGACATTTATTTTCCATTGCTACTGGATATGCCATTTTCTCATGCTACTTGGTTACTTTGATTTATTCGAATCAATCCTTTTCACTCAAAATTCACAAAAACCTCTCTCTCAAAAGACTGGATTTGGAGTTTAAAGATTGGAAAACTGACCATGTGTCATAAGACTAAGGCATTTAATCAAATAATTCTTAGGCAGGAAACATTACACGCTATTAAGTATTTTGAAAAAAAAATGAACTGGGAGTATAAGTCTACCTATGTTAAAATACACAGGGGAACATCATTCTTAAAATCATCCAAGGTACATAGCAAAACAAATTAGAGTTATGAATATTTTATCTTAACTACAATCACTTCCAACTTCTGTGTATCATTTGGAATTATACTTGGGTGACTTGGTCAATTTGATTGAAATAAATCACTGTCCAACTGATTGGGTTTCAACAATGGCAGGAGTTGCTTTGGTAATTATACATTCTCTACCAGCACTAAACTACAATTTGGGAAACTGAACTACATGTAGCAAATTGTGATTTAAATAAATCACTCCAAAGAAATTCAATAGAGTATACCAGGATTCAAGAACTGTACCATAAGTCACAATCAAATATTATTATGGGCAATACCAAGAAATTGCCTGGGAAGATGGCCAACCTCAGGCATTGGCAGAACATGTAACAGAGTGGCCTATGATTATTGAGTTTAAGGAAGTCACCTGGTTAGAGTGCAGAAATTTCACTGTCTGATCGAAAACATTGAATATGGTACTAATCCAAGAATGATTTCTTTTTAAACAGAGGAAAGCAAATAAAACTTCAACACAACTGCAACATTTGAATGTTCCACTGCAGAACAGGAGTTGCAAATTTATATGTTGAATCTATTTGTTTAACTGCCTGGTACCTTTATCAGACCTGGCAATTGAGAACTCACAGCAGTGATTCAAATAAATTACTTCAAAGAGAATTCAAGTCTCATATTTGTTCAACACAGACTCTGAAATAACGATCTTTCCATTTCAAGGTCCAATAATCTAAAACTTGCTTTAGAAGTTTCCATTAAATTCAATACGTAGAAGAAGAATGGAATAAAAAGGAAAAACAATATATATGCATTTGATAATTTTTCGTCTTGGTCAATGCGAATACACTGTTTTACATGCAAAGTTTAGTACCTGTCATGCAATGCTACGATCATATGCACAGTCATGTTATTCAAAGTTTGATTACACACCAAAAAGTTAACACCATAAAACGTTAATAAGAATCCGTAGATTCAATACCTGACAAAGTGGAAGGCTGGCCAGTTAGAGGTGTCCACAAGCTAAAACTAGCAAAAAAATTATTTTCATGAATACGGCCTTGACCCCTAAGAGCAATTTTAAAAGTTCAAAATGGCACCCTGACCTGACCCTGTAGGTGACCCCTAGCCTAGTTATATAACTAGAAAAAACCAAAATAGCAGCCATAATTTCCCTTTTTAATGCATGACGAAGAACTGGAAAATTATTTTGACCAGTGAAAGTAAAATATTGAGTTTTGCAACTTTTCTCCTGGTAGAAAAGGCAAATAATATACAGTTATCGCACAGCACCGAGTGCAATATCAGTTTTTATGGCACCGAGGTGACTAATATTGCACGAGGGCGCAGCCTGAGTGCAATATTAGTCACTGAGGTGCCATAAAAACTGATATTGCACGAGGTGATCAATGTGCGATAACTGTTATATCATATGGTTTTTTGTGACAAATGCAAAAAAAAGGGCTGGAATTCTGATGTCTAGACTCTTTTTTTTGTTTCTTTTGACCCACGTTTTTAAATGTATCTCATCAAAATTCTATAAATATTTCACCCAAAAAAAGGCTTCTCTCTTGTGGAATGATATACTTGATGATGGGTCTTCTTTAAATTCATTTTACAATTTTTTTTTGGCAGACTTTAGATCTCTTAACACAACAAAGTCACTGAAACTGGGGAGAAAAGGTTTTTCGGCCTCTTAATCCTTTATAGGTCTACTGACTAAAAATAATAACATAAACATTACAAAAAGTCGATATCCACTTAGCCCTTTAAAATACATCTTTTGCCACCATAATCACTTTCCTATCTATTTCCATTTCTGGGTAGTGATTCATTTTTTACTAAAACCAAGAAACAATCTTGTGCTCCCGCAAGTCTGTGTTTCTTTTGAAGTACATATTTAAGGTGGCTCGCTACCCACGAAATTACGTCACCTGCACATGTTTCCGCGCAGCCAGGCAGGCCCTATCTACCGTAACGTCACCACTGTGCTGACACTGCTTCAACATCTTTTTTTGATTTTAAGAATTTCCTGCGTCGGCCGCTTCGTTTGCAATTTGCGCCACTTCTATTGGGGTTAGAGACTTCTCGTTTGGAGCATTAGATGCGCCATGAAGAATACTATATACAGCCGGAGATTCAACTAGATACTCAAAACACAAAATTTTTACAGGCGATTTTCGGCAAGCTGGTCTTATTTCTCAAAAATGACTTTGCGATATAAATAAATGTTTTTATCAATTTCAAGCATGGTAGGAAGGCTTGTCTATGTCATCATATTGTTCCCAACTATTTTTGGAAATAAATGACAAAGAATTGAAAAATCCTATTACGTCAATTTTTTTTAGCGCCATGGTTTATAAAAAAAGTTAAAATTGTCGAAATCGAAACTCATATTCCGAGGCCCTTGGAAAGTCCTCTAAACTAAATATATCTCTTTGAAATTGTTATCACCTTTTCCATGAAAGTGTCTTCTTTAATTTCATGCTTCATTGCATAATATGGGATGCATGACGACTGAATGGCAGAACAAACTTCCCAGTAAGAAAAATAAGAAAAACATTTAGTTTTTTAGGTTTGTGTGGACTGACTTTCTGGTACAAAATCCCAAATATTATTTTTAAAAGGCTGGTAGCGACCACTTTTGTTTACATATCCTTGCTATAAACTATATTTTGGATCATTCTAAACCGTTTTTAAGAAATCCTATCTTGGAAAGTTCACGAGTATCGAGCCACCTTAAAATGTATCTCATCAGAAATCAATAACTATTTCACTCACAAAAATTTTTTTCACACTTTTTGAATCCAAAAATTATATACTTAATGATAGATATTATTTTCTATTTTTTTCTGAAACTTTATAGCAGACTTTTGACCTCAATACACAAAAAAATCACTGAAAAATCTTCAAAAACGCTATTTTTGGTCAGTTATTGCTTTATTCTGATAAAACAAATAATATAATCAGTACAAAAAGTTTATATCCTAATAGCCCTTTAATAGACGCATCTTTTGCCGCAAAAACCAGCTTTCTAACTGCCTCCGTTGCTCTGCATTGTATTTTTTAGTAAAATGAAAAAACACAATCTTTTTCTCTGCTTGTTGTTGCAGCAGCATTGAAATATGGTGCTTCCTCTCAGGTCCGTCCAATCTTTCACATGTTAAAATGAGCGTGCAATATAATGCATGCAATATCGTAGAATATTGCACGGCTGTAGGCCAATGAGAAGCGAGTATTTCCACTAGCCATATGATATTACTAAATATGCACCAACAGATGAAATCTACAATTGTGGCACCTCGAGCCATTTGAGATGGGGCACCTTGAGCCAGTTTCAATGAAGGTTTAATGCGTCTCCTATATTCAATTGTAGCTTAGTTTTCATCAGCAAGTGTATTGAACTAGAGTGCAAGATTTTAGCAGCTAATAGTAAGGACACATTTTTACTTTTTTCGTTGATTAATAATCATATTCAACATTCATCTGAACCATGAGGTGGCATGTGCCAAGGGGAAATTTCAAGTAAATTATTGGGTTGATAAGGTCCCTATATATCAATACATTAAATAATATCCATTTTAAAAGTGTCATTTCACTTGCTGCCACAAAGAATGACAAAAAAATGATGTTGAACATAATTCTTGTACTGGACAACAGCACTCGTTTGACTCTTTTACTAATGGTCTTAGAATTCACAATTGATAAACATAATAGGCAAATTTTATAGATATGAAGAGGTTTTCTCCCTATGTCAAGCAACTGTGGGAGCATTTTGGTAAATGTAGTATAGTTTTTGGTGGCTCATGGTGCCCCACTGCCCCAGGGTCTGGGCACAGTGAGCTGCTTGCATATTTTTGTATTGATGTCTTAACCTATAAAAAAAACTTACATGTAAGTATTCTTAACAGTACATCGATTCATCAAGGTAAGGAAAATCTACTGGCGATATTTTTTCCGTGTGAAACGTCATCAAAGATTGTGTACAATTTGAAGAAGGGACTCAATGCAAAACTTGGCCTAAAATCCTTAATAAACGTCAGATTTTCAAAATTTAAAGACCTGCATATATCAAGTAAACTCCTCCGAATCCAAAGCACTTACTCATTTTGCTCTTTTTGCAATATTAACTTCGCAAAAAGCGTTTCGGCACATTACTCTACAATGATGCAAAGTTCCAGTGGCCACAGCAAACCAGTGGCAGATTCATGATTTTTTTTTTGTGGGAGTGGGGGGGGGGGGATGATATTTTCCAGGCCTGAAATCACACACTATTAAATATTACTGAAAAACATGTACACTGTGAATGTAGCAATTAACAAGCTAATAGCCAAACAGGTGGTTTTACATAACAGAAGTTGTTCTTTTTACACATCCTTGGCTATGTAATATTTTCATGAAACAAGGGGAGGGGCTTTTTTTTTCTAAGGGTATTTATTTCATAGAAACACCTACTTTGAGATATTAAAACCTTTTATTACATGCCACATACCCTCAGGTTCATGGTAAGATCGACTCAGTACCCTTTTTTAAGGGTACTTTTCTTGTTTACAGACAAAATTTGACTATTTAAAAATCAAGAATATAATGTAACAACACCGAATATTGTAGCCAAAGGTCTTACTATGTTCACTTAAAGTACCCAGCTTTTCGACGTCGATACTTTAGGCTCAACAGTGCAAAATGTCCGAAGTGACTCATGGTGCCCCTCTCCCCCCACCCCAAGGTGATCCCCAGGTTAGGGTGCATCGACTGCCCTAAGTATCTTCAAAACATCATGTACTTCTGCAATACGTGATTTCTGGATGACACAGTTATATTCCTTAGAAAAAGAGCTTTAATTTGAAGTCAAAATCAATAGTTTCCTTTGAGAAGTCGCAATTGTGTGTAGATTATTTTACAGGGAAATCACCCAGAGTATCTGCTGAAGTGATGGTACATATTTCTTCAAGAATTAGTAACCATTACTGTTGATTGGCCACTGCCATGGAAATAAGAGCGATATACGGTTTTCCTTGATTATTTACTGGATTATTATTGCTGGCTTTTTTTTTCACATGGTTTAGAATGAATCAGAAATTCTTACCTGACATTTTTCTGTAGTAAATATGGTTCTACAGCTGGGTAAGTTCCATCATGATTATTTTTGACCATTAACTAAAGATGTGCTAATGAGTATTTTACTTTTCATTGTTGGTTCAAATAATATCATACTGGATTAAATTATGATATCTCAGTTTTCTTTAGTTGTTGGTCACAAGCATGATGTAATGTCTTCATACCTGTGACAAGCAATCTATTGAAAACTGCCAATACAAAGGATTAGACTGTATGTTGTCAAAAACAAAGGTATTGTATAACTTAGACTCTTATTAATTGTTTGTTGCTGACTTTTTTGCCTGCAAAATGAGCACACATGATATTTTCAACACTTGGAAGTGATGTTACCAAGGGCTGTCTCAGTGGGATTTTTCATTGATTTAAGGTACGAATTGAATTTATCAAACATTTTAAGCATTGACATAGGCAAATACAAATCAATTTGGTAATTCATATGATGCAGCAATTGTTAGAAAAAAACCCAGCAAAACCAGATACTGATTAACCTGCAATATGAGCTTGAGTCTGATATATATTAAATTCATAGTGTACTTTTAAGGTTCAACCATGTTACAAATAAAGGAAGCATTTTGCAATGGTTTGAGGGACGCTACATGTTTTATGTCCTGTATTGTTTGTTTTCACTCTGTAGACAAACAGGACAGGATGATAGAATTTCATGAACATGTATGTACAATTTAAATAGATATTTTACATAGGTAGGTTTCATATTTGTCATAGGGGGAGGGTTGGTATAGTGGTAGCATTCTGGGCTGCCAATAGCTGGGTCCAGGGTTCGAATACAGCTTTTGCCAGGTCGACCACCTGGCCTATGTTGGATGGCTGTTTCAATCATCCTTCACCTCATTGCCATGTCATCTTCCTGTTCTAATAAGCCTACTAACAACAAAAATACAGGACATAAAGCCTCAATCAATCTGTATTTTTCATGCACTGCATACCCATTTTCAAATTGTCTCCTTGGCCTAAAAATGGATAGTACCTTATTTGAGAGAGATGTTTTGCCAAACAATTAAGAGACATCCCTGAATTAATAGGGTATGTACCAGACTCACAGTCTTCTCATCACTCATCATTATACGGCGGTCACCAACACTGGAGAATGCTATGGCATGAAAACCTTGGGCAATGTTCCCCTTGTCTCTGCCCTTGGGCGCTGTACTATGGCTGCCCTGAGCTGTATCATTGTGGAAGGCTCCTCACGAATTCTGTGCCTGCGATGCAGTGCATGACTTAGAGTATATACAATACAATACAATACAATGGAAAGGTAACTTGTGCAAATCAAAAATTGGCTGAAATAACTAAAAAATCTGTCTAATCTAACATGTATATATTTTTCATAATTTGACATGTTCACAAATTCGTGAGAGAGTAAAACTAGCATGTACGAATTTGTTGATATGAAAAAACGAGCAAAGGTACTCATATACATGTAATAATTAACACTCGTGAATGTGCTTTATTATTCATTCGTGTATCTGCCAATACTAACAATCGGGGAAGTGCTATATAATTAGGGTTTAGTGTTAAAATTAGGGTTAGAGTTGGTTTTAGCAAAGATTCCATTTGCAATGTTCATTAAGTACATGTACATATACACAAATTCGTGAAAAGTATTATTTGACATGTACAATACATTGTACACAAGTTCCTTGGTCATGTATATGTTCGTTTTTTACACTTTAACACATTCGTCTGCTTGCCAAATAATAAAAAATGTGTACCTCAATTTAATTCAATTCCCTTTCTATCAAAAATAATAATAATTTCAAGCTCACTGATATCATTGAATGCATGTACATGTAAGCGGCTGATCAGATTTTATTGGCAGTTTTTATCATACTCACTTCTCAGTGTAAGCTTGGGAGGCTGCCCTGACCACATGATACACTGTTTTGTGAAGTAGTTACAAAAATATTAACTTTCCTCCGGTGTGACAGACATAATAATTATTAACAGTTTGAGATTTCTCAAAGCAATTGAATGAATGCTTGAGTGTTTCATAGTTGCCTGTTTGATATTTCAGTGAGTTTCTTTGTAGAAAACTGTAAACAATTAATTAAATAATCCTGGAAAAAAAGCTGACAATGCTTTAGAAATCATCAATATTTTGTAGAGATTGTTGGCAGGGCGAGTGTGAACGAGTCCTGCAATGGGAGGATGGTTTTTATGGGTGTGTCTAGGTTTTGTAGCATTCATAACAATCATCCAATTTGCACCAACATAAACTTATCCAGATAGATAGATAGATATTTCTTTTATTCGACCACATAACTATACAGATTAAGAAATAAGCATACATGTATCAAACATATGTAAGTATAATAGATAACAGATTGTAATGATAAATAAAGTTATAGGTCAGGAGGGCCTCATTAAGCCTAAACAAAGGCGCTAACATGAGGACCCACCCTACATTCCATAGCATTAGAAAATAAATCATATGTACAATTCATATTTAGGCACGTTTAGGGTTTGAACAAAAACAGTTGGGGAAAAAAAAGAAAATCTCATCTTTTTAACTGAGTGCAATGAGGCAGAAGATCTGCTTGCAGCAATAAATATTTGTAATTTTTTGACACTATTAATTTTTTGGTGATGTTTGATTAAAAAATGTTTTTCGGTTTTGATGAATTGGCAAAAAAGGTTGAATTTTAATGTTGCCGTATAAGCTATGGTTCTTCCTAAGATGGGAAAAATATTTCGTTTGACGAAATCTTGCAATATCTATGAAAACTTTTTTGAAAAGGTTTTCAGACTCATCTATTTGAGACTGGTGGCAAGTCAAGTGTTTCATTGGCATTTCAAGCTATTTCACGGGGGGAGGGTTGGTCTAGTGGTAGCGTGCTGGGCCGCCAATCGCTGGGTCCAGGGTTCGAATCCAGCTCTTGCCGGGTCACCTGGGCCTATGTTGGACGGCTGTTTCAATCCTTGTTCGCATCATTGCAGTGTCCTCCCCCAGTCCTAATTAGCCTACCTAGAGCATAAATACAGGACGTAAAGCCCAATCATCCATCCATCAAGCTATTTCACCAACGAATTATTGGATAGGTCCCAATTTCCTAAGGATTGGAATGCTTCTAAGCTGTTGTTTGGCATTCTTATCAAACTGTCCAATGAGAATGTTTCTTAATACCACACCTTTGATTCTTTTTAATTTCAAAAGTACTAAGTCAAAGTTTGATTAATCTGTGTTTGTTTGTTTGTTTGTTTGTGGTTTACGCCTATGCAGCACCTTAGTGGGCTATGTCGAGGCAGGCGATCGCCGTCAGGGTTGCATGATTTAAATCATTAGATTTAAATCATTAGATTTAAATCATTTGATTTAAATCATAATTTAAATATGTGATTTTAATCAATGATTTTTATTGAAAACCACTATATGTTAGAAAACTGCGGATAGTTTGCATATAAATGCTATAATGGATCAGTTGACACCTTCACACTTGAATTGGCAAGGAATCACTGCTACGATGGAGATACCAGGGTGGATTTGGCTTACTTTAATCCAGTTTAGACAGCAATCCTCTCTAATGCGACAAATTCCTAATCTCATGCCAAAAGTAGTGCTCATTAAACAAGAAAACAACAATAACAAACAATAGTAATTATACAATACTGATTTTGTGGTCATCAATAGTAATTTCAATCATTCCTTTGCTCCAAAGTATGTTATTCTATGGACAGTGGCTTCCAAGTATTCAAAAATTGTGTCTTCGAAATAGGATTAAACCCTGTTAAGTCTCTTTTGGAAGCCAAGTAAAAATTTCCTATTTCATCGGTCATTCCTAGCAATACTAGGTCCAAAAAGTTGACAAAGTACCACACTTGAATTGACGTTAAATTCATATTTTGAGGGAATTTATTGCAGCTGGGAAAAGTAAAAAATATTAACAATCTACAACTTCAAATTTAAACTTCATTACATGACTTTTGGGGAGTGAAAGACATTTTTCCCACTACAGAAGACCTAATTAAGAACAGTCTATCATTTATTATGACTTCAATTTCTTCGAAAAATATATATTTGAAAAAATAAGACTGCTTGATTTAAATCAAAAATGTCCGATTTAAATCAAATAAATCAAATTTTTTTGCAACCTTGATCGCCGTATGATGATGAGATGAGAAGATTGTGAGTCTGGCACATACCCTATTAATTCAGGGATGCCCAGGGTCTTTCAGTTGCCCCAGCATAGAACACTGGATACAACCCGCCTCCATTTAATGTCCCATGGGCTCGGACTAAAGTGAGTTCCCGGGGTGAGATTTGAACCCGCACCCTCAAAGCCAGTTGACAAGCGCACTTACCAGTTAGGCCACGGGGGAACCCGATTAATCTGTGTTCTAAACAGTTTAAAATTAGAACAAAGCCCAATAAGACTGGCTGCTGCAGCTTTTAATGCATGGATGGATGATTGGGACTTTACATCCTGGTTGGTGTAGTGGTTTATGTTCCTGCCTGCTCCCGGAAGATCTTTGTCTGCTCCCTGAAGGTCTTTGACTGCGTGGTTTCGAACCCCGGGTGAGGAACTCAAAATTTTCAGTCTACCTTCATGAGCAAAATCCCAGCTGGATGTCATTCAGATGAGACGTTAAATTGGTGGCCCCTTGTATCAGTGTCTGTGCTGGGCAAGTAAAAGATCCCTCACATGAGGTAAATGTGTCACATGCTGAGGACTCCCTCTCTCTCTCCCTCATCTCAGCAATCAACCCTCGTAAGCACCCAGAACTGGGTTGAGAGGGCTGCACTTACTATATCTATCTATCTATCTATCTATCTATCTATCTAATATAGGCCCAGGAGACTCGGCAATAGTTTGATTCAAACCCTGGACCCAGCGATTGACGGCCTAGCATGCCACCACCAGTCACCTGATCAACCCTCCCATCTGACACCTGTAGAGACCCACTCAGAGCAAGTCTCAAACTTGCCTTATTTGGGCCATCCTCCCATTGCAGGGCTCAATTTGTACCATTGTTGAAAGCCTATAAGTTGGGCAGTGATTTATTTCAATCAAATTGACCAAGTCATCCAAACATTATTATTCTTAAAGATTGATACAGAGAAGTTGAAAGCAACTGTAATTCTGATAAATTAGTTATTATGTTGACTTTTATTTATGATGTACCTTGAGATGATGTTAAGAATCATATTTTTTAAATATTTTAATATAGGTAGTCTCATATTGCCAAACTTATACTTTCTAAATTCTTAATAGCACGTAATGTCTCATGCCCGTGAGTTACGTGACTTTCTTGAATTCTGGTAAACTTTCTTTAATTTCTTTGGAGAGATTTATCTAAATCGAAGCTTGTCAGTTCAGTTTCCAAGACTGTCGTTTGGTGCAGGTAGAGAATGTATAATAACAAATGCAATTTCCGCCAATGTTGAAACCCAATCAGTTGGATAGTGATTTATTTCAATCAAAGTGACCAAGTCACCCAAGTATAATTCAAAATGATTCAGGAAACTTGGAAGTGCATGTAGTTCTGATAAATTAAATTATTTATAATGTAAATTTTGTTTTGCGATGTATCTAGAGATGATTTTAAGACTCCCGTTCCCCTTTATATTTTAACACAGGTAGATTCATACTGTACAATTGTAAATAAACTTAAGACCAATGAAAAAGAACAAGAAGACTGAAAAACAGGGTGCAACTGACCTTTTGCCGTTATGGTCAAAAGCGATGCCACTGTGTTACGAGTGGCTTTGTATTAGTGTATAGAATAGGGCAAAAAGTCCAACCCATAATGGCATAGGCGTACGGGTCGCGCAATTATTGGGGGGGCGAGCGACAATTGCCAGAATTTCACGATTTAAATTTAATACCATTTCAAAAGAAATAGCCTGGAAATCACTAATTTCCAATAATTTTCGCCTAATAATCTGCCCAAATATTTTAGCCTTTTTGCCCGAATCTTACTGTTTCCCAAACTTTCGGGGGGGCGACCGCCCCTCCTGCCCCCCCTCCCATACGCCTATGCATAATGGCATTACAGCCCTATCTTTGAGACTGACAAAAAATGTGACGCTCTCACATTTTGAAATATTTATGAGGACCTTTCTTCTTTACACACTTCTGGATGAAGGCTAGTGGAAGGAAAGTTACCTTTTCTGATATGATTTAGTTGCTCATGAGCCTAGGTTTCCATTGGTCTATAGAACGCGGTTGTAAATGTAACCTATCATGGTATTAGTGGCCTGTCTTTGTCACTGAAAACACATGTGGCACTCGTACACTTTGTAAAAATGTGTTGTCAGACATGTCTTGTTCAAATGCTTTGTGACTCTTTGCTGGACTTTTCACTTGTTTGATATTGTGTTTTTACACTTGAGCTTAGCTTTCCATTGGTATACGTATATACAATATGGTTTTTTAGTCAAACCTTTCATGGTATAATGGCCCTGTGTTTATGGTCGACAAAAAGTGCAAAGCTTGCTTACGGCATTACCTGCTAATTACACCATAGAAGGTATGAGAAGGCAAATAATGAAAAATCTGTTTTTTTTTTTAAGAATATTATTCAACAAAACGTGTGCAAGTTTCATAGTGATATCTTAAAAAGTCTTTGCTGCAGAGGTATTTGAAGAAACAAAGTTTCATTTTGAATAAACTGCATTTCAAGTTAGTATTTTCTTCACATTCATGTTTAAATTTACTGGCATAATGTGGCGTAGACGTCACAAAAACAAATATACAACCTCAAAATTTTGGATTTGGAATCTAATAACACATAGGAAGCATGTCAGTGATGATTGATTTTTTGGCCAATTTCACCAGAAATTCCAAAATTTACCAACTTGTGGCATTGGTCCAGAGGCAATATGTGATTGTGGTGGGAGGGCTATAGTCTGAGCTGTGGGAAACACATAATTGCCAGTCCCATGGTGAGTATCTGGCTGATACCTTGAGACAAAAAGTGGAACATGTCAATAACGGAGAATAAGTGGCCATCAAAAACAAGAGAAGTGATGCTGGGAAATATTTGCTTATGATTTGCTGACAGTGGTATCATATGGTTTAGGTAGATTTAGTACAAATGTACTTGTTTCCACTTCCTAACAACATCTTGAACTACTGTAAAAATGTTTGCTTGCTAAATGTTTCAATTGCTCACCTTCTTACCATATCTTGCTTTTGGCTTTTGAAAGGCAGATTTATAAATTAGTATAGCTCTATACATTCCATCTGGATAAATTGTTAAAATGTTATTTAATCTGTATATTTAGTAGTTTTAAGTATACTATTGGTTAAACACTGTTACATGCACCATGAATTATATTTATGTAAATAAAAAGTTTTTAATTTAGAATACTGATAATCTTAAAGAACAGTTTGTTACTATTTAGACATATTACTGAGCTAGAATAGGAATGATTTTCTTCACATCATTGTTTAATTTTGAATTTAGTAGGCTTATCCTTTTTACCATATAAGAATACTTTTTTTTCCTGAATGGTTAATTTCTAAATTGTGTAGCTATTATTATAAATATAACTTGCAAAACTACACTAGATAATCTTCTTGAAGATTTAATCTTTGTTATTTTAGTTCAGTTGAAATGAATTCTTAGTTTTGTTACAAATTTTCAGAATTATTGATCTCGTTGATATCACTTTGTTGATATTTCGTTATAATAGCTTTGTGTAATTATTTGCTATTCTACAATTAATGGCGTTCATGCATGCACATTTTGATTCAAGGGCTATTTTGATTCAAACGCTATTTGATTCTTTGAAATTGATGAAAATTGAAAATAAAGGTACTTTAACTTACTGGACTACTTCCTTCTTACTTTTTATTTTCTATAGTAGGACTAGACTAATATAAGACTTCCAATTAAGATTGAAATTTCACTCTTGTTGGCATATTATTATAAATATTTCTTTGCCCCTACATTATACTCCAATTCCAATACTCCCTACCTCGGGCAGCCTCATTTGAAGTTTTATGTAAATCTATAAATGCTTTACCATGTCGAAATTTTAAATGAGGATATATGTGTGAAGCCACATCATACTTTTTGCGGTCCAGGGATTAAGTCGTTTGCAAGGTTGCCTTTGAGATTGGGTGGTATCTTGCAATTACATCGATGGATATTTTTGCTCTGTACATGTAACTTGTGATCGCAAACTTGTTTACAGCATTGCTGTAGACTATGCTGGTCTATTCGTCTAGTCGCTTATAAGAACCAGCAAGGCTTTGATGAAACTTGCTGTGAAGTTGTGGCAACTAAAGGACCTTAAGATAACTTTGTACTCAAAATGATGTCAGTATTTGTGATTCTGGAATCTGGTTACATGTATCTGTATTGGGTCTCACACTCCTTTGCCGTTACAAATAAGTAATATTTTGCCCTGTTTCGATTGTAAAAGAATGTTACTTTTTGCCAAGCGGTCTTGAAATAAGTAATTACATGTGGGAAGATTTCTCAACATTGATTGCTATAGAAAGATTTTTTTGGGCACCATGCTTTCAAAAAGAAAATAATACCCAATGTGTCTTCGAAATTAACTAAAATTCCCATCAAGCCCTCATCCCTCAAAAGAATCTGAAAAATGGATGTTGAGGATGGTGGGCTGGAAAATATTAATTGGCATTCAGTCATGCAATGTGCGACAAAATTATCAATCATTTAACTCTGCTCAACCAAGCAAAGCAATTTGCCGATTTATTCACAGAAAACAAATTATGTTTCTTTGATTTGACATTTGTAACAATTGCAAAGGTTACTTTTTGTTCAATATCCAAGCAAACTTTTGAAGTTTTGACTTTCCAATTAATATGTCGCACTTACCCACCAGCATAGTATTGGTTTTTCCAGCTTGTTCTGGTTAAAGATACAGTTATGTTAATTATTGATTAGACAAGATAACACATACCTTGTGAACAGATTATTGAAGATTAACTGTACTGGCACATTCAGTCAGCTATGAATGAGGTGTCTTCTTAGTTATCAGGGGGGGGGGATTGATAAAATTATGTGTGAAATAGTAACTCATTTTAAGGTATAGGTTTGCCTTTTTTTTTAGGTTAGTATCTTTCAAGATTTTATATATGACAATGTTCAATGCATTCAAATGTGATTTGGCATTCAAGGGCAACAAACTCAATTTCAACTGAAGAATTGGATTCAGAACAGCACTAATTCAGGTGGAACATCAATTATGAATGTTGTGCAGTTTCCGCTTCCTCTTGTGAAACTTTTTCCCCAAGTTGAGTTGAGCGAAAGGCTTGCAATGCATCTTCCCAGGTTCGCTTAGAATTGGAATTTTAAAATTCTCACAATGTTTCGTACTACTGGCTTAAACCACAAATTCTGAGAAAAAATGCACTGCACAAAGGGTGGGAAATGATGGTTCCCCCTTGGCTTGAAAAATCCTCTTTTGTCGTTGTAAAGTAAAAAGTAAAGTAAAGTATTTATTGACCATATTTACATATACTCTCAGCAACATTAAAAACGCACACTTTTAAAAAGGCTAAAAATAGTACTTCCTCTAAAGATATCAAGATAAAAGTTGGCATACCGTAATATGGGGTGAATCGGGACAGAATTGGCCGTTTTTCTGTGATAACATGGACAAAAATCAACTCAAATATCGAAATATGGTGCCAAATTGTGTCCAAGAAGAAGGTCTAACTTTCTGTTGTTGCTTGAAATGATATCTTAAATTGCCGAGGTTCAGGGCCCAAAAAACCACTGTCCCAAGTCACCCCAAAGTAAGGGGTGAATCGGGACACTCCATTATTTCAACAATCAATACTTCCTAGCTTCTTTGAGTGATTGCTTCTGATGACTGAACAATAGAAAACATCTTCAGTGTGCAAAATATTTATTTTGAGGAAAATCTGACATCAATTCCATAGATAATATTCAGATTTAAAAAAATGTGATGAATGACAGAAAAGTATCAAAAGCTATAGTTATCTGCTAATTTTGCAGTTGATTACGAATTCTGGACTAAATCCACAATAAATAATGCCAAGTTCAATAATATTTATCAAAAAGCCATGCCAGTACATTCAAATGAAAATTGGTAGAGTATATTTTTATTATTCCCGAAACTTTGCCATTGACCTGGATCTTAACCCATGACCAAATATACAATATCCCACATCTAGTTTACTATTCTGGTTCCCTAATACCATTTCAAATTTAAAATAATTTCCTGCAAGTTTGATTGCTCTAGTGTTTATATATTTTTAGAAATGAGCAAAGTTTTGACAAGTATGTTAAAATTCAAATTATGCCGGACCAGGTTTAAGGTGCAGCAGCTCCTCACTGCCTATAGTTTGAAGTATGACATTTTATCACAATATGCGCTTGTATATGTACATTACATGTGCCAAAAATGAATTCTCTAAGTTGAGTAGAAGTGGTTGATCTTTGAAGAAGTAATACACATCCCTGTCTTGTCCCGATTCACCCCTGTGTCCCTATTCACCCCATATTACGGTACTTCTAGAAGTTGCCATCAGGTATATTCACAAAAAATTTCAAATCTCTAAGTGCAGTACTTTTGTGTCAATATAAATCGTCGTGGTCACTGTCGAAAATGGAAGTCACAAAACTTCAATTTCCTCTGATCATTAATTTCAACAACTTAGCTGTTCTTTCTACAAACTTTTTTGATAAGCCAGGAAAGTTTATAATTTTCCTTGCTTGATGACTTAGGGAAAGGGGATATTTGACCCAACCACAATTAAAGAGGATGAATTTAATAAAAATTAAGTGTCAATGCTGACACGCCCCCTACTGGAGCCTTTTGGCAAAACCATGAAAAATGTTGTTTTATTCAGATTTTTGAGACAATTGATAGGGAATGATTGTCTCTGTGGTTGTTTCTACCCTTGGAATGCATAAAACCCATATTATTTAACAGTTCTGGTTCACATGCTTCATTTCAATATGCTAACTCGTAAATTTTTAGTTTTTAATTCAAAATCTGCTTTATTATTGACTTTTTTTTTCAAAAACTTCCGTGGGACCTCTTTTGGAAGTCTTGTGCCTGTTATGTGAAAATTTCATAAGATTAATCCCATCCAGTATGCCACAAAACCAATATTTCCAACTGTGCGTTTTGTGCTGAAGTGCAATTTGTGACTTCCGTTTTCAACAGTGACCACGACGATTAAATTTTATACAAAAGTACTGCACTTACAGATTTGAAAATTTTCGTGAATATACCTGATGGCAACTACTAGAAGTATGGAAACTTTCATCTTGATGCTTTTAGATAAAGTACTATTTTTTTAAGTTTTTTTTTAAAGTGTGCGTTTTTAATGTTTATGTACAATGCTATTTAGATTTTCCATCACCAAAATGCAATATATATGGCAGGCTGACGCCAATGCAGGCGTATTTGCCTTTATCAGTAAATATATGTATAGTGAATATCATATTAAACAATGTGAATTGATCGATCATCAAACATCGAACTAGTTTTGGGAGGAAGCTAAAACAGGTGTTTCATGCCAGGAAGAAAGTAATTTCCTTTGTCATCCAAAGCTGAGTTATTGTATTTCACACAATGCACATTTCCTATAGATATGTGAACAATTATACTTCAAAGAACTTTGAAAAAGAAATATGGAGACATCTGTTTGTGCACTTCGATTTTTTTTCCCCTTGGTAAGCGCAGAAGTTTTGCATTGCATTTTTAGTTTTTCTGAAAATTTCATCTGTAAATTCTTCCAGAAGTTTTGATATGTTTCATTATAGAACAAATTGCTTGAACCACAAAATCTGTGTTAAAGGCAAAAAAGGACTGAGCAACACAAAGCATAGGAAATTAAATGGGTTTCTCAAGGCTTTGAAAATTCTCTTGCACTCTTGGGAATTGATCATCAGTAATTGTTGTGGAACTTCTTTTGAGTAGGAAGCTTAGGCACCAGCCAGGTGTTACAGACCTGGTCGAAAAGTTTTTTCTGAAACTCCTGTCTCAGATATTTTATAAATGTATAATTCCTCTAGATCTATGATTTAAAAAATGGTACCAAAACTGCATAAGGCATTACTATTATTTTCCCTGGGCATGACGACATGAAAGATAGCAAACAAGAATTCACTGACATATTAAACAACATTTTTCTATTTACTCTAAATTATATATTGCATATTCTTATTCGCCAAATGTTTGCTGCCATGCAGGCAAATATGAAAATTGATTGAGGTTATGAATTCTGTTTACCTAAGATTTAAAATTTTAAAATTAGACATCTATCATCATGAAAGTGTTTTAGCATCATAAGGAGAGCACATTTCTACTTGCGGAAGCCATTAACTCTACAAGACAAACATCAAAGTTGTAAAATGATGTTATAGGCTCTCAGCGCTCATGCTTCCTTGTACAGCTTGTTTTTGTATGCAGATCTATATATAGCTGCATGTGAATTAAAGCCTTATGGAGATAAGGAATTATCCAGGTTCTGAACAAGGTGGGAATTGAAGCCATCTTCCTCTGATGTTAGCACCCGTTATGTTACCAAAAAAAAGAAAAAGCTGGTTCAATACCTTTTCATATATAAAAGCCTTTACCTCGATGCCCCACTGCAAAGCCTCATGTAAAATATGTCTTGTATTATACTGTTGTATAGCAGAGAATCAAAGAACGTTGAAAATGAAACCTCATATTTCATCTTGTCCATCCGAATGAATAATATGTACAATTTGTACATCTTCCTATTCTTATTTGCCAAACTGTTTTCCAAAAATGTCTTCAGATTAAAGTTGATCAAGGTTTTTAAAAGACTTCTATACACAAGGTAACATTTTTTTGCAAGAATGCAACAACAGTTTTTCATTTAGTGCCATAAAGAAAACATATTTCTAGGGGAGAGTCCCCGCGATCGGAACACCTAACTTCAGGGGCTCAGGGTTCAAAGGGTAACAGTGGTATGATGTTAAAACTACCCACAAAGGCGGAGGTTGAGTTGAAATACATTGAGTTAAAATATTGAGGGTAAAACTCGATTTTTATGGACACCAGGCCATTGTCAAAAGAAGTCTTGAAATTCTCAGATCACTGATTTGGTATCCTCGATCGGACCACCAAGTTGCCTCGATTGGTCCACTACAAAAATCATGTTTTATGCAATCCAAACCCTTGATATCATCCCAGATCACTCTAAAACTGCAGTCCCCGAGTGTCATTAATTTTTGACACCATAAAAGTTAGTGATTAGGCTGGTCTTCAGATTTTTTAAATCCATCAATATTATTCCTAAAACTTTCAGCAGGGGGCATACTAGCATGGGAGTGAATTTTGCATAAGGGTTTTGACTTAACACTGGACGATAATTTTAAATTTTTATGGATTAATATTTTTATAAAGCTTCAATAGCCAAATATGCAGGTTGTATTATCAATATCAATGCCTCCATAAGGTGGTCCAATCGAGGACACACAGGTGTTCCAATCGAGGAAATAACTGTCATTTACAAAATTTAAGTCAGTGCTTTTTAAAATATTTTATAGATTAGGAAATTTTTCTTATTTGTTTTTGGAGACAATTAGTTGAGGGTCACTGGAACAGATTTTGAAAAATTTTCCAGTAGAAGATCAGTTCAGAGGGTCTGAAATTTGCACCCCCATGTTAGATCAGAGACTGTCATTTTAAACTTGTTATTTTGACTTCAAACATGGATGTATTTTCAAGTCAATTATGCATGACCCTTTCCAAATTACCAAAAAGCAACCACCTAAGATAGGTCTGGTCCTCATAGGGTTCATAGTTATGTAATAATTGAAGTGTTCCGATCGAGGCACCGGTCCGATCGTGGAGACTCTCCCCTATTTGTGGAAGCTGTTTTCCATAAGGCAAACTTCAAATTGTAAAATGATGGATAAGCTGCCGACGCCCTTTCTTTCTGATATTTGTATGCATGCATGCGTGCATGCAAGTCTGGAGCTAGCTGTAAATAGTTGTGCTTGAACAAATGAAAATGAAGTGTCTTGTGGAAGATCATCTAGGCAGAAATCGAAGCTATCAGATATTGTTTTAGAATCTTCATGACACAAAGGGTTGTAGTGTGTATGATCTGTGACTTGATACTGCATTTTTACTTACACCTATGAAATTTGGCACAGGGGTAGAACTGACCAAGACCTTTAATTCCAGACCTGGAGCCATCCCAATTTTGCGTTTCCATGGCAACCAGGGGTCTCCAAAAATACATCACTTTTAAACCTATTTTTGTTGGAATAATCCCCAAAAAAGGAATGTTGCATGTTGTTTTCCCCTTGATATGTTCTCTTATTACTTGGGAGAAATCATAAAATGGAATTTTGTTAAAATAGTCAAACTTGCCAATGGTTGCTATGGTAACCGATGACATATTGAGAAAAAGTGTCACTGGATAATCTGCCTTACCAAAACACCTTGGTAAAGGGTGGCAGAACTGCACAGACTAAGTAATTTCCACACGGAGGCAGGAAAAATGACGCAGATGAATATTAGATATGGAGCCACTCGATTGTAATGTATCCATGGCAACCAGAGCTGGCCAAAAATGGTAATCGATGTATGATTTTCCGTCAAGGTAGTCATCTCTTTGCTTCATTCAAGAGTGACATATTAGTCCAGGGATGTTAAACATGGAATGGAGGCAAAAAAATATATATAACAGTTGGTCATTGGACAATTTAATTTTCTTGTATCCATGGCAACCAGGATACCCAAAAGTAATGTCTTATGCAAAACCCTACTGAAAGTCACTTCTGTGTCCTTGCTAGCTAATGGTTGGCAACATTAGACAGGGAAATCGATTTTGGCCTTTTGACAGTGAAGAAATGCAATGAAAAAAACCTACCAATGAATTCCAGGTATAGAGTCCAATCAAATTTCATGTATCCATAGCAACCAAACATGGTATTTAATTGACAGAGTCAACTTTTTTGCACAGCAGACTCACTATTGCATTCTATTCAAGAGTGGCATGGTTCTAAAAGGAATTTAGATTTGGCAGGAATAAAAGTTAGATAGTTTGTCATTTTACCCCATTGTATCCATAGCAACCAGAGCCACTGAACAAGGTGATTTGCTGTCAGAACTTTCATCAAGGGAGTCAACTCATCCCATCCTTTATTTTAGAGGGATCAATCAATTCAGGAATGTTAAATATGGATGGGGGCAAAATATAACATAAATTATACTTATATGCAATAAGGTATAAGGTAAGGAGTCATTCCATTTTCTCGCATGCGCGGCAACCAGTGATACAAAAATAATGTCTTACATGAGCACTTCTGTAAATTGTATAATACTCGTGTGTATCCTGGTTGACTCAAGATTGCTACAATATTAAAGACTACCACATTTTGACCTGAAGGCAAAAAAAAATTGAAAAATAAATTTAGATATGGAATCAGCAAAATTTCATGTATCCATGGTAACCATAGCAGTCCAAACAAGGTGTTTGATTGACAGAAAGAAAATGTTTGGACAGCAGACTAGGTTGAACCAGGGGCGGACTGGCGGCATTTCGGGCCCATGGCAAAATAAGTCCAGAGGCCCCACCGTCGGCATTATTTCAAAAGAGAAAAAGAAAATACCATAACATAATATGGTTTAGTATAGAGTTGTTAGGATGGGACCTATTCAGATGATTCTGTTTTATCACAATATCATAAATCTAATGGTAAAGTTTCGCTTTTCAGTTTCTTTCTGGAATTTTCTTTTTTTGAAATCTTGAGTTGGCCCCCTTCAGTGGATGAGCCCGTGGCAGCTGCCACTCTGCCACATAGGCCAATCCGCCCCTGAGACTAACTGTCGCATGCAAATAATGTTATATTATCTGCCTAAGAAGATACCATAGTATTAATGTCCAGCATAATATCGTATTTCCTGGTCTTCTTTGCACTTTATCAAAACATCCACACAATAATATATGTAAACATTAATCAGTTACTTCAATTTAATTTTTGACAATTGCTGGTCATGTTTAGGAAGGCAGTCCATGAAGTGTCTTGTAAGCTTTGAGCAGAGATGAAGGGCCCATTACACAAGGAACCTGTGCCATTGGCAATTGTCATTCTTAAGTTTTGGTGATCGTCGTGTGATGAGAAGACTGACAACTTGCACATACCCTCTTAATCGAGGGAAATTAGCCCAAAATGCAACCCTGACAGCTTATTGGCGAAACGAAGTGTCAGCATTTGGGGCTGCAACATTCCAAAGTAGTCTGGGTGTTCCTACTTGCAAGATTTCCTTGCATATTTCACAGGGCCAAATAATTCAAGCCTTTTGTTTTCAACAACCCGCTGAAGGCTTTTGGTACACCCAGTTTGCACAAAATGTAGAGTTTTTTAAAATCAGAGTAAAAAAAACGTATAACTCTGACTTGCTTGTCAAGAACTTCAACTGACTTGTCACATTAAGTTGTTAAACTCTGACTGCTCTTGACTTCAACTAACTGCAGCTACTCGATGCAATTTCATGTGGTGCTTCTGTTAAATATGCTGCAACAATACATTATAACTTCTGAAATTTCAAAATTTTTGATTTCAGAAAAATTTTTAGTGCGTGAATGTGTAAATTTTTTTGGAGTTTTTATATTGCATGGTTCCGAAAGAGTGTGGAACACATCTCGTGCTTTTTATGCTGTTTAGGTACCAAAATAATTTTGCAACAATGACTTGACTTGAGCTGTCTCAACTCTTGACTTGACTAAACTGAACATTAACTTGCTGCTTGGGAAGTTATCTAAGACTTCACTAGTCGACTCTATAGATATAAGTAGTCGACTTCGGGGTCTACTCACATTTATCGTCATTACTTTTGAACTATGCAAAATAAAGCAAAGATTTTGGCATCCAAAGTTTGGAATTATGAGAAAATAAGAAAAAATTTTCAATCTTTTTATGATACAACACCATGGGTTGGCCTACTGCAGATGGCAAATATTCATTGAGTGGTAAAGTAGTAATCTGGTAGAACTGCTTCAATCATGTTACGTAAGTGGCAAATAATGAGATGAAATTATACAGCTGTACTAGGTGCGGTTATTCTGGTTTGAGTAATGGCTCTTATCCATCCACTGTCTCTTAACTGTTCCCAAATCTAGAACAAAGGCGTTTCAAGTAGGAGACCTCCGGGTTCATCTCGCAAAAGTATGACATATTGTTCTCTCTAAAATTGTTTAAGAAAGCGCATTTTTTAGTACACAACGTTCAGTAGTCGGTGTGCTGTAATCAAAGCTGGAATATCATTTAGGCTGAATAGGCTACATGGCCTAGGACCTCTCATCTCAAATAGACCTAACATCTCGAAAGAGCCTCTAATAGGGGAGAAAATTAGCGAGAATGAATTTCCAAGAAACACTAGGAGAGTGAGTCCACATCATAGCCACAAGCCTGTTGTTACATGTATCAAGAAAATGAATCAGGAAAATATATCTGTGTCATGTCCATCTAGTTGAGCATGGCAAAGCATTATTTGTCGAGGAATCTGATTTTATACCTCAATCAGGTCAGTTACCATGGATACATGAAATTTCACTAGTTTTATATCCAGAATTAATTTTTGCATTTTTCCTTGACTCCATAGTCCATACCGACATTTCACTTTTCGACACTAAGATCAGAACCAGTCAAAAATGTTAGTGCAAGTAAGACTGTTGCTTGTGATGGACTAGTTGCCACGGATACATCAAACTTTGTTCAAAGTAGAATGTTTTTATATCTAAACCTAATTCAAGATTGACTTTTCCCTACTTCTATATTATACAGCTTGTGCTAAAATATCTGTTGATGAAGATTTGCCAGTTTAGGGTGAACTCAAATAATATATTATGTTTGAATGACAGAAAACAGGTAAGATATTCGTTTTGGGCATCTCTGGTTACCATGGAGACATAGAAGTAAGACACATTCTTTATCAGTGTCCCTGCCAAATCTAAATTGTCTTTACAGCCATGCCACTCTTGAATGGAATGAAATAGTGAGTCGGCTGTGCAAAAAAAGTTGACTCTGTCAATTAAATACCATGTCTGGTTGCTATGGATACATGAAATTTGATTGGCTCCATATCTGGAATTCATTGGTAGGTTATTTTCACTGCATTTTTCACTGTCCAAAAGCCAAAATCGATTTCCTTGTCAAATGTTGCTAACAAGGACACAGAAGTGACTTTCAATAGGGTTTTGCATAAGACATTACTTTTGGGTATCCCTGGTTGCCATGGATAGAAGAAAATTAAATTGTCCGATGCCCAACTGTTATATATATATATTTTTGCCTCCATTCCATGTTTAACATCCCTGGACTAGTGAGCCACTCTTGAATGAAGCATAGTAAAAAGATGACTATCTTGACGGAAAATCATACATCAATTACCATTTTTGGCCAGCTCTGGTTGCCATGGATACATTACAATCGAGTGGCTCCATATCTAATATTCATCTGCGTCATTTTTCCTGCCTCCATGTGGAAATTACTTAGTCTGTGCAGTTCTTCCACCCTTTACCAAGGTGTCATGGTAAGGAAGATTATCCAGTGACACTTTTCTCAATATGTCATCGGTTACCATAGCAACCATTGGCAAGTTTGACTATTTTAACAAAATTCTATTTTATGATTTCTCCCAAGTAATGTGAGAACATATCAAGGGGAAAACAACATGCAACATTCCTTTTTTGGGGTTATTCCAACATAATTAGGCTGAAAAGTGATGCATTTTTGGAGACCCCCTGGTTGCCATGGAAACACAAAATTGGGATGGCTCCAGGTCTGGAATTAAAGGTCTTGGTCTGTTCTACACCTGTGCCAAATTTCATAGGTGTAAGTAAAAATGCAGTATTCCATGTTTTTTTGTCACAGATCATCCCCACTATTGTTGCTTGTGGACACTCTGTTGTAGCAAGTAAACTGTAAATTTATAAGATTTGGGCTAGCCTACGCAATGGTGGTTTCATTGTGAGACTGTTGAGCCAATCAACTGAAATGTCCATTTATGATTTTTGGTATACCCTGAATAACATTTGCATTAGCTCCATCTTTTCATTATGTTTTTTCTTGGGAGTTTGTGTAGTGTGTCAAAATTGAAACTATTATAATATATATGGAAACACTGTTCAATATTTTGTGTACATTGAAAGGTGCCTTCTGTAAATTTGTAGGAAAAGTGTCAACAGCTTTCATTCACCTTGGTAGAGACCTTGAAAAAGATGGAAAGGAAATATAACCTCCAGTTTTCCTTGAATCAAGTGCAACAAATTCAATTCCAAGCAAGAACTAAATTCAGACCAGTGCACATCTGCACCAAATATTAATGTTGTGCGGTTTCAGCTCCTTGTTCCTCACACTTAATCCTCTTTGTAAGAATTTATTCCCCTTGTCAAGGCTTGGAAAATTTTGCTTACAGGCAATTTCATTAGTACGCGATTATGAGGTTCTATGCACACTAAATTCATGGCATTTTTGCTTCATCTGATTGGCTTAGAAGCAACAGAACGTCACACAGCTAATATATCAAACGTAGCAAGTGTACGAGGGGCGTTCAGAAAGTTTACGGCTTTTTTTTATATGGACACTTATTTTCCATCTAGCACAATGAATTTTTCACAGGATGAAATTCAGCTGTTTTTAAATGGGTTTCCGAAAGTTTGGACAATTTGGACATTTTTAAGTCATTCTTTGGTTGCCATGGAAACAGAAAGTTTGGCTAGGTGGAGCAGGTAGTACGGAGATCAAGAAAATCAATGAATTGCGGCTGAGAGAGACCTCACTCTGCCACTTGTATTAGTAAGATTGACAATAATTAACACAAGAAATATAATATTAGCTTCTAAATATACTTTCAAGCATACCAAATGTTTGTATTCTTACAGCGAACCAATGTGGAAAAGCACTCCTGCATGCCCGATTTGGCAAGAGCGATTCAGGTGCCAGAATGTGAGTCCTTAACTACATCAGGACTTATGACAAAGCATGAATTCACTGGTATGAGCAAGAGACCTAAAGGGACAGCATTATCCATCCCAGTTTTTCCTTTTACATATAGCTTTACATAAGACCTGGTTTTCCATTACTTTAATCACTGGGGGCGGTAGTTTCAGGCACTGGAGAAGAAAAGGCTTTGGATAACCCAAATGGTTTCACAAAAACTTTTCCTGGAGGGCTTCAAGGAACATTTATTTTAACGCGTCAGGTGTATGAATAAATGCCTTTGTAGTACTTGCTAGTATTTTTAAAAGGTAATATTTATATTTTTTTGTTAATTATCGTCAATCTTACTAATACAAGTGGCAGAGTGAGGTCTCTCTCAGCCGTAATTCATAGATTTTCTTGATCTCTGTACTACCTGCTCCACCTAGCCAAACTTTCTGTTTCCATGGCAACCACAGAATGACTTAAAAATGTCCAAATTGTCCAAAATTTTGGAAATCTATAATTCCAAAACTGCTGAATTTTATCCTGTACAAAATTTGTAGTTCTAGATTGAAAATAAGTGTCCATATAAAAAAAAGCCGTGAACTTTCTGAACGCCCCTCGTATACATTGCATTGATTCCTCACAGGCAACTGTGAATGACCAGAATAGCATGGTAATGAAATCACCTGTAACAGTTTTAAGGTTTGCAAAGAATTTGATTTTCAAAGTTCTTCCATGTTTCATTGAAGAAAAATACATGGTGGCCCAAACCATACAATCTGTGTTAAAGAAAAGAAAGGAATTTGCAAGACATAATTAGGGAAATGAACAGGTTTCCTCAAAACTTCAAAACAAATGTGCACTTTGTGTGAATTTTTAATTAAACACTGAACTTGTTTTGTGTAGGTGGCTTCAGTACGTGTTTCAGCTCTGGTAGTAAGGGGGCTTCTCTTTTCAACGAAAGCTTCTTTACCAGATTTTTATGGATACAAATTATAAAAGGCATAACTGTGATATAGAATATGCTTATGTAATGCAATATCAAAGAAAAAAAAAAGGTGAACCGTTCTATTTTGATTTGGTATAGCGCTTCGAATATATTGGCATATTCCTGTTTTGTAAATATCTAGAAATTAAGAGTTAACACGATTAAGAATCAAATTATTCTGTACACAAGGTCGACTACTTACAAAAATAAATAATAGTTGTCATTTAGTGCAATAAAAAACATATTTTCTATTTTTGGAAAATATTAATTCCACAAGACAAACTTCAAAGTTGAAGAATGATGTGACAAGCTGCCAAAGCCCCCGCTTCGAATACATGCAGTCTAGAGCTATAAATAGGTGCAAGTGAACAAATGAAAATGAATTATCTTATTGTAAATCATACGTAGAAATTGAACCTTTCAGATGACATTTTGATACAAAATTTGTTTCCTTATCGACACACTTAAAATTAATGAACACATATTATTATTTTTGAGATTTGGTGTAGCTTGAATAAGCAGCATCTTTTCGTTATACATGTGTGCTACTAGTATTCTGTTCACTGTATCAAAATAGGCATAATCAAAATATGGAGACACTTGCCCATGTTTCGTGCATTAAAATATAAATTTATTGCAAAATTGTGCATGGCTTTAATTAATCTTAGCAGAGAACTTAAAAAAGATGGAACGGAAATGAACCTTCTTCAGGTTCTCCCAGAAATGAAAGCATTAAACTCAATTTCAAGCAAGAACTAAATTCAGACCAGTGCACATCTGCACCAAATATTAATGTTGTGCGGTTTCAGCACCTTGTTCCTCACACTTAAATGTTTCATATAAGAACAAAACTTTGTGGCTTAAACCATAAAATCTGGGTTAAAGAAAGGAATTTGCAACACAAAAGAAGGGAAATTTTTCATCAAACAATGAACTTATTTTGTGTAGGAAGCTTCAGCAGGTGTTTCAGCTCTGGTAGAAAATGATTTCTTTTGTCATCTGAGACACCTCTCTCAGATATTTTATAGATGTACAATTCCTGTTGAAGTGCCAACAGTTTTTATCAAAAGGCATCTCTTGAGATGTTATAGAAACTGCAGCATAAATATATTTATGCAACATACAACAAAGATAGGAAAATGAAATCGGACCTTGCTATTTTCATTTGGTGTGGCAGTTTGAATAATATGGGTTCTTTCTGTATGTTTAAATGTTTGATCTAAAAATATCTTGGAATTAAAATCTGATCAAGGTTAAGAATTCTAAACACAAGGTTGACTACCTACAAGAATGGATTAATAGTTGTCTTTCAGTGCCTTAAAGGAAAAACATGTCTATTTATGGAAGGTATTAATTCCACAAGACAAACTTCAAAGTCATAAAATGATGCATTAGGCTGCCAACGCCCACACTATATTTGCATGCATGCAGGCAGGTCTGGAGCTATGAATGGTCGTAAGTGAATTATCTTATTGTGGTTCATAGGTAGAAATCGAAGCTGTCAGATGATGTTTTTATTAGAATCTTTGTGATACAAAAATTGTTTTCTTGTTGACACCATAGGGGGTTTTAAGTGAAATTAATGATCTAACTCATTATATACACATGCTTTAAAGTTGTGTAGAAATTTTGAATCGCATTTCGGAGCTTCACTAAGAACTTGATTTTCAAGTTCTTACAGATTATTTCAATGGTATTTCATAAAAGAACAAGTGCCTTATGCCGATAAATCTTGGTTAAAGACAAAAAAGGAATTTGTAACTCAAAGGATGGATATGAAATGGTTTCTTCAAGGCTTTGAAAATTTTCATGCATTTTTATGAATTAATCACCTGATTAATTGTTGTGCGGGAGGTTAGGAGGCAGATGTTTTAAACCCGACAGAAAAGTACAATTCTTGTCATCAGAAGCTGTATCAGAATATTTGACAGACGAAAAATTTCTTTCAATACATGTGTGGATGACATTATCAGAAATTTGATGGAAATTATCCCATCCTGTTGATTGGAATGGCATAATAAACTTGAAATTTTTCAATTTATGATCATTTACTGTAAGGTCTATTTTACAAAGGATCAGCAGACTTGCTAGCTTTAAATTATTTGTGCGCAACAGAACACCAAAGAGCATTGAATAGAGAACTGTCACCTTACCTTTTTTTTTAGATTTGACATTTTGATGGATATGTGCATTTTTCTATTTGGCACAACATGCCAAAGGCAAAGCCTGCTCCAAAAAATATTCCAAAATTAGATGCTGATCAAGGTTAAGACTTCTACATATATATACGAAGGGTTTTCCAAAAGTTCTGTCCAACTTGCCATAACTTTTGCAGTTTTTAATACAGACACATGATATTTGGTTCTGATAATATTGAAGCAATTTTTAAATGATCCTCAAAAAATCGGATCAAAGAAGCAAAAATAAATGGTAAATTTGTTACCATGGAAACCAGAAGTCATGAAAAGCGGCCCAGGGCACTTTTAGAGACACATATTCATTATATATCTTGTCAAAAATTTAATTTTTACCAGGGATGCAGAACAAGAAACCTGTTAAGAATAATCCCTAACATTTCCCAAATTCTTAAAATAATAAACTGGACACTGAGTACATTTCCTCTAACATTATATCCCTTAAAAATCAATGCCTCGAAGTCCTCATATTGAGATCAATGTTGGTGTTTCGCAGACTTTTTGTACTTTACGATGGGTTTTCCATAAGTTCTGTCCAACCTGTTGTTACTTTTACTAGATTTTATACAGAAACATGATATTTGGGTCATTTGATATTGAAGTAATTTGCAAATGATCCCCAAAAAATCAGATCATAGCAATAGTTATTACAAGTTGGACAGAACTTCTGGAAAACCCCTCGTATATGTAGAAGTCTTAACTAGCCCTACACAAGGTTGACAACTCACAAGAATGGCATAATAGTAGCTGTCAGTGCCATAAGGAGAGCACATTCCTATTTTGGAAGGTATTAATTCCATGTTCATGACAAACTTCAAAGTTGTAAAAATTATATATTAGGCTTCAACTCTCTATTTGTATGCAGATTTCGAGCATCCAAGGATGATAAATATAATCCAATGAATTTTTGATCATGATGAAAATAGACTCTTGTGAAAAATATGGATTTTAACATGAAAGCTCTATTTCACCAAAAGAGCTAGGATCAGGTTTGCAGTTACACCTAGTCGTCCGGATTTTGCTGATTACATTGTATAGGCAGTTCTGCCATTAATTTTTATCGGTGAAATTGATCCTAGCACTAATTTTTGAAATACTTAGGTCAGGCCTAAGGCTTTGACCTGGCTAAATTCTGTTGGTGAAATCTTGTTTAATATACTTTTTATCAAGAAAATCCTACAAAGAAATTTGTTTTGCTTTTTCTTTTGCAATGATGTCCGTGCACATTATAGCTTACAAGTTACAACCATTTTGTCTATCTACGTAAACTATTTTTCATCAGGAAAAAACGTCGAAGAATATACCAATGTGTTGCACACAATGCATATTATCTGATAGGATGTTGAAATAGGTTGTTTTGTCATATTTCTGCGTGTTCTTACAATATGTATTTGTGCAATTCTGCCAAAACGTTTTATCAGACATGCATGCAATTTGTTATGATGGATGTTATACTAGATTTTTTTATTCCTAGATTATGAGACTGCTCTTTCTGCGGTCTTGAAGCAGTCGGTCATTCGGTGCAGTCTCTCTATATAGAAGCAAGAATTGATGGGTACACACCATTTATGAATTGATGTTTAGTCTAAGCTAGTCTACAGTGTGGGACTACATTAGATGGTCATCCCTGGGACATTAGGAGCTATTCTTCCAAAACCATTTAATACCAGTAATGGTGACAATTTCATTTACTCTTACATATTGTATAATAATTTTGTTATATGATAATGATAATTATATTTGTGAATTTATCTCTCAAAGTCATCATCATTTGAATCAAGGACTATAGTTATTAGTTGAACAATGCATTCCCTTTCAACTTCCTACCTCCAGTTCTGGCTTTAATTACTTTTGACGACATCAAGCATCTCAAATAACCTGAAGGTTTTCTTGCGCATTTACGGCTACCACCCACAAAACGCCTACTCGTTTAAATAGCTGCACTATCTGCATTAAATAATTATGCAATTGAATTTTATGGTACACTCTAAAAAATGTCGGGACAAAATTGGTTTTTTAGATTCAAAATGGTTTTTCAAAAAACCAAATTTCAATGCAAAACCAACATGTATTTTTTTAGAGTGTAGTCAGCATCTCATATGGTCTGAACGTTACTACACCCTTTATTACACCCTCCTGCATATATTGAATGGAAATCAGGTGAGAAAAAGTCATTTTGTCAAGGAGCATTAATTTTATTTTGCCAGTTTACATCATTAAAAGGTCATCATTGAATCTCCAGGCTTGGAGTTATTTCTTTTAAATAAATCGTTTTTTTCCTAGTTTTAGTGAAATAAATGTTGATAAATTTTTTCTCAGCAGTCTAAAAAAATAAGTAAATCCTGGTGGGGGTATTTTTTTTAACACAGTGAAGTTTGATTTAGAAACAAATATTTGAGGAAAAATGTACAATTACTGTCGCCGTATAACCACCAAATAAATAATCTCCCATTGAGGAAAACTCCGAGCCTCAGCCGCTGATTATCTTATGGTCACCCGCTTAGGACATAATTAGGTAGCTTGATAAAATTCCTTTCGGCCTAGATGTAAAAATAATCATTTATTACAATCAAATAAGAGACTTTCTGATTGGGCATACAACTCTCTTTCTACTTCCCACAGCTGCTGGAGCATTACTATATCTTGTCCAGCATCAAGAATCTCATATGACAGCTGATGCGATCTGAAGATTGCCAACACCCATAAAACGCCTACACGCCTTATCTGAAATGGGTGGGCGATGTACGTTAACTGATGCGCACTTTGTATGTAGTGTACTAAGTATAGTATCAAAAGATGCAAAATCCTCTACTTGGGACAAGTGCATCACAAAAATGTAGATCAAATCTATTAGGATGCCCTTAAGATGTTATCATCCATCAGCATATTCCCTAACATTCCCTTACATCAGTCCTTAACAAAATCAATGATATCCTCTGGTAAGTAGGCTCTTTGCTGTATATATCTGCAAGCCACTCAAAGCTTCTTTGGTTTATTTCAAATTGCAATTTTGCTTATCTAGGCTTATATAAGAATTTTATCTCATGAAAGCCATACAATTCCCGGGGTATAGCTCAGGGGCCACTAATCTACGACATGAGTTTGATTCCTGATCTGAGCAACCGATGGTCGAATTTCACCAGTGCGTGCTGTACAAAGAGCGCACTTTACTTGCTTACTGTGGTCCATGCCTGTCTTATAAAGCCAAACCAGTGCAAAAATACAGGACCTGAACTGTTTGCATTATAACTCACTCCTAATTCTTTAGGTTGTTAATTTTCGAATTTTTTGTTACACTTTTTGATGCAGTTCTCAGCGTCTGTGAGTATCTTCTATATCTGATTGGCAACTTATATATATCACGTCAATTAGAGGTAAATTCCAATACACACGGTAATAATTCATATAAATCATGACCAAAAATGACAGTGTGTGTTCTCTAGTTGTTCTCAACTGTATCGTATCCTCAAACTATGCCACAAGGGCTTATTGCCAATGGACGATTACCTTTGCGTCTGAGAGATTTTTGGTCCACAGAAAAGTAAATAGCCTCTTTAGCTCTCTTTGTGCAGAAAGAGGATTCATCGATCAAGGGCAGAAGACTTGCGAGATGCCCTTGCAAACTTATCTTTTATGCTAAATTGCCCTGAATGCCCTTGTGAGACTAACAAAATGCCCTCGTAAACTTATCTTTTATGCAAAATTGCCCTGAATGCCCTTGTACTATATCAGCCTGTACAGACACTATTTGGATCTGTTGATTTTACTTGCATCAGTTTCTGCTTCATATAAAGCCACTTTGTGGTTGTTGTCCTGACCTGTGTCTAAATGGACTTTGAGAACTTCAGACCTAGGTAGGTGAAGATATTTACAGTTGACCTCCAACAGTACAATCTGGACTTGATGTCATTTTAGTGAACACTAAAGGTGTGGTTCCATATAGTAGTTATCCCAACTTTTTTTCATCACGTTAATCACAGTGATGTGTAAGAGTCCAACAATGAATCATCCGCCAACTTACACTGATGCTAAAAGAAGCAGGACATTTGACAGTGTCTAATTGCATACTTGAACCAAAATGGAACCATTGATTGCAACTGTAGTTAGTAAAATTCCAAGAAAAATGTAGAGATACAACAGAGATTCATCGGTGTGCTGAATCTTGGTCAGGAATGGGCTCGAATGGCTGCGGCAGAGAAACTCTTTTTGCACAGATAAGGTTGTGAGAAATGACTCAATGTCTGAGCTGATAAAACACAAGGGGCTATTGGACGGGAAATAGCATCAAAAAGTTCTGTTGAGGACATTGTTCAAAGGATAGAATTTCCCTTGTTCTGTTGTTGATGCGGATGAAATCAAACTAGAATGAAGGCATGTCACAGGATGACAGTATACCAGACTGAGTTTTGGCGACAATAAACTTTTGAAGCTTTTTTAAAATGAAAATGATATACATTTCTGTTACGCTGACCTAATGGGGCTCTAATGGGCGGATGGTCTGGATAAGGTAATAACTCCAAGCCAAGAAAGAAAACCATGAATTTTCTAAGCTTTTTTACAGCGCTGGATGCACCCCAGTATCATAATTGATAGTACAGTGGTACCTGTGTTATAGGACCCCCTGTTGTAAGACAGACTTGCCTCATGTGAATTCTTTCCTGTCACACTAAGTAATATCTTTATTGCCTTTTGCACTATGATGAGAGACCAAACCCAACGAGAGATCGTCTCATATCGTATTTCCTTATAGGCCCCAAAAATCATAGGTGAAGTAAGTGTAATCCCCTTGCATGCATACTAAAGCATCGTAAGCCACAGGTCCGCAAAACTCAAATGTATTACAAATATGGTGTACAGGCTCCACATTGCAAAAGGTTATTCACATTCACAACAAACTCCCTTGCGGTGTAGATCTTCTTGAAATTTTTGACTGAAAAGAAAATACTTTTAGCTGCCTGATTTCTTTGGAAGGCTGTCCCCATTTCTCAACAGAGTTAGAAGAAGGGCGCTGGAGTTATAGCAAAAAGCCAATATAGCATCTTTGAACCTCTGGAGATATTGATGAGCTTATAGAAAGTTAAGTGGAGTGCTCATACAATTTTGGCATAAAGAAGCATCATAGGGCCATTTCAGGAGCAGTTAAGAAGCATCTCAGACTCACTAGAGGTTTAATGAGACTCATAATTCAATCAACATACATTGCAGACAACTCTTCAAACTTCAAAAGGCAGCTGATAGCTCATTCATTGACACAATAATAGTTCCTCCCTTGTACTTTTTGTATGTCCCTTACCATTCTAAATGTACAGCATTTTGAAAATAATTTGCACTGTAAGCAAAAATGTCTACAATTGAATCCGGCCATCAGGTTCCCAACAGATGGTTGGTGAACTAATTCCTTTAGGTAATACAAAATTATATATATTATTATATTTATAATGTATCTTCAAGTGTATTTGCTAGAAGAAAAAATATTTGTTATATTTTGATCTCAATACTAACATCAATTCAGGAACAAGACTGTTGCAAGGATTGTATATTTCGTTTCCTCCATCTATATGTATTAGAACTAATTAGCTATGTTTGTTTTGCTTTAAGATACATATGTATCATGAACTAAATGATGGTACAAAACAACATAGAGAAACATCAGACTTGTCTCCTTTCACAAGAAGATTTATGACAAAAACCTATGTGATACAGATCATGGAACTTGAGATAAAATGAATTTTAATGCTGACACCACTGTTTTATGATTCTAGAAATCTTATAAACTAAAATAATGACAGATATGTCATATGTTTCTGAAATACCATAAAGATAAAAAAGATACATGTCAAAAAGGAAGATACCATATATATATGCAGACTTCTTTTCAATTAAAAAAATCTATAAAATGATGCAAAGTTTCACTTTACTTAAGATATTACTTTTTCCTGATTAAAGAAAAGTTTTCCAATGAGGAAAGCCTTTGTGAAAGATCAGACACACATAAAAAAACATCTATGAGAAGAAAACTGTATCTGATGGCATTTGTTAGGAAAATAGGAAAAAATAGAATTGGCAAATACAGATTTCATTTTACTGAGCACTGATATAGTAATGACTTTAGAAATCTGATATCGATCAATATTATTCAGAATCTTTGATGTTGCAGCTTAAGTCACATTGATTGTCGATTGGCTGTATCAGTCAAATGCAAATTGGTGTCACTGACTGTCACTCACTAGAAGGGAAGGAGCACAACCATTTAGAGTTCCCATAGCCAAGTGGTTAGAGTGCTTAAATGTGAATGCACTGGCACACGAGGATGCATGTTCAAACCCAGGTCATGAAACTCAATTGTATAGTGAGCTGGAGCTCGGTGTGGCTGAGAATGGTGTTGGCTGACGATGTGAAGTTAATAGGCTCACTCGACAAGAAAAGAGATGTCATCATACAGGATATCGAGCTGAAGAGCTCAGGTCATCACACATTGTAAATTTCAGTTATAAAACCCCACTTTATTGATTCATCAGGAATATTTATTAGATGTACAGCTTTCTTTGCCATTCGGCAGACATACAAGTTGTTCTGTAACTTCATCAGGCAGACAGAATCGTGGTTAAAAAAATACAACAATTATTATAGGGCTTTTGAAAGAATGAATCTAAGATTTGTCTGTTTCTGTAGGGTTTAAAATTTTCATTTACCAGTTCACACTTTTCCATCTCATACTGCAGTAAAACACATTTCTTGGTACACATATTTTCATATTCTTTTGAAGTAAATGGCTAGAGAATCTGATATATGACACGATATTGACAGTTCAAAGCTTTGTACATGGAATCAGCAAACATGATCTGAAATATAAAACCACGATCTTGTGCTTTTGCATTTGATTCTTGCCTTCTAATGTTACTGTCTGTCAGCTTTACGTACACGTATATTCCTTGTCTGATAAAATGTGTTGTCCGCATCATATAATCCTTAATGCATAAAAGCCAATAACAAGTTTTTCTTTGGTTCTTGCTGATAGAATTATCTCCATCTTTTCAGCAGTCGTCTCCTGTGTCAGAAAACTGTTACATGGTAAATTAGAATTTATGCCAGACTGAAAAAATGGGAGAATTTGCATAGGATGTCTTGAACGACAAACATCAATTTTTTTTGCCATTGCAAAGCACAGCACTGCATCCTCATATATAAATATGTTGCCAGAACTATCATTTACACATAAGAAAAATAGGATAGTAATTACAGACAAATTTGTAGAACTGTGCCGAAGAAACAGAGTAAAGTTTTTTAGTGACTACCCTGTATGTGCTAAAAGGTAGGCTTCATGTAGTTATCCCAACCTTTTTTCATTACGTTAATCACAGTGATGTATAAGAGGCCAACAATGAATCTATCCGCCTACTTACACTGATGCTAAAGAAGCAGGACGTCTGACAGTGTTTAATTACATACTTGAACCAAAATGTAACTATTAATTGCGGCTGATGTTAGTAAAATGCCAAGAAAAATGTAGAGTTACAACAGAGAGTCATCAGTGTCCTTAATCGTGGTCAGGAATGGCAGATAAGCCACCGCAGAGAAACTCCTTTTACACAGATAAGGTTGTGAGAAATGGCTCAGTGTCAGAGCTGATAAAAGACAAGGGGCTGCTGGACTGGAAAAAGTATCGAGAAAAAGTTTTGTTGCGGACATCATTCAAAGGATATAATTTCCCTTGTTCTGTTGTTGTATGTGGATGAAATCAATCTAGAATGAAGGCATGCGTTAGGATGAATGTATACCAGACTGAGTTTTAGAGACAAGAAACTTGGGAAGCTTTTCTTTAATGCAAATGATATAAATTTCTGTTACAATGACCCAATGGAGCTCTAATGGGCAGATGATATGGTTACTACAATTTCACTAAATATGAGTTTCTGCAATTTGACAGAAAAATGTAGCAAATGCAGATCATGTGATTGGTTGAGGCAATGAATTAGTATAGGTTATTCAAAATGGGAGTATGTGATTTATCACCCGAGGGCTTTAGCCCGAGGTGTGATAAGCACATATTCCTGATCCCATGGTGAATAACTGGCTTATACTGTGAGACAAAACACTCAAACACTCAAACATGAGAGGATAACTGGACAACAAAGAATAAGGGAATTATTTCCCTGTAATGCTGGCGTGTGATTGGCTGACAGAGGTGTCGAATGGTATAATATGGTCATTTGAATAGCACGAAACGTATTACAATAGCAGTTGACGTTTCTTGAAATGGGCAATGACTGCCTGTATTTACTTGCTAATCTGAGCAAGCTGTCAAACTCAACAGCTCACTGGAGCAGAATAATACACACTTCATTGCTTGCTACGTTCAACTGACAGGTTTTGGGGACGTTTTACCGCCCAGGGTCCAATCAGAAAGACTGAAAATGCTACGTAGACTGTGAGAAACCTGGCCAGAGAAACTCATACTAATTGAATCTGCAGTAAGGTAATAGGTCCAAGGCAAGAAAGAAAACCATGAACTTTCTGAACGCTTTTTTACGGCGCTTGATGCACACCAGTATCATGGTTAACAGTATTTCCTTATAGGCCCCAATAATCATAGGTAAATTAAGCGTACTTTTTTCCCTTGCATGAATACAAAAGCATCGTAAGCCGCAGGTACCCAAAAAGTTACAAGTGAAATGTATGACAAATATAGTGTACAAACAGCACATGGCAAAAGGTTATTCATATTCATAACAAACTCCCTTGCGGTGTAGATCTTCTTGAATTTTTTGACTGAAAAAGAAAAAGACTATATTTTCAGCAGCCAGACTTGTTGAAAGGCTATCCTCATTTCTCAAAAGAGTCAGAAGGAGAGCCCTGGAGCTATAGCAAGAAGCCAATATAGCATCCATAAACCTCGCGAGATATTGATGAGCTTATAGAGAGTTTTTAAAAAACGGAGTGCTCATACAATTTTACCATAAAGAAGCATTCTAGGGCCATTTAAGTAGCATATAAGAAGCATCTCAGACTGAAGTGAGGTTTAATGAGTCTCATCATTCAATCAACATGCATTGTAAATAACTCTTTAAAGCGTCTCAGACTGAATGAGGTTTAATGAGACCCATCATTCAATCAATATGTATTGTAAATAACTCTTTAAATGTTGTTGATTGCTGTACATTGTACAACCCATAAAAACGACCATTTTATGATGAGGCAACAGGGCTATTTTCACAAGCCAACCGAGTTTTTGTTGTATGTTTTGCGACCATCATTCTGATCAGAAGTGTAATTGCTTGGAAACAAAATATTTGTTATTTTTATAACTCATCACAGACCATTGCAAGAATCTTATATAAATCTGCAGACTTGCATATTTCTTTCTTTCACTTGATATCTTATGTGCATTTCAACTAATTAGCTATATTTTTGTTTCTATTTCTCTTGAATCATGAATAAAATGATTGCATAAAAAACAAAAAGAAAGATCAGACTTAAATGTCTCGTTTTACAATCGCAGCTAAATCATAGAAAAAATATATAACAGGTATGACACATGTTGCTGAAAGACAAAACAGATAAAAAGATAAACTTCAAAAAGAAAGATATCATATGCGCAGACTTCTTTTTCAAGATAAAAAAAACTATAAAATGATGCAAAGTTTCACTTTACTTACAATATTACTGGTTTCTGATTTTATAGAAAGTTAATCAAGTGAAGAATGTATTCGTGAAAGACCAGACATACATCGAGAACTCCTATGAGAAGACAACTTTATCTGCTGACATTTGTCAAGAAAACAGGAAAAAATGGAATTAGCAAATACAGGTTTCATTTTACTACTGACACAGTATACTAAGGTCTTCAGAAATCTGATATTTTCAATGTTCTCAATAGTTGGTGGGTTAGGTCAACAAAATAGGTGGTTGACTTCACTTTCTGATGCAAAGGTCCCCTTTGGCACAGATGTACCTTTGGGTCATAGGAAAAGATTTATCCAAAGACACAAGTGAGATCACCCCCTGGATTGGAAATACAGCCATTTTTCAAAATGGCCGCCGCAAGTGCAAAAAGTCCAATATCTCCGCTTCTATTTCAGCTAGAGAGACAAAATTAGGGTCAAAATATATGTTTTTGGGGTCAGAGAATCCATTGAAATAGTTCCTGAGCATGAAAAAACAATATTTACACATTTTATTGTGGCACCTGCTTTAAAAATGGCCGCCAAGCAAGGTTGACAGCACCAGGGCCACTGTTAGTGAACATTTTATGTTACTTTGATACCATTAGGTTGCATAATCTGCAAACATTGTTGGAAAATCAACCTCTACTCAAAATCAACACACTCTAACACAATTGAAAAGAAGATATGCCCAACATCAGCACTATTGAAAAATATTTATGTGGTCTTCAAAGCCTCGATCGATCGCATTTTAGCATGCATATGCATTTCATGATAATGTTTCCAAATCATAATCTACATTGAGGATATTTACTTTCTTGATATCAGCAGAAAGAAACAGCTTTTACATAGACAGCATCAAGCTGTGTTCTATTTACCTGTAATTTCAGTTTTCTCTGTGAGTGAAAAATAATATATGTCAAATTAATTTCGCTGTACATTTAAGATAATAGTGTTATTTAAGGCTGTTGTCCAGTCACTTCTGTAGGGTCAATCACGAGACACACTCACAGCATCTTCTCATATGCTAAACTAGCAAAGTCACCAAGAGAGCACCCCACCAAGCCCAGACTCAGGAGTTTCCACTGCAGGTGAGAAAATATGTTTTGGGCAAAAAATATTGGTAAGGTGTTTGTGGATGATTCAAGAAATTTATTGTTTGTTGCAGAATATTCATGGTATGCCATGCCACAGTTAGACATTTCAGACACTCAGTGAACGGAGGTACAATATGTAGCATGTATGACTTGGCTGAGGGATATGAATAATGCTAAGAAATATTAGCAAATTATCCTGCCCAGTGCCCAGGATATCCAGTTACCACTGTCATGTCTTTGTTTTCTACTCTTTCTAGCCAGTCAGAGCCATTTTGATGACCAATGTTACTAGGCATAAAGCTTGTAGGGATGGTACATAGCCTTTTAGAGATGTCACAAACTTTTAACTTGCCTTTATTCCCACTTCAACTGTATCAAGGATGTTTTACTTCTAGTGGTTTGGTTACTTGTATAGAAGAGCTGGTTGATTCAATGCCTATTCCATGTGTAAGAGAAGTAGACATAGCTGTAGAGAATAAGGGGTTGTGATGAATATTGTTGTATTGTAACCAACTATGATAAAGACTCCATGAGCTGCTTGAGGTGGTACCATAACTCCAAATTTTTCTGAGGGGCTGATCATCAAATCAGCCACATCTATACTTATTGTCTTCAACCTGTCATATATAGGCCTACATAACATACACAGCCCTTGTCCATGGATGGTTTTTACGACCAATGCACTTCTAGATTGAAGATACAGCTTCATTGCCACATAAAACAGTCTTTTTGTCTCCTTTTTGGCATGGAATACTGCTATGATGGTTGAATCTGCAAGGTTTCGTTGAAATTTGAATAATCTGTTGACCAGAGGAGACTGATCAATACCTAACCCTTTTACAGTTAGAGAGAGTATATATATAGTCACATGAGGACTATTGTCCTGGTCCTGACAGGGATTGAGTTTGTGGGGTTGATCAGGCTGGTGTCAGAAAAAATGTCTAACCTCTGTGCAGTTATCCTCATCCCCAACCAGCATATCAGTAGCTGGACTGACTCTACCCTATTTCATTGAGTCATCGCCTCTCATCAGGACTGGCAAAATTTATAGAGATAGTTGAGACCCTGATACAACTTCATGCCAACCAGGCAGTGATAAGAACAACAGGTATCTTGTCAATGATGATACTGGACACTGAAAGAGTCCTGGTCATGGTAGTGAAGACAGTGCTGGGTTGAGAGTCATGTGAGGCTGAGGACGTAGGAGTCCTCAGTATATGGTATTCTTCAAGACTATTCAAGCAGCATCTGGAGGAATGAATCAGCCTCACATTAAGATAAAAGGGAACTGATGAATGACTGCTTCATTCACAAGATACTCATGGTGTATGATTTTGGCTCCCTTTGAATAATTGCATCATCAATGCGCATTTTAATTAATTCCTAACACCAAAAAAGGACATTTTTCTAACTTTTTGCCTACTAGCTTTAGTATTGGTCTTCAAAGATGGTTATGACTGGCAGGAAAGGGTAGAAAATCTTCAAAATAAACACATGAAAGTGATCACTAGATGTCCTGGGCAGGGGCAGCATACTATTCAAGTTACAGGGTGGTCAAAAAAAAACTTTACAATTGATATTTCATTTTCCAGGCTGACATGATTAAGTCAGTGCCTGGGTATACAAGCCAAGTATGTTAGATCTTTGGAAAGTTAGTTAATAATCAAAACAGTTCATTACTTTTTTGATAGCAGACAAAATGGAAGCCGGGAGTGCTCCTGTGTTTTGACTACTCTGGGTTGTTCATGGCCCAACAGCAATTTTGAAGCTACTGAGCTTCACAGTACAAAATAAATACAACATAAAATGAAATTGGAAAGACAGAGGCACAATTCAGCACAAACCAGAAGGTGCTAGAGCAAGTTCAGACTTCACTATGGCCATTATAAGATTTTACAACAAATCCGTCTGAAGGTGGATGATCAGGGTGTTGAAATCACATGAAAAGTACATATTAACATCTTGAAAGAGCATCTAAAGCCCTGGATAGATAAGACATACAGTGCCGCAGATAATGTGATCTTGAAACAAGACGGGGCATCAGCCACACTCCCTTGGAAAGCCCAGAACTGGATCAAGGTTCGCTCTGTCAAGTTTCTCAGCGGGACAATATGGCCCCTGTTATCACAAGATCTCTATCAATGTGATTATTCTGGACGGGCAAACTTAGAGGCAGATCCCTGCAAGACACCACAGACCTTAGTTGCCCAATAAAGGCATCCATTACGTTTGTATGGGAAAAACAGACACAAAGTTACATTTTTGACACCTCTGCATCATTTAGGCCCACTGCAGAAAAGTCATCAGTCCAAAAGGACCTCCGAATGAATAAATTGTCTCTAGAAGAGTTATTCTTTGCTATACAAGTTGTTTTTGCATTGAAAAATAAGCATTTGTTACAATGAGCGTCATGTAAAAAATTATTCATAAGTGTAAAGTTTTTTTTTGACCACCCTGTAATATCCCTCAGCTCATCTAAGTCATGCATGCAACCTGTTTACAAGTCATATAGCATAGCACACTATAAATGTTCTCCACCAGTCTACAAATTTTCATGAATACTGATTAAACCCATGTCAAACTTTTTTTCATCTCAAAATTACTGACACTCATTTTGTCACTCTGATTGACAAAAACTGCAGTGACTGGGTTATTTCTTGGTGACTATTGTAGCTATGCACATAAGAAAATTCAGCCAAATACCATGGCACAGTGTATACATATTAAAAAATCAATTTGTCACATTTTTCATTTACTGAACATACCATGATTGATTTGCTGGACAATCAAAATGAAAGCTAAGTGATGACGAAAAAATTAGTAAATTGACAGAATGTTTACAAGGTCAGGATACGACGAGATAACTAAAATTAAATGGAACCACAGCTTGATGCTGTTTATGTAAAAGCTGTTGATGCTGAATGCTGATATCAGGAATGCAAATGTCCTAAATTTAGATTTGGCAAAATTATCATGAAAAGCATATTCCACAATGTGATGGATCGAAGTGAAGAAACTTAAGAGGCTTTGAAGACCACATAAATATTGTTCACTGGAGGTGATATTGAGTATGTCTTATTTTTAATTGTGTTAGAGGATGTTGATTTTGACAGATTATGCAACCTAATGGTATCAAAGTAACACAAAATGTTCACTAACAGTGGCCCTGGTGCTGTCAACCTTGCTTGGCAGCCATTTTTAAAGCAGGGGCTACAATAAAATGTGTAAGTATTGGTTTTTCATACTTAGGAACTATTTCAATGGATTCTCTGACCCCAAAAACATATATTTTGTTCCTAATTTTGTCTTTCTAGCTGAAATAGAAGCGGAGATATTGGACATTTTGCACTTGCGGCGGCCATTTTGAAAAATGGCTGTATTTCCAATCCAGGGGGTGATCTCACTTGTGTCTTTGGATAAATCTTTTCCTATGACCCCAAGGTACATATGTGCCAAAGGGGACCTTTGCACCAGAAAGTGAAGTCAGCTTTGACCTAAACCACCAACTACAAGAATTGTTTATGAAATCTGAGCCTTTAAAAACTTTTTTTTTTTTAACCGTTGTGTGACCTTTGTTGTGGTACACTTGAGATTGATTGCAAACCTAATATTAAAAGTAGTTTTGAAATTTTTGCTTTTCAGTCTGACTTTATGTCACAAGATATAACGGACAAGGAATGGTCATTTTATGGTAGCAAAGATAAATTAAAGCTCTGTTATGGAAGAATGAGAATGAAGTGCTATGCCTTGATGTGGTTAAAATGTATTTTTGCTTTTCAAGGTATCCCACGCAGATTCTCCCATATTTTAAGTAGGGTATAAATTCTGAAAATTACGATTATTGACATGAGAAAAATAATTAATTGCTGTGTGCTGAAAAGATGTAGATCATACTGTCCGCAAGTATCATCTGTCACCATTAACCAAATTGTACTGAACATTGGATCGTTTGTCTTGCTCTTGTTACGTCAATGCTCCTTGGTCTATATATGCTGTGTGATGCTGACGTAATAACACATTGGTGCTGTTTTCACTATAAAATCAGTTTGTGGTAAGTTGTGTCATGTTCATTGGGGGTATATTGAGCCAAAAGGTTCTACAAAAGGAATCAGCAGAATAGGTTGCCCCATCATATAGCACATCTCATTGGCCAGGCAGTTCCACTTGACCTAATTTTTTTAAATACCTGCTATCACCATGTTTTTTGGCCAATTGTCTTGAAACTAACCTCAATGTTGGCCAAGATGTGATATTTGGCTTAGTAATATATTCTGATTACCAGAAAAGCTACAATTTCTTGGTGAATCAGCCTGAGGAAAAAAATGACAGATCTTCCCCTGTCTCCCCCACACAACATGACTGTGCAATGGAAGTAGAAACACTCTTTTATTCATGTGTTTTTTTTATTCTTCTGTTTTGTTTTGTTTTTTTTATAATTTAAATTAAGAGTTTCTGAAGTTGCTAATAGAGTTTCAGTGGAGGAGCCTGAAGCAGCTAAAGTATTGGCAATTTGGCTTTTTTTAGCAATTAGGTGGCAATCAGAAAGTTCTGACTTTATAATTGGAAGATCTATCAACTGGAACTTTCACAGAAATGGGCTCTGGAGAGTACCACAGATTCAGGCAGACGGTTGGGATGTTCCAGCTTAAGTCATATTGATTGTCGATTGGTCACATCAGTCAAATGCAAATTGGTGTCACTGACTGTCACTCACTAGAAGGGAAGGAACACAACCAGGTCTCATAGGCTATGAGTCATAGAATAGTGGTTAGAGTGCTTAAATGTGAAAAATGAACTATGTGTAATGTATTGTACACCAAGCATACGGCAGCAAACCCATTTGGCCAAACCATCTTGCAGGTTCAGTTACAGCTATCTTTACCATTCAGCAGACACACTTGTTTTTCTGTCACTTCATCAGACAGGCGCAATTATGGTTGCATAACTTTCAATTATCATCAGGATTGTGAAAAATTTAATATATAATACCTTTATTCAGATTGAACATTTACAATCTACAGTGTTTAAAAACAAGGATCTGAGATTTGTCTGTTTCAGCAGGCATATACCAGTTCACACTTTTCCATCTCATGCAATAGTAAAACATAATTCTTGGTACACATATTTTCATTTCTTTTGAAGTTTGAAGTAAATGGCTAGAGAATCTGATATATGACACGATATTGACAGTTCAAAGCTTTGTACATGGAATCAGCAAACATGATCTGAAATATAAAACCAGGATCTTGTGCTTTGCATCTGATTCTTGCCTTCTAATGTTACTGTCTCTCAGCTTTACATACACGTATATTCCTTGTCTGATAAAATGTGTTGTCTGCATCATATAATCCTTAATGCATGAAAGCCAATGACAAGTTTTTCTATTGTTCTTGCTGATAGAATTATCTCCATCTTTTCAGCTGTCATCTTCTGTGTCAGAAAACTGTTACATGGAAAATTAGAATCTATGCCAGACTGAAAAAATGGGAGAATTTGCATAGGATGTCTGGAACGACAAACATTAATTTTTTTGCCATTGCAAAGCAGAGCACTGCATCCGAATATATAAATATGTTGCCAGAACTATCCTTTCCACATAAGAAAAATAGGATAGTAATTACAGACAAATTTGTAGAACTGTGCCGAAGAAACAGAGTAAAGTTTTTTAGTGACTACCCTGTATGTGCTAAAAGGTAGGCTTCATGTAGTTATCCCAACCTTTTTTCATTACGTTAATCACAGTGATGTATAAGAGGCCAACAATGAATCTATCCGCCTACTTACACTGATGCAAAAAGAAGCAGGACGTCTGACAGTGTTTAATTACATACTTGAACCAAAATGTAACTATTAATTGTAATTACGGCTGATGTAAGTAAAATGCCAAGAAAAATGTAGAGTTACAACAGAGAGTCATCAGTGTACTTAATCGTGGTCAGGAATGGCAGATAAGCCGCCGCAGAGAAACTCTTTTTACTCAGATAATGTTATGAGTAATGGCTCTGTGTCTGAGCTGGTAAAAGACAAGGGGCTGTGACTGGAAGAAGTATGGGAAAAAAATTTTGTCGAGGACATCATTCAAAGGATATAATTTCCCTTGTTCTGTTGTTGTATGTGGATGAAATCTATCTAGAATGAAGGCATGCTGCAAGATGAATGCATACTAGACTGAGTTTTAGAGACAAGAAACTTGGGAAGCTTTTTTTTTAATGGAAATGATACACATTTCTGTTACAATGACCAAATGGGGCTCTAATGGGCAGAGGGTCTGGTAAAGGTAAGTAGTCCAAGGCTAGAAAGAAAACCATGAACTTTCTTTACCTTTTTTTTGTGGCACTGGATGCACCCCACTATCATTACAGTTAATTTCTATAGGCCCAAATAATCATAGGTAAATTAAGCGTACTTTTTTCACTTGCATGTATACTAAAGCATCGTAAGCCACAGGTCCCCAACAAGTCAAATGTATTACAAATATAGTGTACAAGCTGCACATTGCAAAAGGTTATTCACATTCTCAAAAAACTCCGTTGCAGTGTAGTTCTTCTTGAAATTTCTGACTGAAAAAAATAGGCTGTATTTTCAGCAGCCAGACTTGTTGAAAGGCTATCCTCATTTCTCAAAAGAGTCAGAAGGAGGGCCCTGGAGCTATAGCAAGAAGCCAATATAGCATCCATAAACCTCGGGAGATATTGATGAGCTTATAGAGAGTTAAGTGGAGTGCTCATACAATTCTGGCATAAAGAAGCATTATAGGGCCATTTTAGTAGCATATAAGAAGCATCTCAGACTGAAGTGAGGTTTAATGAGTCTCATCATTCAATCAACATGCATTGTAAATAACTCTTTAGAGCATCATGGACTGAAGTGAGGTTTAATGAGACCCATCATTCAATCAATTTGTATTGTAAATAACTCTTTAAATATTGTTGATAGCTGTGCATTAGTGTGCAATCCATAAAACGACAATTTCATGATGAGGCAACAGTGCTATTTTCACAAGCCAACCGAGTTTTTGTTGTATGTTTTGCGACTATCATAACCAAACAGGGTTGCAAGGTTGTTAAATAAACACCACTCACTCGCTATTTGCTTGAGTATTGTTGAGAAAGTTTGGCATCCAACAGATTTTAAAACATCATAACTTTTTTTCTTATCATAGATAACAGTTTTGCACAGTAAGAAAAAAAATCTGAGATTGAATCACACCGTCAGGTACCCAAACAGATGGAGAATTCCTTAGGGTTATACAAAATTATCTTATTCCATATTCATATTCAAAAGTGTAATTGATTGGAAACAAACTATTTGTTATTTTTATAACTCATCACAGACCATTGCAAGAATCTTATATAAATCTGCAGACTTGCATATTTCTTTCTTTCACTTGATATCTTATGTGCAATACAACTAATTAGCTTTATTTTTGTTTTTATTTCTCTTTAATCACGAATAGCTAAAAATCATTGAATAAAAAAACAAAAATAAATATCAGACTTGTCTTGTTTTACAAAAAACAGGTCATAGAAAAAATATTCCGAAAGACAAAACATATAAAAAGATAAACGTCAAAAAGAAAGATATCATATATGCAGACTTCTTTGTCAGGATAAAAAAAACTATAAAATGAAGCAAAGTTTCACTTTACTTACAATATTATTGGTTTCTGATTTTATAGAAAGTTAATCAAATGAAGAATGTATTCGTGAAAGACCAGACATACATCGAGAACTCCTATGAGAAAACAACTTTATCTGCTGACATTTGTCAAGAAAACAGGAAAATATGGAATTGGCAAATACAAGGTTTATTTCACTGCTGATATACTATAAGTTCTTTAGAAATCTGATATTGTCAATGTTCTCAAGAATTGTTTATGAAATCTGAGCCTTTTTAAAAAAAACTATACAAAAAAACGTTGTGTGACCTTTGTTGCAGTACACTTGAGATTCCAAACGGCAGCAAACCTAATATTAAAAGTAGTTTTGAAATTTTTGCTTTTCAGTCTGACTTTATGTCACTAAATATAACGGACAAGTAACGGTCATTTTATGGTAGCAAAGATAAAATTAAAAACTCTGTTATGGAAGAATGGGAATGAAATGCTATGCCTTGATGTGGTTAAAATGCATTTTGCCTTTCAAGGTATCCCACGCAGATTCTCCCATATTTTAAGTAGGGTATAAATTCTGAAAATTAAGATTATTGCCATGAGAAAAATAATTAATTGCTGTGTGCTGAAAAGATGTAGATCATTCTGTCCGCAAGTATTATCTGGCACCATTAACCAGATTGTACTAAACATTGGATCGTTTGTCTTGCTGTTGATAACCAAATACTACTAGGTCTATGAGCACTGTGTGACGCAGATATATGTAATGTCACATTGGTGCTGTTTTAACTATAAAATCAGTTTGGGGTAAGTTGTGTCATGATCATTGGGATTATGTTGTGCCAATGGGCTCTTCAATAGGAATCAGCAGATTAGGTTGCCCCATCATATAGCACATCTCATTGGCCAGGCTGTTCCACTTGACCTAATTTTTTTAAAGCCTGCCATCATCTTGCTTGTGGTCCAATTGTCCTGAAACTAACCTCAATTTTGGCCTAGATATGATATTTGGCTAAATCATATTCAGATTGCCACAAAAAGCTAAAATTTCTTGGTGCAGATATTACCCCAGTCTCCCCACAAGTACAATGTAAGTAGAAACACTCTTTTATTCCTGTGTTTTATATTCTTCTGTTTTTGTTTTTATACGTTAAATTAAGAGTTTCAGAAGTTGCTAATAGAGTTTCAGTGGAGCAGACAGAAGCTGCTGAAGTATTGGCAATTGAGTTTTTTGCCAATTAGGTGGAAATCAGAAAGTTCTGACTTTATAATTGGAAGATCTATCAACTGGAAGTCTCACAAAAATCTACTCTGGAGACTACCACAGATGCAGGCATCCATTTGGGATGTTCCAGCTTAAGTCATATTGATTGTCGATTGGTCGCATCAGTCAAATGCAAATTGGTGTCACTGCCTGTCACTCACTAGAAGGGAAGTAGCACAACCAGGTCTCATAGCCTAGTGGTTAGAGTGCTTTTAAAAATGTGAAAAAATTACTGTTTGTAATGTACCCAAGACATACTGCAGTAGACCCATATTAGTCATTCTATCTTGCAGGTTAAGTTACAGCTTTCTTTGCCATTCGGCAGACGTACTTGTTTTTCTGTCACTTCATCAGACAGATGCAATTATGGTTGAATGACTTTCAATTATCATTAGGATTTTAAAAAATTTAATCTTAGATTTGTCTGTTTTTGCAGGCATATACCGGTTCACACTTTTCCATCTCATACCACAGTAATGCATATTTCCTGGTACATTATTTTCATATTCTTTTGAAGTTTGAAGTAAATGGCTAGAGAATCTGATATATGACACGATATTGACAGTTCAAAGCTTTGTACATGGAATCAGCAAAAATGATCTGAAATATAAAACAAGGATCTTGTGCTTTTGCATCTGATTCTTGCCTTCTAATGTTACTGTCTGTCAGCTTTATGTTCCATTGTCTGATACAATGTGTTGTCTGCATCATATTATCCTTAATGCATGAAATCCAATAACATTTTTTTCTATTGTTCTTGCTGATAGAATTATCTTAATCTTTTCAGCTATCATCTTCTGTGTCAGAAAACTGTTACATGGTAAATTAAAATGTGTGCCAGACTGAAAAAATGGGAGAATTTGTGTAGGATGTCTTGAACGACAAGCATTTATTATTTTTTTCCATTGCAAGGCACAGCACTGCATCCTCATTTTTCCATACCTGAGTTTTTGCCTTACAGTTCCGAGCATATTTGTTTCTTTCAGACATTAAGTCAAACTCAAAAGGCTATATTTCAAAAATATTTTAAACATTCAGGGTGGATTGTCAAGTGTGCTGCTCCAAGATGAAATAAAGGCCATACAATTTTTTTATTTTTGCTTTTCTGTACAACCACATACTCTGCCTTACTCTATAGATCTTTCTACTATCACATCTTTGCTCCGCATTCCCACTGCATAATCACGTATTGTTTTTTATTAGCTACCAGCGAGAAACACCATGGGGCATGATTGATACATAAGAATTTCCAGCCACAGTTCCTGTAAATGGAAGAGGAGTTTTCTTTCATGCAGGCCTTCTTATTGTACTTCTTGTCATGCCACTCGATATCTCTCAGGAGGTCTGAGAATGCAACAGTAGAACTTTTCGATTTCGTATCGAGGGTGGAAAATGCTATGCAGTGCCTGCGTTGAGAGACCCCTGTTGTAAGACCAACTAGACTTGTATTACGTGACTGCCTTTCTCACACACCAAGAAGTGTTTTTAGTGCATTTTGCACTCCAATAAGACACGAACCTCACGAGAAACCGCTTCATGACAGCAAAAGTCCTGGATAATTGTGGTTGAGATGATTTTATCTTGACAGAAATATTATCGAATGCTTCTTTGTGACCTTAGGTCATACATATTACATAATTACCAAAATTACTTATCTGCTCTATTTTTTCTTGTTCTCTCCTTTATCCTGGCAGATTTGTTTCTGGTATTGGAAACTAAAAGATGGAGTGAGTGAGGTGGGTCATTTACTGCAGATTCAGTTAGTATGAGTTTCTGTGGTCAATTTTTTCACTGTCTACGTAGCATTTGCAGCTTGCCTGATTGGTCCATGTACAATAAAACATCCTCCAAATCTGTAAGTCACATGTAGGAAGCAATGAAAAACGTAACATTCCACTCCAGTGAGCAGCTGAGTTTTGAAGGTGGATAAGATTACCAGGTAAACTCTAACAGTTACAAGCAACACAAGACACGTCAATGGCTTTGAAATACGTTTTTAGGCTATTCAAATTAGTTTTATGCTATGTAATTCAGTGCCTCAACCAATCACAAGAACCACATTTGCAACGTTTTCTATCATTTTGCAGAAACTCATACTTCCTGAAATTGCAGTAAAGATCCTGCAACCTGTACTGGTTATGGAGGTCACTTAAAGATAAGATGAGTACAATGCAAATTCAACTGTTGATATTTAGAAATTTTCAGTATGTTTGTTTTACTTTGGCCCACAGTAGAGGAGCATGTATAAATATCCAAAACTATTCACATGATATATGTAAGGCAGGCAGCAGCCTGACATCAAACAAAAGACATAAGTGTATGTACTTTCGATAATTTTCTACAACAGATAGAATCAAAACTTGTGCGGGAAGATGGTTATAAAAGCACCGAAAATTAATTAATAGTACAAAAAACAATCTTGCGAATCTTTCTGATAGATATATATGTATCATGTATGTACTTTCAGGTAGCAGAAAAGTAGAAACTGTGGTCTTGGATGACCTTGCAAGTAGCAGTGCATTTACATTAAAAATTATCATTTAGACCAATCCTTGATAGTGGTAAAAGCATTATGGTGAGGTCTAAAAGTTATCAGTAGTACCACCACAGCGGTATGGTCATGGCCGCCACATTCCAGGAAATTCCTGGAACCCACCTGTAATTTGGTGCTTTGTAGTCATATTGACCCCTGTTGACCGGGTCACCCCTATCAAAATGGGCGCGCTGTAGTCAATTACCTGTCCGGAAGTGGCTGTTGATGGCAATTAATGATGGGTGATACTAATTAATTAGGTAATTAAGTAATTAATATTGACCAAACTTCCTGGAACACCCCGTTAAATGAGGCGCTTTGAGGTCAAACACCTGTGCGGAAGTAGTTTTGCAGTCATAATTACGGATGATACTAATTAAGCACTAATTACAGGTGGGTTCCAGGAAAAAAAATTTCTAGGAAGTGCCTGACGTCATCCACCTGCCCGGAACTTGTTTTTGTGGTCTCTCATCAAAAGAAGAAATAAAAAAGAAATCCGCAAGGCGGATTAAACTGGTTTAGTTACCCAAGTGTTATGGAATGCACAATATGGCATTTCTTTTCCAAAAAAAAGAGAGAAAAGAACTGGTTACCATGGATACAATGTCTGCCAGCCTAGATTTTTTGGAGAGGGTGTGCCTTTTTGAGACACTGTGTTTGTCCTAGATTTTTTCTAAGTAGAATTCCAAAGGAGAGTGATGTATTACTCAATGTTACACAAACACTTTTAGGATAACTGGGACAACTTTTCAAGATGCTTTAGAAAGGATGGGTTTTACATCCAGGGTTTTACGTCACACGTTTATACACCTTCTACACCATAGCGCAGGAGTGACGTTCGGTAGTTTTACACCGATGTATAGTTTTACCTCCTGAATCTATACATCATTGCACACCCAGACTATGAATCATCCGATGGTTGATGATGGTTGTTGTTGTTTTTTTGTAAGCTCACCGAAGGTCCAGAAGTTGTGAATGTGTCCAGTAGAGGGAGCTCTGGTCATCAGCCACCGAGTACGGTGTCATTGTTGAGGGTATAGTGTAAGTGAAATTAGACTTACTCACCACACCGCTGTAGAAGGCATACAGATCAGACGAGGAGGGAGAAACATTTGAAAACTATAATGGCTCACTACATGCCAAACGAAACTTTCCGGTTTAAATGGTATATACTCTCGAATGTGGATTGCACATCGACCATGGACCAGGAAACAAATTGTGTAAAATTTCAATATTGTTCACCGGAGAAATATTCCAATTTCCACGAGGCCTATTTGGCCTACTCTGAATTCTGTCTCGAGAATGCATTGTGTTACCTACCGGAGAAGGCCTATCACGTCAAAGTTGTTTGCGAGCAGGATTGGGGGGATATCCCACATTTTTCGGAATACTACAGCTCCATTACAAAAAGCTGCAATGATGGGTGTAACGACCTTGAGGAGGATGACATTGATGGTCCCTTATACCTCAGGGAAGGACCTCCGCCATCATTATTACAATTTACATGGTCGGTTTACCAACGCGTGAGTAAGTCAGACGGCACGCAGGCGGAGGGAGACACACATGTCCAGCCTATCACGTTTTACCCCAATGTTTCCGGTGTTGACGTCACCTCCGTCGATGACAACTATATTTTGAAAGATTGCAGTAACCGAGTCTTTAATTCATTCACAGAGTGCAGGGATGACTTTGAGACTAATCCCGAATACACAAAATACGAGAGCTTGAAGGATCATGTTGTCATGCTGGAATGCAAAGATGTCCTGTGGTGGGGGTGAATGAACACATCGAACGTACAACAGTGGATTAAGAAGAAGACATGGCACAGGCAATGGTATCACAAAATCTCGGATATTCCTTATTAATGTATAGGGACATGCTTCGCTCGGAGCTAGAAAACTGTTGTCCAAGACTTTCCTACATTTTCGAACTGATGTACACCTCTCTTCACATTCTGAACAGAATAATTAAACGGGACTTACCAAACTGTTGTCACGCTGACAGCGCATGCGCCTGCGGAGATGCTGTGCAAACTCGCTTCCGGTGGATCGAAGATCTGGATAGGGAAATTACCTCATTAGCGCACGAAGCTAATTTACCCGACATCACCCTGCCCGGAACTTGTTTCGTGACAATGATGCTAAAGAAATATCTCATACAAGTGTTGCTATCGCAGTTCATTGTCCCTGATTCCAGCATCAGCGAATGACACACTTTTGGTGACCCTAAAACCATGGAATATACACGTATCGATGATTTTATTCTTTTTACCGCCGGATTTCATTTCGACACTCTAGAGAGAGAACTTGACAAATCACTACCCAACCGGAACGAACTTGTAAAGAGTTTTAACGAAATTTTAGACTCTGTTTCAACTACAGTGCCCACCTGCTTTGATCACACCGCCGGTTGTAAGTGTAAGGATTTTCTGCTTGACCATACCCCTTGGATATTTGCACTGGAGAACCGCATCAGTTCTATCTTGGCAAAAGATGTTATTTTCAACGAGGCTGACTGCTGGATGGTTCATACGATGGATAAATACAGACTATTTTACCAGTGTGTTTTGAGATACGGCGCGCATGCTCTGTACTAGAGGGATGTGACCTACTTGCATCAGCCACAAATTCTGCCAGTCATAGGAGTATCAGACGCCATCTTTGTTGGAAACAGCTAACACAAGAGTTTTGTTGGTTTTGATTCCGAGCTGAACGTTTATTCGGATTTTAGCTTTTAACGTATACAATTATGGCCAGTCCGACGGATAACACTGATCTCGTGTTTCAAGAGGCTTGCGGTAAGGAAAACTGTACCAGCAGAAGCGCCATCGACTTTAAATGTCAGGAGAAGAATTTGCTTCCACTTCTGTTTAAAAGAGAGGTGAAGGGAAGCCAAGGGGATATTGAAAAATTAGCCCGAGTGAAACTACCCCATACTTTAAAAGACGATATTAGCCCCCGCTACAAAGTGGATGAGCACGTCGCTGTGCTGAGGCGATTTTCCGAACTGGTTCAAGGATACGAGGAATGCCAGTGGAAGACAGTTTTTACCGGAGCCTACTTTGACTTGATTACTTCGTCACCATTAGTGAACTGCAGTTACGGTCCGTATTTTAATGAAGCACGCTTCGAGTTGTGTGTTGGCGGAGAAGTTGGAGACGAGGAAGAAACTTCCACCGATTGTCCGGGAGTAAACGTCTTTATGTGCTCGGCCAAACCTTATGACAAGTCGAGCAGGGGAGACTTTTTGGACTACCTTGTGGAAAATTTGAAGACGGTCACCAACGTGGATATCGAATATAACCATTTCTACTCGCTACCGCTCTCTGAAGCAGGACACTGTCTATTCCCCGTTTGGGCGACGAACAAACAGTACCCCACCTTGAGTTTTGACGGCATGTACTTTAGCATCTGCTTGAAATTTATCAGCTGTCCGGTGTTCGAGCTTTGTGACAACTGGATGGATGTGGCCGATATTTGGTATCGGCACAGAAGCCTGCACGACTCGTACAACGGAGACTTATACGTTTCACCAGATTTTGACTCTATTTATATTCCAAAAAACGCATTTGACTTGCTTTTTTGAAATGTATTAATGTGTGTACAAAATATACCTACATATTTGTGTAATATTGATGTCCCAATCGTGTGAATTGCTAGAACATTTCCTGTCATTAAAGTTGATATTTAGCTTCAAATCAATTTTTTTGTTATTCTTTGTCTCATTTATAAATTCCGTGTAGACCAAAAAATTGTTCAGTTCCATCTGAGATTGTCAGGGAGCAGAGCTCTGTTTTTTTATGACAGAAAGAAACGAGATGGATACTGCTGTTGACAAGTATCTCAAAGACGTGTATTACGACCCGAGGTCACCCGCCAGTTTTGCGGGGGTCGGTAAATTATGGGCCTACGTCAAACACAGAGCCGACAAACCCAAGGCTTTGACGAGAGCCAAAGTCAAACAGTGGATCAGTTATCAAGATACAGATTCGGTTCATCAACTGAGTAGAAAAGCGTTTCCTAGAGAAAAAATTATCGTTTCGTCGTTGGACATGCAGTGGGATGCGGATTTGGCAGATATGAGTGGTGTAAGGGAGTTCAATGATGGCGTAAACTTTATTTTAATAGCAGTTGATTTGCTATCCCGGTATTGCTGGGTCAGGCCATTGAAAACTAAAAAAGGGATCGAAGTTAAATCCGCCTTTGCAGATATTTTTAAAACGGACAACCGCCAGCCTCTCAGAATAAGAACGGACAGAGGAAAAGAATTTTACAATAAATATGTCCGAAAGTATTTGGTGGACGAAGACGTTCATCACTTCAGCACATTTTCTGTTACAAAAGCCAACTACTGCGAGAGGTTAATAAGAACATTAAAGCAGAAATTGAATAAGTTCATGTACGATCGTCAAACGTTTAGATATATTGACACCCTCCAAGACATCGCTTTTTCCTACAACCATTCTGTGCACGGCTCAACAGGGGTCGCTCCGGTCAGTGTAACGAAAGAGAATGACCTTGAACTTTACATGCGAATAAACATGCCTTATGTGAATAAAATGGCTCAACAAAGGCCTATATTTTCATTTAAAGTTGGAGATTTGGTTAGGAAAGCGTTCAGAAAGGGGCCCTTTTCAAGATCCTATCACGAAAGCTTTTCGGAAGAAATATTCAAAATTTCTCACAGAATCGCTTCACATCCACCGAGGTATCTCCTTGTCGACGGTCTGGGCGATAAAGAGAGAGGGTCATTCTACTCGCATCAGCTCTTGAAAGTGCCGGAGGATGACCGGCGAGTGTACAAAGTAGAAAAAGTTATCAAGAGCAGGAAAGCGGGCAAAAGAAAAAAAGAGGTATTGGTCAAGTGGTACGGGTACAGTGACAAGTTCAATTCCTGGCTCCCAGATTCCGAGGTTAAGAATTACCAATCAGGAGGAGCGGAAGACAAGAAAGGTGTGACAAAAACTAAAAGAAAAAAACGTCGCTGATTGAGCCCGATGGCATCGTTGGAGCGAGGAATTGTTTTATCGAGCAAGGACTCCTTAATTTTTTTTCCGAATAACACTCCAACACAGTTCACCTGCGTATTAAGTAGTCCAATACACCTGGAAGGGAGATTGAGTATAGGATTGAAGGATGTTCGCGTGGGAGTAAAAGCAATAAGAACACACCTCTCCCTGATTAATTGCTTGTTCGACGTTCATCTGTCACAAGTCAGTGGAACTATATGCGATGGGGAGGAGAGTACGCTTCTCAGACGCGTTTACTCACAAGGTACTCATCGAGATGACGCCGTGAGGCAATCATATGACAATTGCCAGATGATCCCGGTCAGGGTGCAAACGCTTGACAGGCTTGACGTAGTTATTAAGCCGGTCATGATGGAGGGACACTCATTCGATCCCGAGGTCGTCACTCACGCAACACTTATACTAAGGAAAGAGAAAGACTTTTAAGCAAAAAAAAAAGAAAATGCCATTCACAACGTATGTACCGGACACTAAGCAATGGAGCGATTACTTTCTGAATCAGGTCCAGTCACGCGGTAAAAACAAGAAAAAATCGGATAAATCATACCCAATCGGGGGTGGAATCTCCATCAACGATGAAGCCATTGCCCTGACAACTGTTGGGAGATTGAAAGTTCCAAAAAAACTAGCAACATCATCGGAGAAGATTGTAAAAATAGAGATGACGTCACCGGCTGAGACCACCCTGGAGCAGGCTGAATCCGAGCTGAAAAATATTAAAGGAGGGCGGAGGCAAAAACCCGGCATTTCCCGAAAGGCAACTAAAAGGAAAGCATCTTCCGGTGGTGGCGCATCCAAGGGCAAGAAAGTAAAAAAATACAACGACGTTTCTTCAAAGAAGTGATTGGATAAAGACTTGAGCTCATCGGTGATATCTGATCCGGCAAAAAAAAACAAACATTGTGTAAGATTATAAATTTTATATAACATACAAGAGAATGTCTAACGAAAGTGCACATGAAGACGCCATTATAGGCACTGTTCCGCAGTTGAACCTGTTCGAAAGCCCGGTAATACAGAGCGGGGTGGAAAAGTCGATGTTTGTGGAGTACAGACCAACGAATAGCATTTCTAGCCAAGATGCGCCAATTCATTTTAACCTGGGTGGTGACAGCGCAGATTACCTTGACCTAAAAAGAAGCAGACTAAGTATGAAATTGAAACTTGTTAAAGAGGACGGCACGGCATTACCGGAGAAGTATAACAAGGTTTGCTGTCCGATAAATTTAATTCTGCACACTCTATTTTCCCAGTGCGAGCTCAAAATTTCTGGCAAGACGGTATCCGTGTCGAATAACGCCTATGGTTATAAGGCCTATTTACAGACTTTGCTCAAGTCTACAGTCTCCTCAAAAGTGAACAACCTACAGGCCCAAGGTTATTATAAAGACTCATGGGACCCGAATCCCGATCCCAGTAAGCAAGCTGAAATGGAAATGAAGCTTAATGTGGGGAATGTGATCAGACGAAAGAAACACGAAGAGAGTAAAACCGTTCAACTGGAAGGTCCTCTGTTGGAGGATTTTTTCCAAACGAATCGTTTGATATTGAATAATACACCGGTTGATATCAAATTGTATAGGGCACGACCTGACTTTGTTGTGTTACATGAAGATGACACTGCAAAAGTGAAACTGATTCTAGAAGATATAGTGTTTAAGGCTTGTTATGTCAAAGTTCATCCGGGGATAATAACTGGGCATTCCGATGCTTTGCAAAAAGGGAATGCCCTTTACCCCTACACGAGAGTTGAAATGCTCTCTTTCAACTTAAATACCGGGGCTCGACAGTTCAACCTTGACAATTTATTCAACGGACAATGTCCGACTAAGGTCTTGGTTTCTTTCGTTGATAGCGAGGCATTTGCAGGCCACCAACAAAAGAATCCGTTTAAGATGGAGCTTTTCGGCTTGAGCGAAATACAAGTCATGGCCGACGGTGTTAGCGTTCCAGGACGACCACTGACTATAGGGGCACCTTCTGACAATTATGGCAGAGAGGTAGCGGGTCCTTTCTGCGCCCTATACGATAGCATCGGGGCCCGGGATACCAATACCTTTGATTTCGGCATTCGGCCGGAAGATTTTAGTAATGGATATGGAATATTTGCATTTCCTTTGTACGGAGCTGGGCCCGGGGACAGCAATTTCCTACAAATGAAACGTAGCGCTAATGTTCGTGTGCAAGGTAATTTTACCAAGGCTCTCAGTAAGTCAGTCACAGCGCTTGTCTATGCAGAATTTCCTACAGTTCTCGAAATAGAGGCATCAAGAAATGTAATTATCAATTAATTTTTTCCATTTATATATAGGGGAAACCAAACAAAAGTGGAATGGAGGGGAACCGTGGCGCAACAGATGATATCGTTTCTGTCTCCGGGCAAGATTGCTTTATACCGTTTAAATCACCGATTTCGCTTCTGGTGACTGGAGCTTCGTTTTCTGGGAAAAGTTATTTGGTCGCCGATTTAATAAGAAATAGGGCTAAAATGTTCAATCCTGAGCCCGTTGAAATTTTGTACGCCTACGGCGTGTGGACTCCATTGTACGAAGAACTTGAGACTACTATTCCGAACATTAAGTTTATAAACAGAATTCCCAGCAAGGAAGAGGTGGACGACTTTACCGCGGATAATAAACCTCGATTATTAATCTTAGATGATTTAATGACACAATTGGGGGATTGCCCGGATGTGACGGAATACTTTACCGTCTATGTACACCACAAGGCCCTTTCCTGTATATTACTACTGCAAAATCTCTTTTATCAGGGGGCAAAATGCCTAAGAGACATTTCTCTGAACGTGCAAGGAATGTTTCTCTTTAAAAATATCAGAAACTTGCAACAGATAGGTATACTGGCAACCCAGATGTTCCCCGGCTCTGTTAGAAGAAAGTTTTTTCTGGACGCGTATCAAAAAGCCTGTGCCAGACAGTTTGGATATCTCTATGTAGATATAAATCCTCGTAATCCTGAAAAATATCAGTTGCGAACAGACATTCTGCCGCATCAAATCACGAAAATTTTCTTACCAACCAGCGGATAACTATGTCACATTCAAAGAAAAATTTACAATTGGTCAAACTTCTGATAGACGCTGAGCCAACTGTGTGCAGGAGTGTTTTGAAAACAGCCGCTTCAAATTTTATTACATTTTTGGGTGAAGTAGCCATTAACATATTGCACCAGAATATCACCATAACTGACCATTACTTAAATAAACTGCGCACCCACTCAAAGGTCATTCAGATCTTGGGTCTAAGAGAATCAAGAACAGACGTAGACAAAAGCTGTGTGTTGAGCATCACAAAGTTGTACAGTTAATGCTTAAAGCATCCGTTTCTCAGTTGACTGAATAGATTTCTGCCGGTGGCTAAAATGGCATCCCAAGAGCATGTGTTACTTTCAACAGAAAAATATAATCGGTTGACGGACCGCATAAAAACCTGTGAAAAAAAGCAATCAGAGATTAAAGATGAGTATCAAGTCAAATCACAGCAAAACGACAATATCATCAGTCCGCCATGGCCACAACGCCCTCGTGCTACTACTTCTACTACTACTCAAATGGAACAGAATAATAATGAACCGGTGCAGACAGAGGAGGTAGACGGTTCACATAAGGCAGAGGCAAAAAGAGTGAACAAACAACTTGAAGGTCAAGGAGATCGTGGGACCCAGACAGCAAAAGGGAAGAAAAATGAGGACAACCATGTTGGAAAACACATTAATTTGTCTGGCCCACACCCTGTCACGACACAGGGCAAGAAAAGAATAACGAAAGCACTCATAAAAACCAAACTACGCCCACCTGGAAAAAGAGCACACCCTATTCGAGTTACAAAGGGGGCAAATAAATCACAGAAAAAGAGGATATGGGTGAAGTTGTGAGTTGCTGGGGACTTTCCAACCACGTGATCATGTCATGCACATCTACACAAAAACGAAAAAAGTGGATTGCAAAAATGATTTGCTTAAACATAGCAAAGCGGGTAAAAACTGGATCGGCCTGCTTGGCCACCCTCTCTATTTAACCAAGCTTCTAGACTCCCAAGTCTTTCTACTACAACCACAAGAACATTCTACAGCTACAACACTACAACACTACAACTTCAAAAAGATGCCGAAAAGACGGAATGACGTTGTCGTCATAGACGAGGAGCCAACACCGTCATCATCATCATCATAATCATCATCATCATCATCATCATCATCATCGCAACCGCCATCCGCATCATCCTCTATTAAGGTAAGATAGTACTACTTTTATTATTTAAGTGGCATCTGTTGAGTAGTTGTTGAGTATCATATAGATCGTGATGATTATATGTAGTGTGTTAAGAAAAAACGGTAACGTTTAAATACAATTTTTTTTGAAAACAAGTATATCTGTTATAGGAGGGGTGTTTTTGAAGAAAGTTTCACAACAATGGTTAAAGAAACTCTTTTTTGCGCGTAATTTTGTACCATTTTCTTGATGAATATTCTCGCTCACTGAATGATACAAAATGATAAGATTCTCTAAGTTAGACTGGGTTCTATTATAAATTGGATTGATGGATGGATGGATGGATGGATGAATAGGGTTTTACGTCCTGTATTGATGCCGACGTCCTTTTCCTGTCCCAAATAAACTAAGTGCATAAATTCAGGACGTAAAGCCCTAACCATCCACCCGTCCAACCGTATAGCTACCCGTCCTGTATTCACGCGCATGGCAGGTCTTTTTTTAATACGTGGTAACAAATTTGTATTGACAAATTTTTTTTTTAATCTTATCAGGTGGCGAAAATGAAAACTACGCCAAGATCTAAAAAGGAGTGCCAGGAGACCCAGGAGACCCAGGAGACTCAGGAGACCTCTCCTCAACCAGGGCCATCGTCAGCCTACTGGTTCCAGGAGGGGCAGGAACTCCCCGACCCGGATCTGGATGATGAAAACGACCTCCAGACGGAGTACGAGGCTCCTCCCGCCCCCGAACCCGTAGCCAGGGACATCCCTGACGAAAAAGATCTACTGTTCATGTTGCCGGGTCCCTTGGCGGCGTTTCGTCTTGGGTTTGGGCGAAAATTCGCCACCGTTGTACGACGCATGGGGGCGGTTTCCCTGAAACTGACAGAAGGGAGGCAGAGGGACGGCCACGCCCGCCTCTTCTGTGACGATCGAAACACCTTACAATTGGACGCAATGCAGGTGGCCGGACTCCATCACAGGCTACAAGAATTCCGGGCCATCATGCACGACGGGGGCCCCATCTCTGGCGCGGTCGAACGCCATATTGGAGGGTTGGTGTACATGGGGATCAACTCCCAACACGGCGATGATCTAGACGTGAGGGCCTTTTTCAGGCCCTCCAACGATCCAACGAAAGATCGTCGTGCGTCGAAGAGGGCCCTGCGTCTCAACGCACAGGAGGCTGACGACCTCGTCCTGGTTCTGAGGGCTCTCAAGCCAACGTGGCCCACTTTCTACAACATTCTCGCCCCATGCTTCGCAACCCACGATTGGGTTGTGATTACCGTGCACCTAGGGGCGTCCTAGCCTGAAAAAACAAAAACTACGGACTCGAATGTGCGGACAATCTATATGTGAACAATCTATAAATACCTATATATTCCGTCGTAATTGTTCTTGCTGAATTTGTTTATTTTGTGATTGCTGAATTGTTCATTGATGTATTCCTTTGTTACTACTCCAATATCATTTGATCGCATAACTGTTTTTTCATTAAATTTTTTTAAACTTATATGAGGTGACAACCTGTGTTCTCTCTACTTACTTTGCCTGTTACATTCCGGTTTGGAATCTATATATTTATCCGATACTTTTTTTTTTCAAGTGAAAGTAATTTGTTCACTTTAATCTTGAAAGAGTGTAATGAAAGTTAACAGTTACACAAAGTGACTGAAAAATGTTCACTTTTAGTTTACGTAAGTTCTACCAAACTGAACATTTTTACAAAGTGTTGAATTTCTATTCACTTTAATGGTTCATATCATTGAAAATGGTAAGGACATTATATTACTAATACGTTAAATTTAACTTAAGTACGGTTGCGTATGAAAAGTACCAATTTATTCAAACTGACACAAAACGGTCCTTTTCATTTCTCTGTAAGTTGAAGGAAATGTGTGACTTTGTAAAAGTGTTCAGTTTAGTTACACATTTTAAGACCGGTTAAGTGAAGCAGATTTAACAATTATTCTAAAAACAAGAAAGTTGCAGACCAGTCAATCCTTTTCTGATTGTAAAAAAAACACGAGGGTGAAAGACCTTATCACTACTGACCTGTCGTGAACTTCTTTTTCATTATTAAGAAAGATATATATCCCCATCCCCTGCCCATCCTCCCCTATTTCCCCCCTTTTGGTATTAGGGGATCTTCCCCCTTAGAGGGGGATAGGGGGTAGGGGGTAGGGGGTTCAAATCTGCTGGCCCCCTTTAAGGGGGCCCTACCTGGAATAGGGCCCCTAAAAGGGGCCCCCTTATAACAAACACAATACATTCAAACAAGAACTCTTATTTGAGGGCTGCAATGTTAGTCTACTTGTCATGACACAGCTAGGAAGTACCGGTCATATTATTGCGGACTCCTTTCCACAGTGTCATGTATTATTTAATGTGTTTGGTACTAATGGTGAAATAAACCATCAGATGCAAAATTACCGAACGTAGAACCCTGTAAATAATATCAAAAGGTACTATAACGCGCATTTGGGGCACAAATGATGGGATGTAAAACCGTGTATACCCTTTCTTTTGCGCGAGAAGACGTTTTACAAAATACTGGAGGTAAAACAGAAAACCAATTCCCATATTTAAAGAAAGCTAGTAGTGAAAAGTTTAAGGACATAAAATAAACCATCGGATGTAAAATTACTGAACGTAAAACCCTGTCCGTAATATCAAAAGGTGCATTTGGGGCACAAATTGGGGATGTAAAACCGTACATACCATTTCTTTGTGCTACCTACTGACTTCATACAATTTTGGTTAATTTCAACACGTGTTGTTTGTTCATGTGGGTTGACTCTCAAAAATTCCCAGACTATGAATCATAGCTATCAGTACAAGGCACACATGGTTCCACATGTGATTTTTTGTCATTTCTAAGAATAATGAGGTCTTCTATTCACAAAGGGGGCTAGAAAAACCTTGGTGCAAATGTGTGCTTGTCTCTAGGTTTTTACATGTCTGGAGTTGTTTTTCTGAGGCAAGTGTCCTGGATCCTTTTTAAGCATTTTTCCTTTCTTTTTTTGAATGAAAAAGTGCAATGAAAGATGTGTTCCAGTTTCAATTTGTTCTTAGTGGAAGTCTTGAAAGGTGACTTATTGCTCAACTTGCACAAGCTATTTTGGAAATGGAAGATCTTTCTTTAAAGATGGGAGTTGGTTTCTGTTCTACCTCCAGTATTTTTGTTAACGCCTTCTAGTGTAAAAGAAAAGGTATGTACTGTTTCACATCCCGCATCTGTACCCCAAAATGCATTATGGTACCCAGATCTGTTGATATTACGGCTAAGGGCTTTACGTTCAGTAATTTTGCGTCTGATGGTTGACTTTACCTCCTTAAACTTTTCACTACTAGTACCAAACACCTTATATAATACATTAATCGAGAATCCTGTGCTCAGACAGTTAGTGGATTAGGTCAATGCTACATCTAGAGGGCTGCACAGTACACTATAATTCAGAAATATGGCACCCAGTGAGACGAGGGACAATTCGGCAACTAATGATTATGACGCTGATGTTGATGCTGATGAGAGTTGTGAAATTGTGATTGAGCTAACTCCTACAGAGAGTGTAAATAACAACAGGGGCAATGAAGATGTCCTAGAAATGAATACGAGATTTAAAATTCCCAAGTCAAATAATCAATTTGTGACTATAGCTTTACTCTTTTTGGTGGCAGTTTCCTCATTCTTCACTCTACTGAAAAATGTTTATTTTGATAATGATTCATCAACTTATGCAACAGAACAACTGACCTCTCACCTTGGTGAAGGAAATTATACCATGATAAATGACACCATAAAAACTTTTTACATTCACTAAAATGTGGAGAGCTGGTGGATAGGGGGGGTCGAATGGGGGAGGGGTGTTGCCAAAATGACATCACTTCCTGTGGCTGCACTGTGTAACTATAAAAGAAGCAGAGTTACAAAACCATAGATACACACGAAGAAGGAGTATGTGTACATGAGTAGTATACATGGGAGGGTTAAGCGTCAATTAAAAACCCAAATGGAGCAAGACAATCCGCTGGACTTATCCGTCAGAAGCAACAGGCCAATAGGCCGGACAGCGGCTAGAGGGCCACCGTCAAATGACCAACCTCTGGATCTCAGCACTAAAAGCAGGAAAAGACCGGCGAGTGAGGAGGTCCGTGAAACTAAAAATCAGAAGGTGGGTTTACTATTTTTTCACACCTTAGAATTGCATAAGTACATAAACAAATGGATTGGGAAGAGAAAAAAAACAATGTAACAGGTATTTTCTTGTCTTCAGAAATCTGCCACGGGTTCAAAAAAACGAGTAGTCAGAAAAAATGATGGTGGAGCTGATAACCAAAACAATCTCAATCCAACTCAACCGGGAGGTCATCCGGTCGCTCAACTACCCGGCGGCCAAAGTAATGATCGGGTGGAAGGACACCCGGATCGTCAACAAAACACTCCTCCCACTCCCAGTGATCAGAGCGATGAAGGGAACCAGAATGTTCAAGTAAGTAATGCACAGTTTTCTAGTAATGTTGTTCCTTCGCATCCCTCGCAGTCTGGTTCTTGTTAAATCTTTGTTCATGATAAGTAATATGATAATGCCATAGCATAGAATACTCGTTTGGTTAATAATATATTTTGGGGAAAACAATTTTTTTTTTTTTTTTTTTTTTTTTTTTTTTTTTTTTTTTTAAATTTTTTTTCCGAAAATTTTTTTGACCTTTTTTTTTATTTACACAGCGAAAATCTAATGGCGTTATATTTCGTGCTCTCTTTAAAGGAGGACAGACCCTACCAGATCATTCAAGCCAGAGATTCTAGAACCTGGAGAAGAGGTGTTGAGGAAAAGACCTATGAAATTAAGTTTGACAACTCGAAAGCAGGTAATCTTACATTAATGCAGAATTGATCAACAAAACAAAATGAAGGTCACTGTTTGCGTATAATTGTCATTCTATCCTCAATCTATTTGTCATTTCTAGGCGAAAAATTGGTGGACATAAAGGGGAATTTGACACAGATGTTCCAGGATGTTGTCGATTTGGCCTCAGCGAATTATGACAAGTCAGACAAAGCCCAACTATGCATCAGTCACGGTCAGCTGAGGGAAGAGGTATTCATTCACCTGCAAGATGTTCGAAACCTATCTGGAGAGGGCATCATGGAACGCGTTTCTAAGGTCTTAAATTCGAATGAAAGCTTGGTGGTGGATGACTCTCTCCAGATACACATTGGACTAATGAAACTGAGCAAGGGTGGTGGACCCACGCAGAATCGGAGAGTACTAACCCAATCCAGACCACGACCTTCTGCCCATTCTACCCAATCTCGGGTTGGGCCAGCAACCGTTTCCGCTACTCAGCAAAATTCGGGAAACAGGAAGAAAAGCGGTAGGGCACTTCCACTATTTCCTCATCTAGATAACACCGCGCACAGTTCTGTATTTAACAAAAAGGCAATTGTTGAGATTGTGTGTGTAGATAATGAATTTATCTGTGCTGCTAAGAGTATAGTTGTATGCATGGCTAAATTGGATGGAATGAGACGGACTGATTATACCAATCTCATTAAAAAATCCAGGCAATCTGGAAGAGGGCAGCGATCTCTGAGGACCCTGGCCGAAAACTTGCAAAGACGTACGGGGTTGCCGATCAATGCCGCCGTGCGAGTGGATCAGTTGGCTGAGTTTGAAAAAGCTCTAGATGTGAAAATTGTTGTAATTCAGTTTGTTGAAGGATCTGTAAAACCGTGTGTAACTCAATGCAGTGACAGAGAAGACAGCCGTGTCATATTCCTATATTATACACAGAATCATTTTCATGCTGTGGTGAATCCCAAGGCAATGTTTCCAAAAGACACTATTTGCATGACCTGTTTTGAAACTTATTCGTCCATCCGAAAAGATCACCCCTGCCTTGTCTCTCGTTGCTTTGTGTGCAAAAATGACCAGTGCAAAAAGGGCAGTAGCATTATTTGCCCAGATTGCAACATGACATGTCAGAGTCAATCTTGCCATGACAGACATAAAGAAATTCAAAGTAGGTCGAATATTTCGCTCTGTGATGCAAGACACAAATGTAAGAAATGTCGAAGGGTGGTTGATCTAAAAAAACTGTCTCTTACTGATCACAAGTGTGGGCAATATGAATGTAAATGCTGCCACGAATTTGTTGACCAAGATCATTTATGTTATCTGAGAAGAAAAACTCCTAAGGCCACTTCAGGAAAATTCCTTTTCTTTGATTTTGAGACAATGCAGGATTCCATTTATGAGTGCGAATCAGGGTATTCTCCGCTCTACACAAATTGTGAAAAGTGCTCACCCACTGATAGATGCATTCCGTGCAGGAAATGCACAAAATGCAAGATGTCAAACTGTGGAAGAAATGTACACCAGGTGAACTTTGTTGTTAGCCAAACGATGTGTGACCTTTGCAAGAACGACCCTCTTGTAGAGGGGGCAAAATGTAGGTCGTGTGGAGTTATGTGTAGAGATTGTATGGGTATGTCTGATGAGGAAAGGAATGAATATGAATGTTCAGTTCCAGACTGTGGGGTTAGAGAAAAAATATTTTCAGGACTTGATGCAATTTATGATTTTTGCTCATTCTTACTGACACCCGTGCATAAATCTTTCCATTGCCTAGCGCACAATGGCCGTGGATTCGATTTTTCAAAATTTTTTTTTTTCCGAAATTTTTTTTCTGAAAATTTTTTTCCAAAATTTTTTTTTTGGACTTTTTTTTATTTACACAGCGAAAATCTAATGGCGTTATATTTCGTGCTCTCTTTAAAGGAGGACAGACCCTACCAGATCATTCAAGCCAGAGATTCTAGAACCTGGAGAAGAGGTGTGGAGGAAAAGACCTATGAAATTAAGTTTGACAACTCGAAAGCAGGTAATCTTACATTAATGCAGAATTGATCAACAAAACAAAATGAAGGTCACTGTTTGCGTATAATTGTCATTCTATCCTCAATCTATTTGTCATTTCTAGGCGAAAAATTGGTGGACATAAAGGGGAATTTGACACAGATGTTCCAGGATGTTGTCGATTTGGCCTCAGCGAATTATGACAAGTCAGACAAAGCCCAACTATGCATCAGTCACGGTCAGCTGAGGGAAGAGGTATTCATTCACCTGCAAGATGTTCGAAACCTATCTGGAGAGGGCATCATGGAACGCGTTTCTAAGGTCTTAAATTCGAATGAAAGCTTGGTGGTGGATGACTCTCTCCAGATACACATTGGACTAATGAAACTGAGCAAGGGTGGTGGACCCACGCAGAATCGGAGAGTACTAACCCAATCCAGACCACGACCTTCTGCCCATTCTACCCAATCTCGGGTTGGGCCAGCAACCGTTTCCGCTACTCAGCAAAATTCGGGAAACAGGAAGAAAAGCGGTAGGGCACTTCCACTATTTCCTCATCTAGATAACACCGCGCACAGTTCTGTATTTAACAAAAAGGCAATTGTTGAGATTGTGTGTGTAGATAATGAATTTATCTGTGCTGCTAAGAGTATAGTTGTATGCATGGCTAAATTGGATGGAATGAGACGGACTGATTATACCAATCTCATTAAAAAATCCAGGCAATCTGGAAGAGGGCAGCGATCTCTGAGGACCCTGGCCGAAAACTTGCAAAGACGTACGGGGTTGCCGATCAATGCCGCCGTGCGAGTGGATCAGTTGGCTGAGTTTGAAAAAGCTCTAGATGTGAAAATTGTTGTAATTCAGTTTGTTGAAGGATCTGTAAAACCGTGTGTAACTCAATGCAGTGACAGAGAAGACAGCCGTGTCATATTCCTATATTATACACAGAATCATTTTCATGCTGTGGTGAATCCCAAGGCAATGTTTCCAAAAGACACTATTTGCATGACCTGTTTTGAAACTTATTCGTCCATCCGAAAAGATCACCCCTGCCTTGTCTCTCGTTGCTTTGTGTGCAAAAATGACCAGTGCAAAAAGGGCAGTAGCATTATTTGCCCAGATTGCAACATGACATGTCAGAGTCAATCTTGCCATGACAGACATAAAGAAATTCAAAGTAGGTCGAATATTTCGCTCTGTGATGCAAGACACAAATGTAAGAAATGTCGAAGGGTGGTTGATCTAAAAAAACAGTCTCTGGCTGATCACAAGTGTGGGCAATATGAATGTAAATGCTGCCACGAATTTGTTGACCAAGATCATTTATGTTATCTGAGAAGAAAAACTCCTAAGGCCACTTCAGGAAAATTCCTTTTCTTTGATTTTGAGACAATGCAGGATTCCATTTATGAGTGCGAATCAGGGTATTCTCTGCTCTACACAAATTGTGAAAAGTGCTCACCCACTGATAGATGCATTCCGTGCAGGAAATGCACAAAATGCAAGATGTCAAGCTGTGGAAGAAATGTACACCAGGTGAACTTTGTTGTTAGCCAAACAATGTGTGACCTTTGCAAGAACGACCCTCTTGTAGAGGGGGCCAAATGTAGGTCGTGTGGAGTTATGTGTAGAGATTGTATGGGTATGTCTGATGAGGAAAGGAATGAATATGAATGTTCAGTTCCAGACTGTGGGGTTAGAGAAAAAATATTTTCAGGACTTGATGCAATTTATGATTTTTGCTCATTCTTACTGACACCCGTGCATAAATCTTTCCATTGCCTAGCGCACAATGGCCGTGGATTCGTTTTTTCCTTTATTTTAAATTACTGTTTGACAGAGGCTCGCATTACGCCGGAGTGTGTTTTTGCTGGCAGCAAGTTGATGTCCATGCGTATTGGTCAGGGACTTGACATAAAGTTCATTGACAGTCTGAGTTTTATGGGCATGGCTCTTAAAAAGCTACCAAGGGCACTGGGGTTAAGGCCTGAATCTGAACTGGCCAGTGGCATCGATGAACTCCGTAAAGGCAAGTTTCCCCATAAGCTTAACACGAGAGAATATCAAAATTACAGTGGACCCTTCCCATCTCTGGAAATGTATCCTACAGATTCCATGAATTCGGATGAGAAAGAACAATTCAAGGAATGGTTTTCCAGACAGGAGGGCAAAATATTCAATTTACAAAGTGAAATGAGGGCTTATTGTAAATTGGATGTTACAATTTTGAGACTAGCCTGTGCCAGATTCAGACAGATTTTCATGGACATAACAAAGATCACCGATGAAGATGGCGAAGTTCTGGGTTATGTAGATTGTTTTGCCCACATCACCATAGCATTGGCGTGCATGCAGGTTTTCAGAGTGAATTATATTGAGGAGTACCACGATGTAGTCACCGAAAACCAAGGTCAAGGACGAGCAAGTTACAAATCGGGAAAATGGTGGCTGGATGGTGAAAGAATTGAACCTGATAACATAATTTCCAGTTCATTTGTTGCATCTAACATCGCTCAGGTCCCTGCACAAGGATATGTGCGTAACAGCAACCATTCCAGAATATCAATCGCATTTCTAGAATGGGAGAGTAAAAAGTTAGGGAGGCAAATTAGACATGCTAGAAATAGAGGGGAACAGACGTTAATCCTAAACGGGAAACGATATAATTTAGACGGCTACGACGAACAAACTCGAACGATATATGAATTCCACGGGTGCAGATATCATGGTTGCACTTCCTGCTTCCCAAACCAGAAGACGCGTGACCCAAGGTCGGGGTACACAATGGAAGACCTGAACAAAATGACTGTCAACAGAACGGCAGAATTGCGTCTGGGTGGGTACAGAGTAATAGAAATGTATGAATGCAAATTCCGCAAAATAATTCAGGCAAATCCCCGACTGAAAACATTTGTTGATGAGTTAGATATTCCACTCAGAATGAGCCTTAGGGATTGTTTCTATGGTGGGAGGACCTCTGTCTTCACAATGTTTCACGAGTGCCTTGACAATGAAGAAATTCACTATGCCGATGTGTGCAGCTTGTACCCTTACATAAACAAGTATGCCAGGATGCCTGTTGGACATCCAGAAATTATAACAAGAGAATTTGACCAATCTCTCGCAAGCTACTTTGGAATTGCACACTGTACGGTGTTACCGCCAACAAATGAATACTGTCCGGTTCTTCCTGTGCGGTCAGGCGGTAAATTGACCTTTCCTCTCTGTCGAACGTGTTGTTTTGAGGAAAATCAGGCCGCTTGTGAACATAATGATCGAGCCAGACAGATAACCGGATGTTGGTGCACACCGGAACTGATGGTAGCAATTGAACAGGGGTACAGAATACTCAAAATTCATGAGGTGTACCATTATCCTCAGTCATCACAGTATGACCGACAAACAAAAAGCGGAGGGTTATTTTCGGAACAAGTGGACACTTTCATCAAAATAAAGACCGAGGCCAGTGGGTGGCCTGATTGGGTGTCATGTGAAGATGACAAAGATTTGTATGTAAGACAATTTGAAGAAAAAATAGGGGTCAGTCTAGACAAAGACAAAATTTCTAAAAATCCTGCCCTCAGAAGCATCGCAAAGATCTGCCTCAATAGTTTTTGGGGAAAGCTAGGTCAAAGGTCAAACAAACCACAAACAAAGTTTTTGACCAGTACCGTGGAATTGGAAAAACTCCAAAACAATTCCCAACATGTCATGAAACGTTTTCATGTCGTCAACGAAGATATTTTGGGTATTGAGTACGAAAATGCGCGTTCCTTTGAGGAAGAAAGTTTTGTTACGAATGAAATTCTGGCAGCATTTACAACATGTTGGGCTAGGCTTGAGCTATTAAAGCATATAAAGTCTGTGGGAAAAAGAATTTTGTACTGTGATACGGACAGCATCATTTTTGTCACCAGGAAAATTAATGACTCTGAAGGTAATTATCAATACGATGTCTACCCTGAGATGGGTGACAGTCTAGGAGAGCTGACTAACGAACTGCCGCCGGGAGTTCATATCACATGCTTTGCTAGCACTGGACCAAAATCTTATGCATACAGGTGTAATGACGATACCGAAGTTACAAAATTTAAAGGCGTTACTTTAAACTTTCAGAACAGTAGAAAAGTCAATTTTCAGGCTGTAAAAGATCTCGTTTTTGGAGAATTGAAAAGCGTGTCTTTGAATCCCCAAACGCAGTTCGTGCGCTCGAAATTTGATGGAGTCATTTGCAATGCTGACTTGATAAAAACTGTAAAGTGCACGTTTGACAAAAGGGTGGTGCTTAACGGCTTTGACACTATACCATTTGGTTACATAGCTGATTAAAGATTCTACTTTGATGTGTTGATGTATATTAGACTTTCACTAAGTAGTACGTATACTTCTGGTATGACTGATGTACTGTATCGTTGTGTAACACTTAATGTATTATAATGAACGTGAATTTTGTTGATGTATATGTACAATCTGTATAAATTAATTGTTTCTAAGTGTATGGTATAATTTCATTCCTTTGTACTGAATAAACTACAAACGTTTTTTTCTACTTCAAATGCCTCGTTTGTTGTTTTTGTCCTAATAAAAGTGTTTGTGTAACATTGAGTAATACATCACTCTCCTTTGGAATTCTACTTAGAAAAATTCTAGGACAAACACAGTGTCTCAAAAAGGCACACCCATGTAGCAGATTCAAAAACTCTAGACTAGCAGACATTGTAACCATGGCAACCACATCTTTTCTCTTTTTGGGAAAAGAAATGACGTACTCAACATTCCATAACACTTGGGTAGCTAAACCAGTTTCATCCGCATTGGTTTTTTCTCTTCTTATGGCAAGACATAATATAGGTCAGCTTTGCAAGGTGTACTAATCACCCCGTAAATTATTGACCACAAAAACAAGTTCCGGGCAGGTGGATGACGTCAGGCACATCCTAGAAATTTTTTTTTCCTGGAACCCACCTGTAATTAGTGCTTAATTAGTATCATCCGTAATTATGACTGCAAAACTACTTCCAGACAGGTGTTTGACCTCAAAGCGCCTCATTTAACGGGGTGTTCCAGGAAGTTTGGTCAATATTAATTACTTAATTACCTAATTAATTAGTATCACCCATCATTAATTGCCATCAACAGCCACTTCCGGACAGGTAATTGACTACAGCGCGCCCATTTTGATAGGGGTGACCCGGTCAACAGGGGTCAATATGACTACAAAGCACCAAATTACAGGTGGGTTCCAGGAATTTCCTGGAATGTGGCGGCCATGACCATACCGCTGTGGTGGTACTACTGTTATCTTAAAATCATTACAAAATTATTTAAAATATGCATCTGATTCAAAAGCCAGACATACTAAAAGAAATATTGTCATGCTGCTGAATATAAGGAAAATATATTGATTATTAGTCAGCCTTTAACGGTTATGGTCTTTTGAAGATAAGCTTATAAACCATAATCTCATTGTTTGTTTGCTGTTGTAAACAATGTTAATCCTTAGCAGGTCGCTAACATGCAATATTGTCAGTTAGATAGGGGAGACCGGGGCTGGTTGTCACAGGGGCAGGTTGTCACAGTGTGTAAAACTTAAACATGCTACTATTTCTATATAAAGCATGCAGGAGCACTGCCATTCTGTATGATTGGCAAAAGGGGAGTGACTGTTGTTTTGTTATAATAATTATGAGATGCTTTGATCTCTCATTATAATTACCCGCATTGCTACCTTTCCTAACTATAAACTACCCGTCTGGCTACTCGTCTGGCTATCTAACTGTCTAGTGCCATCCACATAGAGTTCAACAAAACAAAATACAGTTGTACAGCTTCAGCAGGCTTTTACTATTTTGACTGAGTTTGACTGAGGAAGTGATCTCTAATTCTTGGCACATGTGTTAAAGTTATCGAATTAGCACTGACAGAAAGCTCCAAAGCAGTTTCTTCACTCCCTTCAAAAGCCAACTTAATCCCAAAGGCCCAAAATAGTGCTTGAAGGGTGATTGGGTTCGCTACCATGGCTCTGTGGTGGTTTACTCTCCACTTTTTGACAGTTGCCATGGTATCATGAGCACCTCAGAGAGTAGAACTGTTATTCATTAAATGGTTTGTTTTTCTAAAACTGAAAAATTGTAGATGTCGGTTGTAAAAAAAGAACATTGGTATTTCAGAATTAATGTGTGTGCATCTTAGTGATTTTGGGTTGGATTCTATGTTTTATTGATGCTTACTTTGTGACAATCAAAATGTCATTACTATTTTTTTTTGTTATATGTTAGAAGTCATGGTGAGGTCTGAAAGAGACTGTCATAACAAAATCATGTGCATTTGTTGAAAAAGCCAGACAGAGTCTTGGTAATACTGTATTCAATAAGATTGTCATTTTGCCAAATATATGAGGTAAATGATAGCTCTGTCTGTTAATGACTGGCAGTGTGCTTTTAAGTAGGCCTACAAGAAGGTTGTTTATTTCTAATGTAAGATGTTCTTATTGTGATTCTTTAATATATGTCAATAAGTCTAAAACATAACTATCTTATCAATCTTACTAGTATCTTATCAATGTCTAATCGATCTTTGATCATCTTTCTGTTGATCTTATTTCTCTTATTTTATATTATAATTATTTACAGTAGTATCTGCCTAGCTATATTTTCTAACTATATAAGATTACCTATGTGGCTGTCTAACAGTCTAGTGCTTATTAAAGTTCAACTAAATAAACTTGTGCACCAAGTCATAGTTTCCATAGGCTTGTGATACTTCAACTAAGTTTGACTGAGGTAGTACTTTCCAATTCTTGGCTCGTGCCTTAAAGCTATCACATTAGCACTGACAGAAACCTCCAAAGCAGTTTTATTCACTCCCTCAAAAGCCGACTTAGTCCCAAAGGCCCAAAATGGTGCTTGAAGGGTGATTGAGTTTGCTGCCATGGCTTTATAATTATAGTTTGTAGTGGTTTACTCTCCACTGCTCTTCAGTTGCCATGGTATTGTGAGCACCTCAGAGAGTTTATAGTCCTTGTCATACTTACGTGGAATCTCAAGTTTTTTTTCTTTGCTGTGGAACTGTGATGTCAGAGATGACTCTATTCTAGCATTGCAATATATGTAAATTAACTACAAGTTGTGATGTCATTTCAAACTGGGTCAGATTCCCCAGCTTCTAGCCAATGTTGATCCTCCTGAACTGAGCGTCACAGTTTCAACACAGTGTCAGAGTAAGAGTTTTATCAGGGATAGCCCCTACAACTACGTCATCACAGCTTGATAGCCAATGGGCTGACAGTAAACTACGCATCACAGTTCAAACACTGATATATTGAAGGAAGCATTACATTTGTGATCCCAATGATTTATCACAGCAATCACCAGTCTAATCCTACCAAATGGCAGCTTTGTGAGCATCCACAGTAGACAATTGTTATAATCCCCACAGAGTTGTTTGATTAATCTACAAACTTGCTAACTTACAACTTTAAACTTTGATGGAAGTTGGTATAAACAGAAGGCTTTGTTTGTAAACACACAGCTTATGTTATGTATATTTGTTCTGGCAGCCCATTGGCTGAGAGGCTGTGATGTCAAACTTGCATGGGTTTTCCCAGACCAAATTTTCACTCTGACACTGAGTTGGAACTGTGATGCTCAGTTTGGTGGATTGGCATTGGTTAGAAGCTGGGGAATCTGACCCAGTTTAAAATGACATCACAGCTTGTAGTTAATTTACATATATTGCAATGCTAGAATAGAGTCATCTCTGACATCACAGTTCAATAGCATAGAAAAAAAACTTGAGATTCCACGTAAGTATGACAAGGACTGTAACTATTTTTCATTGGTACATAATGGGTTCATGAGAAGAACGTTTTCATAATTCTCAAATCTGCCAAGCATAAAGCAAATTCCGAAATTATGTAAATCTAATTATCATCTCATGCTAATTGAGATTTTAAGCACCCTTAACATGCTGAATGTCATTAGAATTATAGTCTGTTTGTCAAATTTAATTAGTTTTGATTCATGTCTAATTATCTATCTGTCTATCCATGTTTGACTATCTGATTCAAATCTTCGTCATATTAAATTTCGTGTACATTTCTTGCAAAATCCCTTTTGCGTGAGGTGATATTGGACGATAATCACTAATGATACGTCTGCAGAATCATAAACTGAATATTATTATTCAACAGACAAAATTGCTCCAAATCTCTTCCTTGATTGTCAAATTTTTAAAAGTAAAAATGCAGTTGAGCAAAGAACGTGGGAAATATGAGAACTGGCGAGACTAAAATGTATCATCTCAGTGATAGATCCACATTGAAATCTTAAGCTTTGGAGTGACATGTTCATTTCTATTCTATTTTATTACTTTCATTGAACACAAATATTTGAAAGTGCATGAGGTATGAGCCAGTAAGACAATTTCGTTTCTGGTTCTAACTGACAAAAAAAGGGAATGTTGGGATCTAAAAAGGAGTTGTGTAACTGACGCATATGTAGTGTAGGCCTACATCGTGAAGAAATTTTGTCGTGGTTTAGATCTTCCTGCCATTTTTGACAGAAAAAAAAACTAAAGTATATTTTTCTTTGAAAGGCTATCCCCATTTCTCAAAAGAGTCAGAAGGAGGGCCCTGGAGCTATAGCAAGAAGCCAATATAGCATCCATAAACCTTCGGAGATGTTGATGAGCTAACAGAGAGTTAAGTGGAGCGCTCATACAATTTTGGCATAAAGAAGCATTATAGGGCCATTTTACAAGCAGTTCAGAATCATCTCAGGCTGAAGTGAGCTTTAATGAGACTCATCGTTCAATAAACATGCATTGTAAATAACTCTTTAAAGCGTCTCAGACTGAATGAGGTTTAATGAGACCCATCATTCAGTCAAATATGTATTGTAAATAACTCTTTAAATGTTGTTGATTATGGTACAATCCATAAAAACACCTATGATGAGGCAACAAGGCTATTTTAACACGCCAACAGAGTTTTTGTTTATGCTTGGCAACCACCATAACCAAACAGGGTTGCAAAATCCCTCACCCACTAGTTATATGCTTGAATATTGTTGAGAAAATTTGACATCCAACCGATTTTAAAATATCATAATTTTTTTTTAATCATAGATAACACGTTTGCACAGTAGAAAAAAAAAGTCTACAATTGAATCAGACCTTCATGTGCCCCAACAGATGGTGTTGAAATAAATCCTTGAGGTAATACAAAATTATCTTTGTATTTGGTATCATTCCATATTTCTGATCAAAAGTGTACATGTATTTGCTTGGAAAGAACATATTTTTTATTTCTATAACTCATCACAGACTGTTGCAAGAATCATGTAGAAATCTGCAGACTTGCATATTTCTTTCCTTCATTGTATATATGCATTACAACTAATTAGCTATATATATATTTTTATATTTCTCTTTAACCATGAACAAAAATGATGGCATAAAAAAAATAGAAATATCAGACTTCTGTCTTTTGTAATGTTTTCCAAAAAAAAGTCATAGAAAAATATTATGACAGGTATGAAACGTGTCTCTGAAAGACAATTCAGATAAAAAGATAAAACGTAGAAAGAAAGACAACACGTATGCTGACTTCTTTATCAGGGCAAAAAAACGTGCGCTATTACTGGTTTATGATTTTATAGAAAGTTAATCAAGTGAAGAATGTATTCATGAAAGACCAGACATACATCAAAAACATATGAGAAGACAACTTTATCTGCTGACATATGTCAAGAAAGCAGGAAATTATGGAATTGGCATATTCATGTTTTATTTCATTTTACTGCTGATATTCACATCGAATTGGGTATCGAATTGGCTTCTAGGTCATTGGGACTGCTGCCCCTAAAGACCGTGCTGCTCAGAACAGAACTGAGCTGGGCAGCATCAGAAATGCATGTGTGCGAGAACGTGAAATAGAGCACCTAAAGTGAAATGTTGTCTATCGCTCGCAACTGAAGCAGATTAATGTAGCCTGGGATCGTTTGGCTTGCTGTTGTTACCTCAATGCTACAAGGTCTATTCTGTGTGACTCAGATGTATAGTGACACATTGGTGCTGTTTTCGCAATAAAATCAGTTAGGGGTAAGGTGTCATGTTCATTGGGGGTATGTTGAGCTAATAGGTTCTTCAATAGGAATCGGCAGAATACGTTGCTCCATCATATAGTACAACTAATTGGCCAGGCTGTGCAACTCGACCTATGCCATCATCCTGCTTATGGTCCAATTGTCCTGAAATGAAGTTCAATTTTGGCCTAAATATGATATTTGGCTAATTGATATTCAGATTGCCACAAAAAGCTAAAATTTCTCGGCGAATCAGCCTCAGGCCAATAAAGGCAGATCTTGCCCCTGTCTCCTCCACATAACATGTGTAATGTAAGTAGAAACACTATTTTATTCCTGAGTTTTTTATATTCTCCTGGTCTGTTTTTATACTTTAAATTAAGAGTTTCAGAAGTTGCTAATAGAGTTTTAGCGGAGGAGACTGAAGCTGCTGAAGTATTGGCAATTAGGTGGCAATCAGAAAGTCCTGACTTTATAATTGGAAGATCTATCTAGTGGAAGTTCAGCAGAGTTTTACAGGAATGGGCCCTGGAGACAACCATAGATTCAGGCAGCCATTTTGGATGTTACAGCTTAAGTCATATTGATTGTCGATTGGTCGCATCAGTTGAATGCAAATTGGTGTCACCGACTGTCACTCACTAGAAGGGAAGGAGCACAACCAGGTCTAATAGCGCAGTGGTTAGAGTCCTTAAATGCAAAAAGCTTACTTGGTATACCAGGCATACTGCAGTAAAATAAATTATTCTTAGATTTGTTTGTTTCTGTAGGGTTTAAAAATCAGCAAATACCGGATCAGACTCTTCCATCTCATACTGCAGTAAAACATATTTCTTGGTACAAATATTTTCATATTCTTTTGAAGTTTGAAGTAAATGGCTAGAGAATCTGAGATATGACACGATATTGACAGTTCAAAGCTTTGTACATGGAATCAGCAAACTTGATGCTGAAATATAAAACCAGGATCTTGTGCTTTTGCATCTAATTCTTGCCTTCTAATGTTACTGTCTGTCAGCTTTACATTTCTTGTCTGATACAACATGTTTTCTGCATCATATTATCCTTAATGCATGGAATCCAATAACCAGTTTTTCTTTGGTTCTTGTTGATAGAATTCTCTCCATCTTTGCAGAAATCATCTTCTGTGTCAGATAACTGTTTGATACATGGCAAATTCAGACCAAAAACAAATATTTGTGGGAGGTCTTGAATGACAAATTCTTGGCCAAAACAAGGCAAAGCACTTCCTCCTATTTCTTCCATACAAGAGTTTTTATCTTATATAGTGTAATTTCTAGCATGTTAGAAAGTCATCTTTGGTTAATTTTTTTTTTCTCTGTGAGGTCAAGTCAAACTAAAGAAAGTTAATTACAAAGATATTCTAAATATTCAGTTTGTCTGAACAGGTGCACTGCATGATCAAATAAAGGTTATGCAATAAAATTGTTTGCGGCTTTTCAATGCAAACACTACAAGCTTCTTCATGTCTTTTATTACCAGACTTCTACCTTTCTTCATTTATCTATCCGCCATCGTATCTTCACTCCGCTTCCCTGACCTGCATAGTCAACATATTGTTTTTTACCAGACACACAGAAAAACACCATGGGCAATGATTGATACACAAGGATTTCCAGCCACAGTTCTTTTGTGAACAGAAGAATAGTTTTCTTTCATGCAGGCCTTCTTATTGTACTTACATGTCCAACTGGTCGATATCTCCCAGGAGGGCTGAGAATACTACAGTAGAACTTTTAGATTTGGTTCCTTTCACCTTTCTTTCAATGAAGGTTAATAAGGCCTGTTTGACCTAAAGTTATTGAAATATTTTTTCTGGAGTGTTGTTAAAACCAATTGCAATTGTCAGCAAAATATTATCAAATCAATTCTTGTACATTAACAGGGCAATCTTGGACATTGTTTGTAAAACAGTATCGGACCCAGATAGATTGTCTCTGGGAACCGAGTGCATTTCGACTTCATGTGCCTGCCTTGTCGCATATATTTCAAAAGCGCTACTTTTCTTTTAAATAGCCCGTACTGTGAGGGGGGGGGGGGGGTGGCCCCGCTAAGTCTGTCACTGGATCCGCCACTGATTCATGCAACAACAATAAAGTGACAAACTGCTATACTGTTTGACTGAGAAGTACCAACCATAGAATAAGTCATATTCCGCGTGTCTTGCTGTATAACAACTGTTGTCTAACAGCAGGCCCCCTCCCTGTCGGTATATATATATATACAATATGTGTTCTGTGAGTTTTGCAGGAGAAAAATACACAATGCCCCTGGCTCTTATATGCCTCTCTAATGCAACACGAGAGAGGCCACTACAATAGATTATTGTTCGATAGCCAAGGAAATAAAAGTTCCCTTGTGACCTAAGGTCATACACAATTACTTATCTACTCTACTTTTTTTTTTGTTCTCTCCTTTATCCTGGTAGATTTGTTTCTGGTAGTGGAAACTAAAAGATGGAGTGAGTGCATGAGGTGGGTTATTTCATGATCCTGCAACCCTGTATACTACAGTGTTTAGGTTATGGAGGTCACTCAAAGATGGAATGAGTAGAGTACTAATCCATCTGTTGATACTAGTGTCTGGCTTTACAGTCCGGTTGTTTTTATTTAGGCCCACAGTAGAGGAGCATGTATAAATATCCAAAACTAACGAATAGTGTGCAAAATAATCATGACAAATATATATACACGTATCATGTATACTTTCAAGTGGCAGAAAAGTAGAAACTGTTGTCTTGGACGACCTTGCAAGATAGAGCTGCCAAACCATTTGTTGTACCACCTCATGTGCTTGACAAGGCAAATGGCTAACAGGAACACCTTGCAGTTTCCTGTCTCCCCTTATGACCGTTTTCCTGATACAGTCATTTTGTATTGACATACTTTAATATAACTGCAATTTTTGTGGTAGTGCATTTACATGAAAAATTGTCACTTAGACGAAGATGATGGTAAAATCATTATGGAGAGGTCAAAAAGAAATCTTCATATCAATACAAGATAATGTAAAATATGCACCTGATGCAGAAGCCAGACATAATAAAAAAAAAGTTGTCATGCTGCCAAATATAAGGAAAATATATCAATCTTTAGTCAGCCTTTTACGACTGGCAATGGTCTTTTCAGAATAAGCCTGCTAGATCGCTGTTTTGTATTAATCTAAGATGCTTTGATGCTCACTCATAATATTTACCTGCTTTGCTATCTTTCCTAACTATCCTTCTTAACTATAAAGTATCCATCTGGTTACCTAACTGTCTAAATGCCTATCCTTATAAAGTAAACAAAATACAGTTGTATGTGGTTTCCTCAGACTTATACTATTTTGACTGAGGCTGATGCAGTGATCTCTAATTCTTGGCACATGCATTAAAGCTATCACATTAGCACTGACAGAAACCACTAAAGCAGTTTTTTCACTCTCTTCAAAAGCAGACTTAGTCCCGAAGGCCCAAAATGGTGCTTGAAGGGCGATTGGGTTTGTTGCCATGGCTTTATATAGTTTATATAGTTTATAGTGGTTTTCTCTCTACTTCTTTTCAGTTGCCATGGTATTGTGAGCACCTCAGAGAGTCTATTTTTCATTGGTACATAATGGTTTCGTGAGACAAACATTTCCATAATTCTGAAATCTGCCAAGCATAACGCAAATTCCGAAATTATGTAAATTTAATTGTCATCTATTGTTAATGGAGATTTTAAGCATCTTTAACATGCTGAATGTCATTAGAATTATAGTCTGTTTGTCTTGTCAAATTTAATTAGTTTTGATTAATATCTGACTGGGGTTGAAATATCAAACTAGTGGTGGCGTAACTAGGGGTTCTCTCATGGGAATTACTGACAGAGGTTGGCACATACATTTTCTGGAGGGCTACCCGGGTCGGCGGGTCACAGGCCCAACACGGGGTTGGGGACGTGCTCCCTGTATCCTCCGATAAGAATGCCACTGGAAATAGCAACAGATGCATGTAGCAGCCTAAAATCTATATAATTTTCTATTAATTTAATCTGTCAAATTTGTCTATCTAATGTATCTATTTTAAATTTTTTAATTCATCTATCTGTCTATCCATGTTTGACTGTCTGATTCAAATCTTCGTCATATTAAATTTTGTAGATACTTCTTGCAAAATCCCTTTCGTGTGAGATGAATCAGATGATATTTGACGATAATCACTGCTGACAGGTCTCCAGAATCATAAACTGAATATTATTATTCAACAGACAAAATTGCTCTAGATCTCTTCCTCGGCTGATTTTGAAATTTGTCAAATTTAATCAAAAATGCAGTTGAGCAAAGAATGTGGGAAATATAAGGACTGGCGAGACTAAAATGTATAATCTCAGTGATAAATCAACATTGAAATCCTTCAGCTTTGGAGTGACATGTTTATTTCTATTTTATTCTATTATTTTCACTTAACACAAATATTTGAAATTGTAAAGACCAAAACTCAGGCTAGGTGTCATTCTAATTGAATGTAAATTGATGACCTTGTGCACTGGTCTCTATACTGGGAAAGCAAAAAAAATCCGTTAAAATGGGGTTAATTTGCTACAGACATCCGTCGACCTGAATTGCTCCTATAACTAGTGAAAAAACTCAGGATGTCTGACACAAGTGTTTGATTGCACACTTGAATCAAAGTGAAAACTATAAAACTGAAGCTATAATCCATATAATGCTTTGAAAAATGTAGTTACAACAGAGAGTCATCGGTGTGCTAAATCTTGGTCAGAAACAGCAGATAAGCCACTGCAGGGAAACTCCTTTTATGCAGATGGGTCAAAATTTGAAAACCTTGAAATTTCAGCTGAAAAAATTTTGAAATTTTTTTTAGTCCAGAAATGCCGTTTTAATTTGGCATTGGGTAGGTCAAACAATCAGCTATCACTGCACTGTCATGTCCAAGGGTCCCAAATGCTCTTAATGACATATCTGCTGATCTGTAATGAGGTGATATTTACAGCTGTGATGTTTTTTGACTGTCATTAAAATCACACTTATAATTGAAAAATCCTGACCACTTAGGGTTAAATAATCTATTACCAATGATTAGGCAGGTAGCTTGCACACTTTAGGCCAAGTTCCAGGTCTCTAGCACCAATTATTTTTGAGATAATGCATTTTGGTCAATTAAATTTCGAATATATGTGTCATTAGCATCATGCCTATAACTTGAAATCCGCACCACTTAGAGCTGAAGAATGTATTACCAACGTATGGGAAAGTGGCTATTCTGCAAACATTGAGCTATATTTCAGGTCTCTATGACCAATACTTATTCAGATAGAAGATTTTCTTGAACTAGAAATTTACAAAAAGAAACAAAAATACTCTTTTCACCAATAGTTTGGATTCTGAATAACAAAGATGATCTCCACTACCCCTCCAGTGCCCAATGTCTTTGCTGAACCATATTTCAGGTGCTAGACAATGGTAAAATCTCACTGACACCCCATATTTGATTAGTAATCTCAGAGAACCGTCAAATTCATACCAGGCATGTCAGATGCAATGAAAATGCAAAAATATTTTGTTAAAACATTAAAGTTACTCTGAATGATAGGTCGGGATTGGACCAAAAGTTTCTCTAATTTTTACAATATCTTCTGCAGCCTGCTCATGTTGATAAGTGTGCAAAATTTCTTAGGTGTACGATTATTTTTTCCTATCAAAATGACCAATAAATGCACAAAATGACCCCTAGATTTTATTTCGGGTACGCACGGAAAAAAATTAACAGTCCAGCTAGCTATCAACTTTGTGACGTCATCACCATTGTAAGAATTTGTTAACTTGTAACAATATATTTAAAACAATGGATATTGTGACGTCACCTGCAATACATGTGCTGGAGGATGCAGACACTATCGGTAAAAAGTGAAGGAAGTAACTAAATAAATTATGCTATCAACAAAATACTTTAGAAAATTTATTATAAATATTAATGGTCACAAGTTCATGATGTAATGAACGGAAAACCATCCATATTTGGGTAAGAATTTTATCATTCAGGGTAACTTTAATTGATAATATATATTGAACACAATTTCAACTCCTGTCACCTGCAACATAATTTTAGTGAGGTAAAGGAAAGAAGCCATTTTTTGTTGTGATGCTAATGACAGCGTGATGCTAATGATAATTAAGATAAAAATCTTTGTAGGGACCAGTGCAAAACTGGCAATCTGGCAATTTGTGCATGAAATGATCTTATGAACACCAGAAGCATGTTCGTATTGATTCTGGTCCAGAAATATGCAGTCAAAATAGAGCAGCAAGGCGTTTGCTAATGACAAATTAAGATAGGACAACCGACATACCAACAGAAATAATCAAATATTTTGGTTTATATAAATGATGCAGAGCTACAGATAGCGCAGTTATTTTCTTGGGTTCTCAGACAATGTTAGACACAAGGTTTTCTCACAAAATGTGCGTCCCTTTCATTTTTATTAAGAAACCAAACTGGTGTGATGCTAATGACGCAATATTGGAGACATGGACACAACAACCTCCTGCTCTTATACAGGATATTATTTCAGAAATTTGAAACTATATTTTAGAAGAGTGATAGTCAAGTCTCCATATATGGAAGAGTTTAATTGAATCAGGATCCTGTACAATTTTTTGTTATGCAATCTTTCAAAGAAAATGTTGGTGGAGACAGGCCATTTTCAGGGGGGTTGGCCATTTCAATGCTATTTTTGGATGGGATAAAAATAACCTTCGTCATATTTTTTGTGTCAGAAGTTTTGCTAATATCCTTGTCTATGACAAATGACATCAAGAGGTCCTGCATGTGCCTTTCCGTCATCATGAATTATTGTTAAACACCGGAGACAAGAATTTCAGACTTACCAAATTTTGACCCAGATAAGGTTGTGAGAAATGGCTCAGCGTTAAAGACAGAGCTGACGAAAGAGCAGGAGCTGTTGGACTGGAAATGGCAAAAAAAGTTTTGTTGAGGAAATCGTTCAATGGAAAGAATTTCACTCTTTCTGTTGTTGTCTGTGAATGAAATCGATCAACAATGAGGCATGCCACAGGATGAATGTGTAATAGACTCTCAAGTTTTAGAGACTAAAAACTTGGAAAGGTCTTCTGCTGTTTTACTCTTATTCTGGATGTATCTGCCAACCTATATATTGCTGCTAAAAGAATTAGGATATCTGAAACAGTGTGGTTTTTACTTTCACACTTCAACCAAAATGCTAATTATTAACTGCAGCCATAGTCAGTAAAATGCCAAGAAAAATGTACAGAGGTCATCAGTGAACATCCTTCAAAGATAAGAACTTCCCTCGTTCGGCTGTTGTCTGCAGATCGAATCAATCAAGTAAAATGTCATGCCGCATGGGTCCCAGGGCTAGGATAAATGTAGACCAGACTATGAATTTTAGAGACTAGAAACTTCTGAAAGTCATCTAAATTTAACCTTTTCTTAAATTATTTTTGTTATGAAAATAGCACATACTTCTCTGATAATGATGGTTTTAAGTTCTGAAAAGCTGAGTGTTAACCGAAAGTTTGCTGCTTTTTAATCACCAGCCACAACCAGTGTCTTTGCAAGATTATAAATTACCAGAATGTTAAAGGTAGTGTATGAGGTCTGAGCCAGTAAGACAATTTTGTTTCTTGTTATAACTGGCAAAAAGGGGAATGTTGGGATATAAAAAGGAGGTGTGCAACTACCACATTTATTGTGTACACAGCGAAGAAATTTCCTTGTGGTTTAGATCTTCCTGACATTTTCAAAAAGAACAAAACTAAAGTATATTTTTAGCCAGACTTCTTTGAAAGGCTATTCCCATTTCTCAACAGAGTCTGAAAGAAGGGCCCTGGAACCACAGCAAGAAGCCAATAGGTATAGCATCCATAAACCTCTGGAGATATTGATGAGCTTACAGAGAGTTAAGTGGAGTGCTCATACAATTTCGGCATAAAGATGCATTATATGGCCATTTTAGGAGCAGCTTGGAAGCATCTCAGACTGAAGTGAGGTTTAATGAGACTCATCATTCAATCGATATGTATTGTAAGTAGCTCTTATACGGTCTATGGTAGCTCAACAATCTATATATGCATTAATTTCCCGATGAGGCAAAAAGCTTGGTAGCAATAGCGTCTGAATGAATCATAAGCCACCAAAGTTTCCTTAAGAAAGCTTGGCATCTAATTAATACTGTAACATGAAACAAATTGTCAATTTCTTAGGGTAATTCTGATCTACATATATCATATCATTCCGTATTTATGACTCTATTAATTTCATGAGTGTGTGTGCTTTGGGACAATTATATTTGTTTTTTACATCCTATCCTGTGCAGACAAAAAAAGGGAGCAATTCAAAGAATCATATATCAGCAAACTTACATTTTGTTGTCTTTTACCAACAAATAATTAGCTAAATTTAGGTTATTTGATGCTTCAAGACATTAAGGATTATATGAATGACGGTATCAAAGAAGATACCAAGAAAGCTGTCTTATTTTGTTGGACAATTTTGACAAAATCCCAAGTGATACAGGTCATAAAAATTGAGGATAAATATAATTTTACTACTGACATTACTGCTTTATGATTTTATACAGTTACTGGTTAGTTGCCCGTAGATTGGAAGGAAGAGGAGAGACTTGATTTCACAAAAACACAAAACAAAAACAAAAATAGTCATTTTTTTGTAAGGAATCATAAAGTTGAAATGTATGGAAGATCGAATGACCTTTATTTCATCAATATACATTATATGTAATGAGATTGCAGACTAAATAAAAAAATCGTTTTAAATTTGACTTTTTGAGCTTGACGTGATGTTACAAGAAACTATTTTAAAAACAAAAAAAATTATCATTCTATATCAGTCATGACAACACAAAAGCTCTGGCATGGAAGAATGAAATAAAGTGCAGTAAACTGTTTTGTTTTTCAGGGCATCTCACGCAGATTCTCCTACACTTGTTTATCAAGGCATCTCACGCAGATTCTCCTACACTTTTTTTTCGAGGTATATATTTTTCACTATTTGACATGTACACAAATTTGTAAAACTACAAAAACGAACATATAAACAAATTTAGTATTCGTGTAGGTGTGAAATATTGCAATTCACGAATTTGTGTAAGTGTAATAACGAACATTGCAACCTTAAACTTGGCTAAAACTAACTCTTAACCTAATTTTGACCCTAAAACTGAAAGATATGACACCTCCACGAATGTCAGTAATGACAGGTACACAAATGAATAATAAAGCACATACACGAGTGCTAGTTATTACACATACACGAGCACCTATGCTCGTTTTTTCATGTCCACAAATTCGTACATGCTCGTTTTTACACCTCCACAAATTCGTGTACATGTAAAATAATGAAAAATATATACATGTTTCAGGGCATCTCACGCAGATTCTCCTACACTTGTTTTTTAGGGCATCTCACGCAGATTCTCCTACACTTGTTTTTCAGGGCATCTCACGCAGATTCTCCTACACTTGTTTTTCAGGGCATCTCACGCAGATTCTCCTACACTTGTTTTTCAGGGCATCTCACGCAGATTCTCCTACACTTGTTTTTCAGGGCATCTCACGCAGATTCTCCTACACTTGTTTTTCAGGGCATCTCAAGCAGATTCTCCTACACTTTCTGCATGGCGTAAACACACATTCTTGAATTATTGCCATGTGAGAAAGAATTAAAAGCTCTTTGCTGAAGAAATTTATATCATTCTGTCTACAGGGACAATCTTTCCCCATTAACCAAATGTCATTCACGACAATTATTTGACAGATGACGTCACATCAGTTGGTAGACTGTACTGAAAATTGGATTGTTTGTATTGTGTATTACCTAAATGCTACAAGGTCTTCGAGCAGCTGTGTGAAGGAGAAGTTATGATAACTGTAATTCTAATGACACCTTTTCATTAAAAAATCATTTTGGGTAAGTTGCATCAATGGGTTCTTCAAAATGAATCGGCAGAATAACTTGCCTCTTTACGTGGCAAAACTTATTTTATCGCCTGCAATATCTTGCTTATGGTTCCATTGTCCAAAAACTTGCCTAAATTTTAACCTGGATGATATTTGGCTATTCATTCAGAAATTTCAGAATGCCTGACAAGGCTACGGTTTCGTGGCAAATCAGCCCGAGGCAAAAAATGGCACATCTTACAGTTATGAGCCTCACAGTGTACATTGTACATGTGGGGGAGACTGGGGTAAGATGTGCCATTTTTTGCCTCGGGCTGATTTGCCACGAAACCGTAGCCTTGTCAGGCATTCTGAAATTTCTGAATGAATAGCCAAATATCATCCAGTGTGAGCAGCAAGACACTTTTATTCTCTTTTTGTATCCTTTTACATTTTGTTTTTTATACTTTAAATTAACTGTTTCAGAAGTTGCTAATAGAGTTTTAGTGTTGGAGACAGGCGCTCTTGAAATATTGGCAATTTCGTTTTTTGGAAATTAGTGGCAATCAGAAAGTCCTGACTTTATAATTGGAAGATATATCAAGTGGAAGTTCTGCAGCGTTTCACAGGAATGGGCTTTAGAGACTATACCACAGATTCAGGCAGCCATTTGGGATGTTCCAGCTTAAGTCATATTGATTGTCGATTGGTCACATCAGTCAAATGCAAATTGGTGTCACTGACTGCCACTCACTAGAAGGGAAGGAGCACGTTTTTTTTAGAGTATCCATATATATGAAAAAGCTTTGTACATGGAATCATTAAACTTGATTCTGAAATATAACTTCAGTATTCGACACTTTGGAAAATTGGAATTATGATTCTCACCCTCTAATGTTATATTCTGTCAGCTGAATATTCCCTTGCTTTATACTGTAACAATGCATTGTCTCCATCAGATTTCACCTAATGCATAATATCTAATAACATGATTTTATCTGGTTCTTGCTTACAGAATGATTTCCATCTATTCAGTGTCACATTTTATGTCAGATGGCAAAAATGGGATGTCAGCATACAATGTTCATACATAAGTCTCTTTTTACCGGAATTCTCCCTAATTGTATAGTTCTATCCGCCATCACATCTTTTCTCTGCTTCCTACTGCATAATCAAGGTATTGTTTTTTATTAGCTACCACTGAAAAAACACCGTGGGGCTTGATTTATACGTAAGAATTTCCAGCCACAGTTCTTTTGTGAACAGAAGAGTTTTCTCCTGTAGGCTTTCTTATTGTTCTTGTTGTCCAACTGGTCGATATCTCTCAGAAGGGCTGAGAATGATACAGTAAAATGTGTAGATTTCGTTCCGGGGAGGAAAAATTCTGCAGGAGAACTTCAAAATTTGGTTCTGAGGGTCGAAAATGCTACAGTTTAACTCGTAGATTTGGTTCCGAGGGTGGATTAAGTGGATTTTTATGGAAGCCTTTTAAGACCCATGGACAATTTAATTGTGATTGAGATGTCTTTGATGATGACCAAACCGTTACTGAGTAAGTATTCTTTAAAGGATTTTTGCAATGCTGGTTGAACTGTGGCTGATCCAAATAGATTAGTCTTGGGGGATCTGGTATTTTTCAACATTGATGGGTCCATGCAGTTGCATATTTGATGTATATTTAATCTCAATGGTCTTTAGGGGAGGGACGCTCCCCCTATTCCCCCATGATTCGCCACTAATCGAAGCTTAAACAAACAAAATGACAAACTTCTTTAAAGTAAATACTGTTCGGCTGCAGTACCAACTGCAAAATAAAGTCATTATCCGAGATTCTTACTGTATATATGAACTGTAGTCTAACTGCAAGCCCCTGTCAGTATAGAAACAATATGTGTTCTGTGAGTTTTGTGGGATAAAAATGCAAAATACCCCTGGCGCTTATAAGCCTCCCTGATGCAACTCAAGAGAGGCCTCCACAATATATCATCTTTCGATAGCCAAGGAAATAAAAGTTCCCTTGTGACCTGAGGTCATACACAATTACTTATCTACTCTATATCTTTGTTTTTGCTCATTTTCCAGGTAGATTTGTTTTTGTTGTGCCAACTAACAATGCTGCAACCCTGCTATGAAGGTCACTAATAAATGGAATAAGTAGTACAATGCACATGAATTTAGCTCTTAATACCAATGTTGGGTTCACAGTCTGCTTCTTTTTGGTCCACATGCCACAGCAGAGGAATATATGTAAAAATATCCAAAAATATTTACTTTCAACTCAGAATACATGTAAGACAGGTAGCTGGCTGACGTCAAGGTAAAGATAGGTACCTTCAGTAAATATAATAGATAGAATTAAAATGATACAATCTTGTTTTCATTTTTAACGATTTTCACTACAAAAACATGCACAATAGTCAGCTGTTGAAAAAGCCAGAGAGAATATTGGCAACAATAACAAAAGATTATTTTCATGCTGCCAAATATGAGGAAAGGATAATAACTTTTTAGTCTGCCTTGATGATTGTAAATGTGCTTTTGAAGATAAGCCTGCAAGACTGTTGTTTGTAATAATCTAAAAGCTCTGATGCTCTTTATAATAGAATTTTTTAATGTATGATTTCGGGCATCTAGCTATCTGTCTATCTTAATATTTTATATTTTCTAACTATCTGTTTATCTATCTTAGAGTGTCTGTCTATATGAAGTTTAAGAAAAAGAGAAGTATAGTTTCCACAGACTTATACTATTTTTACTGAGGCTGATGTAGTGATCTCCAGTTCTTGGCAACTGAATGGTCCTTGAAGAGTGAATGGGTTTCTAGAATGGCTTAATGTTAGTTTACTCGCCACTTTTTGACAGTTTGAACTTGCCATGGTATCTTGCCATGGTATCTTGAGCCCTTCAGAGAGTCTGCTTTTCGTTGGAACATAATATTTCGTGAGACAAACATGTTCATAATTCTACCAAGCATAAAGCAAACAACAAAATTATGTAAATTTAATTATCATCTCATGTAAATAGAAGTTTTAAGCATCCAAATGTCATAATCTTGAATTATAGTCTGTTTGTCTTGTCAAATTTAATTAGTTTTGATTAATATCTGTAAGGAGTTGAAATATCAAACAACAAAAGAAAATCAAATAGCCTGCAATCAATTCATGACATCTATCTATCTATCTATCTATCTATCTATCTATCTGTCTATCTATCTATCTATCTATCTATCTATCTATCTATCTATCCATCTATCTATCTATCTATCTATCCATCTATCTGTCTATCTATCTATCTATCTATCTATCTATCTATCTCTAGCTCACAAAGTCTTCATCATGTTCAAAATTGTTCATGTTAAATTGCAGTCATCTCATTTCTTGCATGCACAATCCCTTTTGCGTGAGATGATATTTGACGATAATCACTGCTGACAGGTCTACAGATTCATAAACTGAATATTCGTTCTTATCATTCTAAGAGTCAGAATTGCTCTAGATCTCTTCCTAAATTGATTTTGAAATTTGCCAGATCTACATAAAAATGCAGTTAAGCAAATAACATGGAAAACATGAGGACTGGCGGAGACTATACTTCATATCATGATGTTGGATCTATGTATAGTCTCAGCCACAGAATCATATCAAAATGCTCAGCTTTGGAGTAGGCCTAATTTTATTCTATTTTATTTGATTCATTCTATTCTATTCTATTTCCTATTCTATTCTAGCCTATATTGTATTGAATCTATTCTGTTCTATTCTATACCATTCTATTCCATATTTGGTCTCTATGAGTATGGTTGTTGAACGGTTTTTAAATCATTATGCATTTATTATATGAACTGTACAACTAGATAAATAGTATACCTATTTTAACTCCATTTGATATTAACCTTGGTCTTGAGGAACATTACTAAAGCTCTCTCTCTCTCTCTGGAAAAATTAAATATATATGCGCCATTGCACCATTAAACAAATGTACTATTGTAATATTTCATTCAATCATAATATATTCTTTATGTATAAGTTGATGTTCAGATACTTTTTTTTTCTTTTTGTTCTGTGTCTAATATATCAAAAGATTGATGGTGGCGTGCAGACTCAATTTATCCTGGAATTATAACTTATATAACTACTGACACAAATTTAGCAAATTTTGCAAATTTGCATGCATCCTTGCTTCTATATATTGCTTTATATTAGTACATTCACTTTTGTTTGTGAATATGTACATACAGTTGTGCTTGAAATGGCATAAATTGTTGAGGATTTAATCATTAATTTAGGCTATCCTCAGTACTTCTGATATAAGATATTTGTCATTGTGGTCATTTCTTCAGAGAACATAGTGATTCACCGTGCCCCGATTCACTGTTCCCCGCAGAACTACTCCTCACCGAAATCACCATATTTCACCAATTTGAACCATGTGTTCATGCATCACTTGTTAATCATTTCTATAGGATGTTCCCCTGTCACATATTATGACTGTTGTTGATAATTCAATATTTATCTGCACTTTTAAGCAAATTGAAAATCCAAAAATTCCAGTTTGTCGCATTAAAAATCCTATTTCATCCCATAATGTCCAAATGGTGAATGTTTTATCAAATGTTATACCAGATTCTGTTGAGTGCTCATTAAATACATCAAACAAATGAAAACATTTTGAAATATTTTCATTGAGCATCCTGAGAATTCTATTAATTCACTGTGCCCCCACTTCCACTAAATTTTCCTATACCAGACAGGCAGACACTAACACTTGCATGGCGCGACACTTCCTTGCACTTTGATGTCTTTCCACGCCCAATGAAAGGGTTTCAAGTTTAACCATTCTCAGGAAAAACTGAACAATCAGGCTTTATCACATTGGGACAATTACGGTCACAAAGTCATATTTTTGCTGTTTGGCTGCAAAAGAATATACATTGTAGGTGTTTGTATGTTTGTTTTTTAATTTATTTCTCAGTGGAGGCCCCAAATAAACCCGAGGCTTATCTGACTTGGGTCAGAAATTACAAAATATTAATAATTAAATCAAATTTAGATTAGATTGGTACATTTTTCTATTTTAATATGATGGTGATAAGCATTTTATTGTTATTGACATATGATTTAGTAATGTGATTAATTTATTCAAGATAAGTTATCTTTGCAGTTGTAATTGGCAATAAGGTATCTCTTGATTGTCCTTGTGAAGCTTCCTGGTGATAGATATGTCAAGTCCATCTGTATGTCAGTCGTCAGTCCCCCTACTCAGTACACTCCATACAAAATGCATTTATGTACATCTTCTGTCCATTTTAGATTAGCTACGTAGGTGTTTTGTGGGTGGTGGCTTTGCTTCATGTGAGAAGCTTGATGTTGGACAAGATAAAAGTAATGCTCCAGCCACTGTAGGAAGTTGAGAGTTGTATGCCCAACTAGTCTCTTATCTGATTGTAGAAGCTTTATCAAGCTATGTATTTCCTTAATGATAAGGGCTTGCAAAACAAAAATAAGGTTCCCAGCCAAAATGACACTTTTGCCTATCATAAATTACCCTCAGATTTTTCATCACCAAGTTTTCTCCTTCATTGCCTCTGGTAACTACGACATCCAAGTGGGGAGGAATAAGAAAGTTCATATATATATAAAATGTTAAGCCCAATACATTAATTATACATATTTTCACAAAATATTTTAAATTAGAATTGTAGTCGACGTTAAATTTAAAACATAGGCTGCGCGGCAGCATACCCTCGGCTATTCAACAGTTAAATCCATTGACATACTGGCGGCGAGGTTTGGCAGCAGGACAACCAGCCCCCCCTCAAAACAAATATTGGAAAACAGTTGAAACATGGGCAAAGACTGTTAAAATTTGAGTACATGAGATTATACACCTGAAGTGGTGTATAACTACCATCTTGCATGGGGTGGATGGTAACTACATGAAATCTGGATAATGAAATTCAGGCAAGTGAGCCTATTGGTGGACTACAGCAGAATAGCGGTACTATAAGTCTATAACTAGAGCTCAATTTGACGGCGATTGGCATGGATTTTTTTGCCATGTTATTGGTTTAATGAGACTGATACATGTATGTAAATCACCAAAGTTATATTGCAGACATACTTATTTACTTTTTATGGCTGTCAGAAAGTGTTTTTAGACGAATGAAACATCAATTTATCTATTTTATGTGATGTTTTATTGTGTTTAATTTTGACAAATTTCCCAGCATTTGCATTCAACAGATTCAAGGTAATGAAAAGAGATTTGCAATGAAATAAAAGTGTCACCTCATTGCGATGTATTCCTCATGTCCTAATTAGCCTACCAAGTGCATAAATACAGGAGGTTAAGTCCCAATCATCCATCCATCCATGATTCTCTGGATGTATTAGATTACACAATATAGATGATCAAACAATCAATCATCAAACAATCAATCAATTGATCAATCAATCAATCAATCAATTAATCAATCATTGACAATCAATCAATCAATCAATTTCAAATCAATTTCAATTTCAATCTATCTATCCATCTATCCATCTATCTATCTATCTATCTATCTATCTATATGTCTGTCTATCTATCTATCTATCTATCTATCTATCTATCTATCTATCTATCTATCTATCTATCTATCTATCTATCTATCTATCTATCTATCTATCTATCTATCTAACAACTCAATAGTGCAATATGAAAATTTATTTGTTGGGATAAATTCATAGTGGATCTATCAGTCAAAAAATAATTAATTAATCATTCATTCAATCAGTCCAATCAGTCAAACAATCTTCAGTCAGTTAAATGCCTGATCTATCTATCAATCTATCAATCTATCAATCTATCAATCTATCAATCTATCTATCTATCTATCTATCTATCTATCTATCTATCTATCTACAGTAGCGGACAAAAGTTTAGGCCACGTCAGTTTTTTGGCAATATTAGGGAAAATAGGTGCTCAGCTGAAAAATTTCTGCATGGATTTTCTTGCCTATGTATCAGGGAAGTTCTACAAGAGAGAAAACTTGATCTATTTTAATCACTTCCTTGAATATGTGTGATAAACAAAAATTTCAGGTGGTCTAAACTTACGTCTGATGCTTGCTTACATCCACAAAGGCCCTTAATGGCATTGTGCATTAGTGGAAAGGTGGCTAAATTATTCAATGTTATTTTAGACAAATTATTCAAACATGTTTCATGTGATTTAAAGGCAATTAGTCGTGAAACAGAAAAAAACTAATTTTTTAATAATTTTTTGAAATTTCAACTTAGGAGGTAATAATGGTGATTCAATGAGCCAAAATTGTTAATAAATAAAAAGTCAACTAAAATCAACTAAGAAAATATGTGTCTGACACATTTTCAAACTTCTAATGGAGTATGAATGCACTTAACACCCAGTCATACTGCAAAAATGGTGTTTTTGCCTGGTTTTGTGTAAGAGACTCCTATTTGAAGCATCATAAAACAGTGAAAGGAGGGTTTTCATTCACCTGAGTATGTGTCCTGATAAAATCAACAAACTTTCGTTCTTTTCCCACAGTACAGACAAAATTACAGACGCCACTGCGGAAAGTGTACTGAAACGTAATGTTAATGAATGGACCAGTTTTACGCCTTCCATAAAAGTGGCTGTTGTTTCATCATAAGTAAAGCGAACAAACAAAAGTTGTTTGATTTTATCAGGACGCATGCGCAGGTCAATGTAAACACTCCGATCGTTTTTTTCTGATGCTTCAAATTGGATCTATCAGACAAAACCCCGGCAAAAACACCATTTTTGCAGTATGACTGGGTGTTAAGTGTATTCATACTCCATTAGAAGGATGAAAATGTGTCAGACACATATTTTCTTGGTTCTTTTTAGTTGATCTTCTATTTATTAACAATTCTTGCTCATTGAATCACCATTATTACCTCCTAAGTTGAAATTTTAAAAAATGTTTTTTTCTGTTTCATGACTAATTGCCTTTAAATCACATGAAACATTTTTGAATAACTTGTCTAAAATAACATTGAATAATTTAGCCACCTTTCCGCTAATGCACAATGCCATTTAGGGCCTTTGTGGATGTAAGTAGCATCAGACCGTAAGTTTAGACCTCCTGAAATTTTTGTTTATCACACATATTCAAGTAAGTGATAAAAATAGAGCAAGTTTTCTGTATTGTAGAACTTCCCTGACACATAGGCAAGAAAATCCATGCAGAAACTTTTCAGCTGAGCACCTATTTTCCCATATATTGCAGAAAAACTGACATGGCCTAAACTTTTGTCCGCTACTGTATCTGAGAATAAAGGCCTGTCTAAAAACAGAAATAATAGATAGGTTGTCTGCCTATCCAATCCATCTATTTTAAAAATTAAACTAAAAACAATGTATGGCCTACAGATACTTTTTAATAAGACTAATACACCTACTAGTTAACACAAAAAAGGTCAAACGCTGTCCAAACTCGGGGGTATAAGTATAACAATAGGTGAAAAGACCAAAAAAAAAAGCCTGCATAGAATATGAAAAGTCATATCTCAGTTTCTACTTGGCCTATATTTCTGATTTAAATTGGAAATTTTATTATATGTTTAAGATAAGAAAAAAACTAAGGTTATCAATGCAGTTTGAACATATTTCTAAGAAGAAGGGAATTTTGCTAGAAAGATCAGGGTACCATGCAACTCTGCTTCTATACCCTCCCCCTTTGTTCTTTGGTTTGGTCATTGGAGAGGATTAGTGACATCATGTTACATAATGTCCATTCAACAAAAGAGCTCTGTCCCCCTCTCTAACAAAGCAGACACTTATTGTCTTCAGGGTGCTAAAATATGCTTAGTATGAGTGTTGTCAATAATTGAAATACGGATTTATCCAACATTAAATATCTTTGGATATAAAATGAAACATTGAAATTCATGGAAATAAGGTTTTGTTAAATGCCAAGTAAATTTCTAAATAACCTTGTATTTAGTGGAATAATTTCTGCAATCATGATTTGATAATATTTAGTTTTTATGCAATATTATAAATAAAAGCAGGCTGACATTAATTTAATATGTTTCTTTTAATTTACATCACTGAGGTTACATTTGAGGGTAACAAGTGGGGGCTTTGAGATTTCCTGTCAAAAGTTTTGGTAAGGCCCTCTGAGTCAGAACTATGTGCATAAAGCATATTTGTATATACAATTATGTAATATAAATAATTTATTATATTTAACCACATAAATTCTGAGGAAGAATGAGATAAAAAATTATACTTAGGGCACATTGTACGGCACGTTGAGTAACCATGATCCAAAATTGACTAAAATGTGCCAAGTAATTTTCTTTAATAACCGTCTATACAGAGGTCTTATTGCCAGTCTGTCTGATAAACTGAACCAAATAAAAAACGCAAAACTATTTCTAGGGCTGTATTTTTGTGTGTAAGTTTCAGATGGGCTTTTGAGTTTATGTGTATGTATAATCAGGTGTCAAAGAACCCAGTTGCTTAAAATCACTCAATTGTGACCATTTCTTGTGTGTCTGTTGCTAGGTTTGTCACATTGGGGTATAGCCACAGGATGGGGGTATTAGGCACCCCATAGGGCAAACCTAATGATTTCTGGTGAAAGCTTGAAGAAAATGATGAAAAAGGCCACGCAATTCACTTCAATAAGTGCCATCTAACTCTTTAAAAAATTTGATTTTTCGAAAGTCAGACCAGAGTTTGTCACACACAATGATATTCCAATGCAAAAATACAGCCATGGAAACAAGTCCTTAAACAGCTTGTACAATAGCTGTGGCATCAAAAGTCTTATGGTCTATCAGAAAGACCTAACACAACCTCTATAACAGCTTACCAGGTAAAAATTGGCCCTGTGTGTGCCGGTGTGTCCTCCTTGTGCTATTCTGACAACCTGACATCTGCCACTGCAAGAAAAGTCATGAGGAGGGTACACTTGGAATTGCTGCTTGTCCTATAGGTGCTATAAAGGGTGTGTAAGGTCGTTTTGATGGACCCTAAGCCTTTTACCACTCTCAGGCTATTTGAGGACCTGTTTCCACAGTCGCATTGTTTCACTGGAATATCATTGTGTGTGACAAACTTTGACATGACTCCTCAAAAAACAAAATTTTGGCATGTTAAGTGATTACAACTGAAGTTAATTGTATGGCCTTTTCCATCATTTTCTTCAAGCTTTCACATGAAATCGTCAGATTTGCGCTGTGGAATGCCTAATGCCCCTGTCCACTGGCCATACCCAATGTGATAAACTTGGCCATAAACTTGCAAATAACGATCACACTTGAATGATTTTTTGTAACTGAGTCCTTTGATACCCGATTACACACAATGTCATGCAGGGCCGGATCTAGGGTCCAGGAGGCCCTGGGCACAAATGGGCACTGAGGCCCCCATCTCGACTGAAAATTTGCAGTACTAAAATGCAGATTTCAGAAGAAAAAAAATCAGACATAATGTTAAAATAAAAATACTTGTGTACGTCCAAGAGTTTCGAAATAAATAATTTTGCTGAGATCTCCAGCATTGAAACTTTGTGATGGTCATGGAAAATTTTCTATCACTATTCTTAAGCTAAATTAGACACCCTGCACCCTTTTTGTAAGGGCCTGTTACTGGAATAAAAAGTTTAAAACTTGCAAAATTCCGGAAAGGATGGCCATTGTCTGTGTTTGACCATGTAGACAATAATAATTCTAAAGAACCACTCAATAAATTGACATAGTTTGAGCCTTTATGGCACTGCATAATTATGAATGAAGCATTCAATTTAAAAAAAATTTAGTTTACCTAAAAATGGTGACAATCCAAAGGAGCATAACAAAAAACAATATGGCCATATTTGAATCTTGGGCACTATAGCTGGCTACAATTGCAAATGATTAAGATATATTGAGAAACTTCATCGGAATATATACAGATAATATGTGGTGTACACTGTTCATTAATAATGACTAAAAACCCTCCTGTGCTCCAAGTCCAACAACTTTTTTTGTGCGAAAGGTCCACAGGTGTCTCTGACTCTCAGAGGCCCTCTCTATTTATGCAGTGCAAAGTGCAAAGATAAATGCGTTTTAACTTCATTTTTTTTTAATGATTCGTTTAATAATGCAATTGAGGATCCTACTCAAAGTATATTATATAGATATTTTCAGCTTTTTTGTAACGAAATTAAACCAAATAGTATAATTGCAGAATGCAGATCTGTGTATAATGCATTTTTGTCCCTAAGAAATATTCAGAGCAATTATCAATGATTAGACATTTCTACAGGCAAACCAGGAAGACATGGGCAGAAGAGGGGGCCTCAGAGGCCCCTGTTGGCCAATTGTGTCAGTTTTTTGGGTTTCTAGAAAACGCTAGCCCTGCTCACAGGATACCAAAATGCCAGTTGCATCCAATTCCCTTTCAACCAAGGAAGGATCACATAATTTAAAAAACAACAAGTTAACAGTCAAATGGTGTTTGATGTACTGGGCATCTAAGTTGTGGGGGCTCAAACTCAGATGCCCCTGTGGCTGGAAGAGAGCTCAAGTTGGATGTTGTATGACTTTGTAAAAGCGCGGAAGTGCCCTTGACCTTTGATCTTATTTTCCAAAATTTTGTGAGGCCCCCCTTGCCATGTGAGGCCCTGGGCACAGTGCCCACTGTGCCCTATGGATAATCCGGCCCTGCACACATGCATACATTAAATAGCCAACCAGATGCAAATACAGAAAAATAAAGCCCTTGGAATAGTTTTGCGTTTTTTATTTGGCTCAGTTTATGTTCACATTTAATTTTAATTCAAAATCTAAATAAAAGCAAGCTGACAGTACTTCATGTGTTAAAATGTGCATAACTGAGGTTAGATTAAAACCATGAAGTCAGAATTGAGAATTAAAGATGTCTTGTAAAAATCTTTAAATACAGCGTCAAAAAAACAGCAAATGTGTGTTTCTTAATATGCTAAATGCTTGAAAGTCCACTCATATTGACATTTCTTTCTTTCTTTTTTATTTAAATCACTATTGTTAGATTTAAGCAATAGAGCCACAAGTGTGGGTTTGAGATTTATTGTCAAAAGTTTTAAATGGTAAACCCCTGAGTCAGAACATTTACTATGTGCATAAAGCATATTTATATATATACATAAATTAATTTCGTATAGTTAACTTCAAATTATATTTGGGACAAAATGGTCAGGAAGTTGATATTTTCACATTTTTGTGAATTTTAAAATAGTTTTGTCGGCCTAAAATATTGCATCAACTACATAATGGCCATAAAAGTTCCTTCTTGATAGGTTTAATTATAATACCGTTCGGTTTTTACCAATATAGTTATTGCCATTTTGGTGTGAGAGACAAAAATTCAAGAAAAATGTGAAAAATTACACATTTTTTCAGTATTTTGGTTTTTGTGCAAAATCCGTTAGATTGACCCTCTAAACGATTCAAGCAGTTAAAAGAGCTATATTTTAGACAACTAAATACGAAATTTCAAATGTCTAACTCCAAAATTGAGGGAATTACAGAGGGTTGAAAAAAAAAACCATTTTTTTACATTTTTGGTGCATTTTTTAAAATCAGTTTCAGTAAGAGCATTCAGACCCCCAAAAGGCACAACTAGGGTATTTGATACATGTTATGGTAGATTTTCATGCCGATTGGTATAACCAAAGGTTGATGACTAAAGGTGTCCAACTCCAGCAATACCCTGTGTGACACACAGATTCCAGTACAATCTATTTTTACCCTCACATTTTATCCCCACATGGCCATCTCTGGGATGGTTGGCCCAACGACAGTGGGCAATTTAATGACATGTTTACAGCTGCTAGTCAGATCCTTATCAAGATGTTAATACCAGCATTTAGAACATTTTTCTCCAGGATAAAAACAGCAAATAAAGATATTATAAACACTTGTTATTACATGACCACTATGCTAGAGTGATGCTGATTGGCCCAAATCAGTCACATGACGACATCATAAAAACTCATATTGCATGGTTTGAGTGCAATATGCCTATGAGATTTTTTCCAAAAAAAAAATTTTTGGAATTTTTTTTTTTTCAGATTTTTTCATATTGCATGGTTAGAGTGCAATATGAGTTTTTATAAAAAAAAATTTCCAAAAATGTTTTTTTGACAAGAAAAAAACTATTTTTTTTTTCAGAATGGAACATTATATTGGAAGCATAGTGGTCATGTAATAAAACAAATACGGCACTTATTATCGTGCAATATGAAAATTTATTTGCACTCGTAAATTCATATTGAACTCGGGCTGCGCCCTCGTTTAATATGAATTTCCTCGTGCAAATAAATTTTCATATTGCACTCATATCATGCCGTATTTGTATAATCTATAACCCTTATTTTATAAATGAGTTTTGAATATAAGTTTTGAAATATAAGCTGTAAATATCTAAATTTCTTTATTCATTTAAAAGTACATGGTGATCAAGATGGACTTACATACAAAATCTGGTTGTTGGCATGATCGAAAAAAAAATCACAGGAAAACATCCAAATTTGAGGGACCATTTGCTAACAAATCATGTCAGTGGTAAAAGATCATAGAATAGGCCTACTTGCAAAAAATTAAGTAATAAATATTACGTAATTACATCTAATGTCGTTTATTTATACATAACCTTTTTATTAATTTTGTTTAGAAAGTATGCTATCCTTGTGTTTTCTGGTAAAGGTTATGCAACTCAAAATGTGTGCATTCCAAAGAGGGGTGCCAAGTATTAAATGGGGCTTCAAATACCAGACCCTGCCAGCCAGATTAGGGAACTCGCCATTTGAGGGGTTGTGGTTTAACCAGATATAAACAAGCGACATTTAATGTCTCTCCTAAAAATAGATTCTACTGGAATATGCTTCGCACCATACCATTGCCAGTTGGACACCTTTAGTCATCAAACTTTGGTATAACCGTTTCCGAGTTCTGATCCGGAAAAGAAAATAATTAATTTTTCCGAATTTTCAATATTTTACAAAAATTGAGGTCATTGCATAAATATGAACTTCAAAAGGCATCTTAACGCTATAAGACCCATTCATGTGTCAAATTTTACATATATACGTGCAATAGTTTTGGCACAAAGGCCAATACACATTGTGTGATGCCGCCCGCCCGCCAGCCCGCCAGACAAAAATTTACCATACTAACTACAATACCCGACGGCAATATACATTGCCGAGGGTAAAAAGTATAAGTGAATATAATAACACCATGTCTGGTCTTTTAGACAGTATATAAAATACAGAAGCTATGTAGCTATTGTTTCAGGAAATACAGGCCACTTGCTTTGCAGCCTTTGCTGTAGATTCATTTTCATATATGAAATATGTAAGCCTAATATGCACTGAACAAAATGCCATAAATATCAAATGCATAATTATTTAATGTAGAGTAGGCATTTTGTGGGAGGCAAGCTCACTAGCTCAGGTAGCCGTAAATGCGCAAGAAAACATTCAGATCATATGACATGCTAGATGTCGTTGAAAAGAAATTAAAGCCAGAACTGGATGTAGGAAGTTACAAGAGAGTGCTTTGCGAAATGCTTTGTTCAGCTACATGTATCAGCTATAATCTCTGAATTGAGTTATAATGATTTAGTTATACAGGCCTACTTTTAATACTGCTTATGGCACTTCAAAGCACATGATTTCAAAAGATTGATTTATGAAATGACCACAAGATAGACCTTGCCAGGACACAAGAACGGCCCTTGGCTATTCCTCACTTACACTTTCCTTAAGAATAAACAACTGTGCTTAAGGTGCCTTTTTTCTTGAAATCAATTTGAGCTGATTAAAGACAAAAGGACGTAATTGCTCTGAAGATTCTCCCACATTTCCCCAGACGCCCACGCATCGTTGTATGAGAGATAAATGCTGATGGTGCTGTAAATGGGGTTAGACCAAATATCTGGATGCTTCACACACACAAAATTGCCCAACTAAATATTTTCACAACCATTCAACGAAAGTTTGGTTAACTAGAAGCTCAGACCTATATGTCTGTTTGCTTTTCAACACACCATGAAAGTTTCTGAGTTCTGATAACCTTCCTTTTAACTTTTAGTTTCCCTAGATGGTTCCCTCCTCCAGCAAGCATGCACTGGAGTTAAAAACTAGTAATACGTAGATGTTTCAGAATTCTGTCATGATTCTGATTAGTCAACCTAGACATTTGACTTATCTATCCAATCAGAAGATGATAACCTTTAAACAAATCCCTAGACATCAAGCAAAAGAGTGCAGGGTTACTGCCAAACACCAGGAGCATCAGAAAAATGATACAGTGTACAGAGAACTTGCCTTGAATGGTCTCATCAATGACCATAAAATCGGAGAAGGGAAGTGGAAACAGAGATATTGGATCATTGTTGTAACAGGGGCATTGGATCAGGGAGTTAGTTGCATGTATGTGTGAAGGGAACAGTTATTATGCTTCTGGTTTATTCTGAAGCATGTCGAAATAAAATTCTATCAAACTTGTCAGTCAGAGTAATCGGACTGAGCCATATTAAAGTATTAGTTTATGGCAGAGGCAGCTGGAATGTGATTGTGCATGACATAAAAGTCACATAATAGAGCGGTGCTAACGAGTTTCCTGTTCATAAAGCATCTAATCAATTATTGAGCGCTTATTCTCATCACAGACACTGAGTCCGGCATAGAACTGGCGATGAGTTATGCGGCTATGTGGAAATATCAGGCTTACAAAAAAGTAGACTCAAAAATAACTTGTTAATGAAGTTAATAGATCACAGAAAGCCATGATGCATGATAATTTGCCCATCTTTCATTCAGACTAATCAGACACATAATTAATCAAGAAATCATTCCCAAAGTAATTCCCAGAAGTTTGATTAATCCCTTGAGTTAATTAATTTAGCAAAGCATAAATCTATCTTTCTATTTATCTATCCATCTATCTATCTATCTATCTATCTATCTATCTATCTATCTATCTAATATCTATCTATCTACCTTTCTACCTATCTATCTATCTACCTTTCTACCTATCTATCTATCTATCTATCTATCTATCTAATCGAATGCTAACTTCCTTCCTTCCTTAATATATATTTTCTTTTTTAAGCCCTTCTCATAAATCCTTTGTGTCTCCAGTCTTTCAGATTCAATCAAGGAGAAGGGACTTGGTATATTTTGTTTGAAATATGATACCATGCCACACCATAAGTATAAATTGGAAGGATACAATATTTCTTTTTTCAATTATCTTGCCACATAATCAATGATGAGCAAACTTTTAATTAAGTTGTATGACAGTTTGGCTATAACAGAACAGACAAATTGCTTTGGTGTCAAATATCAGACCAAGGCTTAATTTGGTACGCTGCATTGGTCCCCATATGTTATAGGCTAAGTTGTCTTACTAATTCTGGGATATGAAGCCTATGCTATCACACTTTATTGAGAAACAAAAATAATGATTAAGAGATCCAATGTTTGCCGATGTTATAAAAGTCTTGAAAATATTGTGTCTTATTATTCTTATCTAATCCCGTCTTATCTTATCTTATCTTATCTAGTCTTGTGTTTTCTTGTCAGTCTTGTCTTATATTGTCTTATCTTGTCTCTGTTATCTTATCTGATATCATCTTATCTTACTCTGTCTTGTCTTATCTTATATATCATCTCTTATCATCTCTTATCTTTTCTTAGACACAAATACTAATCTTCTTGTATCTTCTCATCTTATCTTATCTCATCTCATTCTTCATTGTCTCTTATCTTATCTAAATTATCTCATCCTATCCTGTCTGATTTTTCCAAAATGTAAATTATAATGGTCAATTTGGTAATCTGGAATAGTATTGCTTCATTAAAAGTTATCAAAATGTATTGAATTATATCATGTGAGGATTTACCTCAATTCCACTCACAATATGTGATGAATAATACATGGGTCGCGTCTCTCCTGAGTTTTATCTTTCAAATCATTGCATGATATTTCAATTCCCTAAAGATAAAATCACAATAGTTTTAGAGACTCCGAACATGCTGATTTTCAAGGTTCGGTGTTGGAAGAATGCGGAGATTCATAACAGAATTTAATGCGATTGCTATAGTTTGATAATCTTACATTTACAAAATAATTACTATTTTCACTGATAATGAATGCATCAATTGAATTCCAAAGGACTTTTTGATGTTATGATTAGATCATTCATATCCTCAAACTCCCATGTCTGGCCATGTGGACGACACCTCCAGCACATGTAAAGTTATCACCTACAACTGCAGCCACAACGACCACAAATTGTTTTAAAACAGTGCAATTTTAAAATCTGTCTTATTAGTCTGCAGAGTGATAGTTGCTCCCTCTTGAGGAATGTTTGTGAAGCTTTCTCCAGCATGGCTGGCCAACAGAGATACTGACCTCATGGGACCTGAAATTGAGCAGTCAAGATATGAGTCATGTCAATTCTCATAAGGTCAACAAAGGTCACATAAAGGGAGAAGGTACAGGGCAACAAATGTTGAAAAGTCTACAGGAGTCAGAAGACAGAAAAGGGCCATGGAAGATTGCGACAGGAAACATTTTAATCTTGCCTCAATTGACTTTTTCTTCAGATGGTAGGATCAGTTATTAAATTTGTTGAAATGACCAAGGGTTAGACCGAATATCTGGATGACTGACACACACAGAAAATTTTCTGACTAAATGTTTACACTTTCATTCAGCGAAAGTTTATTATACTAGAAGCTAAAATGAGTTGGCTCCTGGGCTCTGACAACCCTTTGTTTTAACTTTCATATGATCCATTTTATCAGAAGATGGTGGCCTTAAAAATGTTCCAATAGAACTTAGCAATCAGATTTCTTGCTTAATGCCAGTCTGTTTTCAACAAACTGTTGGACCTGTGCAATGTAGCAGCCTCCCATCTGTGAAACACCACGAGCGTCAGCAAAATGTACAGAGGGCTTGCAGAGTCTGGCCAAATCCAGTGGGCACCTGACGTCACCTTGCGTTTAATTGATGTCAGGATGATTGATTGATTTATTTAGAAATTCATACAGGTTACAAAATTAAATTGCATTGGTCAGTCAGAATAATCAGACTGAGCCATTAAGGCAAAGTAATAGTTTATGACAGAGGCAACTGGAATGTGATTGTACATGACATAAAAGTTACATAATAGAGCAGTGTTAACGAGTTTCCTCTTCATAAAGTATGTTATCAATTATTGAGTGCTTACTTGCCAGCATAGACACTGAGTCCGGCATAGAACTGGCGATGAGCTAGCTATGTGGAAATATCAGGCTTGCAAAAAAGTTAACTCAAAAATAACTTGTTAATGAAGTTAAGCCATGATGTATGATAATTTGCCCATCTTTCATTCAGACTAATCAGACATTTAATTAATCAAGAAATCATTCCCAAAGTAATTCCCAGAAGTTTAATTAATCCCTTGAGTTAATTAATTAAGCAAAGCATAAATGACAGACATGGATAAATAGAATTGGATTATGTCCAAGCGAATTCTTCATCAAATGTACACAATTAAACATATGGCAAAGTTTTAATGTAGGGAATATCTATCTATCTATCTATCTAATCTAATGCTAACTTTCTTCCTTCCTTAATATATTTCCTTTTTTAAGCCTTCCACTTACAGTAGACGAATGATGAGTACTTACATTCTGCTGCAATTGGGCCTCAATGACTTCTGAAGAAGTCCTATCAAATACATTGAAATGAGGTGTCAATTTGTCATTAGGCAACTTGTGACCTCATACGAGTGTGGAGTCACACATCAAATGGCTTGCCACAACAACATTGCAAGTATAGGCTATGATGTCACTGACTGCTTACACGTCATACAGTTTAACATGGCATGGATAGGGCAGTGACCTCACAAGGAACATTTTGGTCCAATTCTGTAAGCACTTGATGTTCGTCTACTGTTAGTCCTTTGTGTCTCCAGTCTTTCAGACTCAATCAAGGCGAAGGAACTTGGTATATTTTGTTTGAAATATGATACCGTGCCACACCATAAGTATAAATTGGAAGGATACAATATTTCTTTTTTCAATTATCTTGCCACATAATCAATGATGAGCAAAGTTTTAATTAAGTTGTATGACAGTTTGGCTATAACAGAACGGACAAATTGCTTTCGTGTCAAATATTAGACGGAGGCTTAATTTGGCACACTGCTTTGTACCACGAAATATGTTTTACTGTGGTATGAGATGGAAAAGTGTGAACCGGTATATGCCTGCAGAAATGGACATTTGAAGCTAAGATAATTTTTTAAAAAATCCTAATGATAATTGAAAGTTATTCAACCATAATTGCATCTGTCTGACAGAAAAACAAATACGTCTGCTGAATGGTAAAGAAAGCTGTGCCTAAACCTGCAATATAGTTTGGCCAATATGCCAATATGGGTCCGCAGAATGCCTGGTTTACATTATACATTTTACTTTGTTTGTTTTGTTTGAGTTTTACGCCTCCGCAGCACCTTAGTGGGCTATATCGAGGCAGGCGATGGAAGATTGTGAGTCTGGCACATACCCTATTAATTAAGGGATGCCCAGGGTCTTTCAGTTGCCCCAACATGGAATACAGGATACAACCCACCTCCATTTAATGTCTCATGGGCTCAGACTGAAGTGAGTTCCCGGGGTGAGATTTGAACCACGCCCTCACAGCTAGTTGACAAGCGCACTTACCCATTATGCCACAGGTGAACCTATACATTACACATAGTAAGGTTTTCGCATTTAAGCACTCTAGCCACTAGAATGTGAGACCTGGTTGTGCCGTTCCCTTCTAGAGAGTGACAGTCAGTGACACCAATTTGCATTTGACTGATGCGACCGACCGACAATCAATATGACGTGAGCTCAAACATCCCAAATGGCTGCCTGAATCCATGGTAGTCTCAAGAGCCCATTTCTGTAAAAGTTCCAGTTGATAGATCTTCCAATTATAAAAAAAAATTAAAAACAACGATTCGCCAATACTTCAGCAGCTCCTGTCTCTTCCACTAGAACTTTATTAGAAACTTCTGACACTGTTAATTTAAAGTATAATAAAAAGCCAAAGTTATGGAATTTATAAAACACAGGAATAAAGGAGTGTTTCTTCTCAAAATGTAGATGTCGGGGAGACTGGGGAAAGATGTGCCATTTTTGCCTCGTCCTGAGTTGCCAAGAAACCATAACTTTTTCTTTCAATCTGAATATAACAAAATAGCATATCTTGGCAAAAATTAAGCTTCATGAAACTTGGACCATAAGCAGTGTGTTGGCAGGTAGTGATGCAGACCGGACTGCCTTGGACCGGTCCGGTCCGCGGTCCAGCCCTGGACCGCCAAAATACCGGACCTCCTACAAAAAATCGGTCCAGTGTTGGACCGGACCGGTCAAGTGCCGGTCCGGACTGGTCCAGTGATTTTTCATGTCATGAAGAGTATCGCATGAATTTTGTCATATCTAAAAATGAAATTTATGTCATATAGCTTGTTTTCACCCTCATTTTATCATAATTTTTGAAATGCCGATGGACCGCTTCTGGACCGGTCAATTAACAAAATCGTACCACCTTATCCTGGACCAGACAAGGACCGGACCACTTTTGTAAATACCGGACCACCCTCTAAAAGGTGGTCTGGTCTGCATCACTATTGGCAGGCATTTAGAAAAGTAGGTCAAGTGGCCCTTGAATCTTTCTCAGCTTGTACATAAGTGCTCGCAAGCAAAAGTGAATGTACTGATATATAAAGCAATATATAAATGCAAAATGCATGCACATTTGCAAAATTCATGTCTGCTGTTATATAAAAGTTATATTATTCCAGGATAAATTGAGTCTGCATGCCACCATCCATCTTTTGATATATTAGACACAGAACAAAAAGAAAAAAAAAGTATCTGAACATCAACTTATGAATAAATAATATATTATGACAGACTGAAATATTGGAATAGCACATTCGTGTAATGTTGAAATGGCGCATTATGTATTAATTTTTTTTTTGAGAGAGAGAGAGCTGTAGTAATGTTCCTCAAGACCAAGGTTAATATCAAATGGAGTTAAAATAGGTACACTATTTATCTAGTTGTATATATATATAGTTCATATTATAAATGGATAATGATTAAAAACCTTTCAACAACCATACTCATGGAGACCAAATATGAAATAGAGTGGCATAGAATAGAACATAATATATTCAATAGAATAGGCTAGAATAAAAAAGGAAATAGAATAGAATAGAATAGAATAGAATAGAATAGAATGAATCAAATAAAATAGAATAGAATAAAATTACTCCAAAGCTGAGCATTTTGATATGATTCTGTACATAGATCTTACATTATGATATGAAGTAGGCCTATAGGGGAAGAGGGGGTGACAAGTCGCAGGGGTAAAAAGTCACAGGCCTTTTTGACCTACTTGCAGTGACATAATTATTAAGCTTAAATCATCATTTGGGACGCTTTTATTAGAAGAAGGTCTGTAGGGAATATGATAACTATACTCATTATGCAAAGTGGGTTTTTACCCACCCCATGCTTTTTAGGGGTCCCAAACAGGTTTTATCGACTCTGAACTTTCCCTATTAATGTCTGGTCACTGAGACATAGGAAGTTGGGCTACTTCTTCAGGGCCTTTTGGATAATAGTCTTTCATGCTGTGAACCCATTTTTGGCCATATGGTCACCAAGTTGCCATGATCATGTGTTGAATTTAAAAAACAGCTGAGGGGTGAAATGTCACACTGTGACATTTCACCCCAGCACTGTGATATTTTACCATAGGGTACCGTGAATTCAATATTCCGTGCTAAAGAAAGTAAAATATTCCACACTTGAGGCTTTTAGCTTACAATCTTATCATCATCAATCATCAATAATACATCTGAGAGAGTATTGCAACAAGTTTTCATTTCGCAAACTCTGGCCAATTTCTGACGCAGGCTTTGCTGATGGTGCATTGTCATTGCGTTTCGATAGCTTTGGAAGGCTCACTATAAATTTCATGCACAAGGATGACTATCAAGTCTAGGTCTGCATGTTACCTCATATAGTCCTGTATGTTCACAAAAATTGCATGTGACTTGTTACCCCGCGGTTGTGACTTCTTGACCCTAGCATGGGGTAAAAAGTCACATCAGACTTTGCTTTAAATAAATGTGAACTGACTAAAGCCAATTTACAACACAGCAGCTATCATGTGATACAAACATAGTCAACTAAACACTGCATAATTGTGCCAAAGGTCCTTCAGATCTGACAAACACCTGCTCTGTTCTGGGGCTTTTTTTGAATTTTGTGACTTCTGACCCCCGCCTCCCCTAGTATCCGCCAGTCCTTATGATTTCCATGTAATTTGCTTAACTGCATTTTTATGTAGATCTGGCAAATTTTAAAATCAATTTAGGAAGAGATCTAGAGCAATTCTGTCTCTACAGTGATAAGAACGAATATTCAGTTTATGAATCTGTAGACCTGTCAGCAGTGATTATCGTCAAATATCATCTCACGCAAAAGGGATTTTGCAAGAAATGAGATGACTGCAATTTAACATGATGAAGATTTCATAAATTAGAGATAGATAGATAGATAGAAAGATAGATAAATAGATAGATAGGTATATATAGAGATAGATAGATAGATAGATAGATAGATAGATAGATAGATAGATAGATAGATAGATATGATATAATGGATTGCAGGCCATTTGATTTTCTTTTGTTGTTTGATATTTCAACTCCTTACAGATACTAATCAAAATTAAATTTGACAAGACAAACTGACCATAGTTCAAGATTATGACATTCAGAGGCTTAAAACTTTCATTTACATGAGATGATAATAAATTTACATAATTTCGTTGTTTGCTTTATGCTTGGCACATATTACAATTATGAAAATGTTTGTCTCACAAAACATCACGTACCAACGAAGAGCAGACTCCCTGAGGGGTTCAAGATACCATGGAAAGTTGGCATCTGAAGAGAAATGGAGAGTAAACCACTATAAAGCCATGGCAGCAAACCCAATCACCCTTCAAGGACCATTTGGGCCTTTGGGACTAAGTCGGCTTTTGAAGGGGGTGAAAAAACTGCTTTAGTGGTTTCTGTCAGTGCTCGTACGATAGCTTTAAGGCATGTGCCAAGAAGTGGAGATCACTATGTCAGCCTCAGTTAAAATAGTATAAGCCGACGGAGACCACATATATGACTGTATTTTGTTAAGCTTTATATGGATAGGCATTTAGACAATTACATGTATGGATAGCCAGATGGGTATTTACATGGTTAGAAAAGAATATGTGACCTGCTCCACCAAAATGAGTTCAAAGTAGGCAATCTGTATTTTCCAGAAATTACCAAAATGTGATAGCAAGGTAAGTGTAAGAAGAGATATATAGTGTACAGAATATGGTAGATACGACATATATAAAAGATAAAGGTGAGATAGACTGATAGAAGCCCAAAACGGATTAAAATGTATTAGATAATTATAGTAAGAGAGCATCAAAGCATCTTAGCTTATTACAAAACAGCAATCATGTAGGCTTATCTGAAAAAGACTAAAAACTAACACCCTTTCCTTATATTTGGTAGCATGACAAAATTTTCCAAGCATTTCTGGCTTTTTCAACTGATGCATGTTTTGAAGTTCTCTGCAAATTGCCAAGTTCTATCCGGGGAAAAACAGATTTTCCTGCAATGGGAAAATAATACTTCTTCGTGTCAACCATTCTTCTTGTGTATGGGGTGATATATATGATTTGGCAATTCTGTCATGCAAGGTCGTCCAAGACAACAGTTTCTACTTTATGCTACATTGAATGCGCATATACATGATAGATATTATGTGTGTCTGTCAGCAAGAGTCACCGAATTATGCTTCACACCTTTTCAGCTGATTTTGTAATTGTCGACACTGAGCCTGAATGAGAATTTTTTCAAGGTCATGTTATTCTGTAGGTCTGAGTGCATAATGTTATAAGTTTTTTATGTCACTTTTCCCTATTGGATACATGTCCTAAATTTATAAAAGAAAAGATATTCAGGATGAACGTCCACAATTTCGAATACGGCTGTAATTACTTGCGCTTTTATTTATAATCATCTTAATTCTGTCTATTAATTCTATCTATATTATAACTGATGTAGGTAAAATATTAACCTTTGTGTCAGTCAGCTACCCATCTCATGTAGACATTTTTTAGTTAAAGTGTGAATATGTTTTGATACTTGAACCTTCTCCCCCATTGCGACCTCTGGACCTAAAAGAAGCAGTCTGTAAACCAAAATATCAAAAATTAACAGTTAATGTGTACTGTACTCATTCTATCTTTTAGTGACATTTACAACCCTACAGGATTGCAGGATCATTAATAATTCACCTCACTCCCTCTGTCTTTTGGTTTCCATAACCAAAATAAAGGAGAGAAGAACAACGGAAATATAGAGTAGATAAGTAATTGTGTATGACCTAAGGTCACAAGGGAACTTTTATTTCCTTGGCTATCGAACAATCATATATTGTGGCGGCCTCTCTAGAGTTACATCAGAAAGGCATGTAAGAGCCAGGGGCATTGTGCATTTTTATCCTGTGCGGGAAAACTCACAGAACACATTTTGTACATATGCAATATAATGCTATAGGAACTTGCTGCTGCTGCTGCTCCCCTTAAAACATGCCCTGTCCTCCTGGTTTACTCCATCTGGATCCACCACAGGTCCACCAATGTTTCACAGTTCTCTAAAGGAGAATTAATTAAATAGTACTTTTGTCAACATCAATAACGCCTCAATTACAATTATATTATACATAGGACTGGACAGGCTAAAAAAAGGGGAAAAGAACCAAAGCTAAAAGTTCTACTGTAGCATTCTCAGCCCTCCTCCTGAGAGATATCGACCAGTTGGACAATAAGAACAGTAAGAAGGTCTGCATGAAAGAAAACTCTTCTTCCGTTCACAAAAGAACTGTGGCTGGAAATTCTTATGTATCAATCATGCCCCATGGTGTTTTTCTGTGGTACCTGATAAAAAAACATTACATTGATTATGCAGTAGGGAAGCAGGGATGGTGGATAGGTCTGTACAGTAAGGGAGAAGTCTGTTTTTTTACATAGTATATATATTTATTTTGCAACGAAGTATACAGTAGTACAATGTTGAAATGTAGGGGTGTAGATACTATTAAAAGAATTATATGATAAAAACAAAATATGGAAAATATAAAGAATATGTACACTGAAAAAAAGGTTTGTGTGAAACAGACAAAGCGAGCGTTAGCTGGTGTCCGTCCAAAATTTTGTGTAAATCCAGACAAAAGGTATGTTAATTTCTGACATTTCATTGTCAATCTTGATCAATTTTTTGTGTGATTTGATCAATGAAATGTCAAAAATACACATACCTTTTGTGTGAATTTACACAAAATTTTGGACGGACACCAGCTAACGTTTATTTTGTCTGTTTTACACAAACCTTTTTTTTCAGTGTACAAAATTTTAAAATTACATTTAAAAAATGATATAAAAATATTACAGATATATATGTACATATTTACCAAAATTGAGAGACATGAGTTTGTATGGGGTTGCACTATTAGGCTACAAAAAGAACATCATTGTCAGCACACTTGATAGTCCAAACTGAATATTTAAAAGAACATTGAATTTAGCTTCATAATTTTATGTCACAAAGAAAAAATAATTGGACGAATAAGGATGAAGTGCTATAGATGCATGCTGTAGCACAAAACTAAAACGCAATTTTGTTATTCAAGACATCAGATTAAAATTCCAGTATTTTGTTTATTGAAGCATAGATTTTTATTTGTCATGTGACAAACAGTCATTCTGACATAGAAGAAGATTGCTTAGTCGATGGAAAACTTTCTGTCAGAAAGAACCAAAGAAAAACATGTCATTGGATAACATGTATTATACCATTCGACACCAGTATTTCAGGGAAATAATTCCTATAATTATTCTGTGTTGTCCAGTTATCCTCTCACGTTTGACTGTTTAGGTGTTTGTCTCATGGTATAAGATGGTCATACCCCATGGAATCAGGAATGTGTGTTTATCACAACTCAGGCTAAAGCCCTCGGGTGATAAAATCACCTATTCCCTCTTCCTTGGTGAATATCCTATACTTATGGAAAATCTGATGAAGAAAACACATTGCAGAAACCAGGTGTTATACATGTATTTCAGCTTCAAATTTAATGATTCCGCCTATAAAGCTTTGAACTGTCTTCAGCCCTACTAGCTGATTCTAAGCAAGTGTTGGGACAAATGGATCCAACTGTCTCTTTACAAATGTTTGATACTTATGTTTTGCCAATTCTGGAATATAATAGTGAAATATGGACTAGTGATAAACCAGTATTGGAATTAGAAACTCTGCAACTTGGATTTCTAAAAAATATGCTAGGCGTACGAAAACAAACTCCATCCTTAGCGATTTATGGTGAAACCGGTAGATTTTCTTTGCATGTAAGACAAAAACTAAGAATGATGAATTACTGGATACGATTGGAAGGTGCACCTGATAGTAGCCTATTGAAAAAATGCTTGCTAGCTCAGAAAGATATTTATATGAAAAGAGTGAATGAAAGTAATTGGTTCGGAAGATTAAGCAGAATTTTAAGTTCTTGTAATATTGAAAATGACATTGTAAACCGTACTGACTTAAGCATGATTGGCGTTTACAGAGCAGTAAAACTGAGGCTGTATGAAATTGAGCAGGAAAAACTTATTATCGCCATAAATGATAGTACACAGCAGCCAAAACTTAGGACATACAAATTGTTTAAAATTGATTGTAGACTTGAACCATATCTTAAGCTGAGACAAAGTCGAAAAATGTTAATCAAAATCGCTAGATTTAGGACTAGTTCACACAGTCTACATATTGAAACTGGAAGGCATCATAAACCAATAATTCCTGCAGCAAATAGAATATGTGAAAAATGTACATTAAATGTAGTTGAGGATGAAATTCATTGCCTTATAGTGTGCCCTGCAAATGAGTTGCTTCGTGTTAACCTTTTTTTGACAGCAACAACCTTAATAAATGATTTTCTGATTTTGAATGATAATGATAAATTTACATCAATAATGAAAAACAAAGAACCCGAAATGTTAAGTTGTCTAGGAAAATTTCTCCTTGGAGCTGATGTTTGAAACAAACTATATCCTACATCGACACATGGTTTTGTGGAAGTTTATGAATACATGCATGTACCCACATACATATATATATATATCTTAAAATTTTGTGAATATCTCATGCCTGTATATATTGACTGCAGCCACTGTTTTCTTATTATTTTCTATTTTAACTGCACAAATGTGTGTTTATTGATAGGCCTATATTACTAGAACAGGAATATGATAATTTGATAATATACACATGGTGATACCACAGCTATTGTGTCTTTTAAAACAAATGTTTCATTATTTTAATATGTCTCTTTCGCATAAGTGTAGTTGTAAATCTGTGTTTGTAAATATCCATTTTGATATGTGTATATATGTTGATGCGATATTGTTTATTATAGGTTTGGGGTTTATTTTTATATAAAATCAATGTATGTAGATTATAATTACAATTAATGTTCTTAATTGCTTTATGTATTCTTGTGTTCGTTAACTCCTGTGGCTGGAACCTGTGAATATAATAATATTATGTGATTTTGTATTTTTTATGACAATTATATCAAATATGATATTTGCCGTCAATAAAAAAAAAAAAAAAAAGTATAATGTCATATATCGGATTCTGAAGCCTTTTCCTTTAAAACTTTAAAAGAATTTGAAAATACCAAGGAATATATTTTAATGTGGCGCGAGATTGAACATTTGTATCAGTGGGTGCAAATAGGTCTGTCTCCATTTGTATTAATTCTGAATTTATGTACAGGTGGTGTCTCCAAGCAATAGGAGCTCTGATGGAATCCCCTTTGCCTTTCAACAAGGTGATTGGCGCTGTTGACCATGCCAAGGAGTCTAACTTAACACTGTGTACCGTTGGCTCTACCCGAAGCGACCTAGTTAATCATAAAATCTTAAATTTTAGACAAGTAACCAATTCAATTACAACATAACATAGCCAGTAAGCTGTATTTATGTATTAGACATCCTGATGTGAAATTACGAGCATTAAATATTGAACAATCAAAATATTTGGGGATTCTAGTAAAAAATGCACTAAAATTTACTAAAACTGCCTTATCTCCAAGAAAACTTAACTGATTGATTCCAAATTGTGTATGTGTATTACTTGTACTATAAGACAGCATACTGGCTATAATGCAAAGTTTGTTGTTTGCTCTATATATGAGAACCAGCAAAATGTAAACATAAAAGATCCTTAATTAGGTCACTTGGTTAGTACACAGTGTTAATGAGTGTGATTGTTGAATGTTTGGGTCAGTTTCGCAGTATTGATTATGTTCTTAAGACAGCAGTTCAACAGAAAAGTGTGTTGTTATCATACAGATTGGGGGGGTTGTAATTATTATTAACTGTTGGTCACAGGATTTCACTTACTTTGCAAACAAATCAGATAATATGTCATTTTGCGTGCTTCCCCAAAAGACAACAATAGCCCGACCCCCTTATCGAAGTGCCACCTACCAATGATACCTGTCATAGTCCCCATATGGAGACAGACCTATTTTAAACCTTGAAGAAGCACACCAGACAGGGTGAGGGGTTGACAGCCAGACCATTGACCAGTGGCGTCACTAGAAATGCATGTTTGGGGGGGCTGAAGCCCCAAAGTCTAGAAGCGTTGTAAGAGGCCTTAGCCGCCACAGAATCAAAAAGAACTAAGGGGTCTGTTGATCCACGGGCGCATAATAAATAGAGAAACCTAAAAATTAACGACACATAGTGCATAATATATATACTATGTACAGGGTCTTTTCCTGGGCTCTGGTTATTCAATCACTATCAGTAACATACAAGGAAAATTTCTTTTTTTTTTGTCCATGATATTTGGGGGGGGGGGGGGCTGAAAGCTCCATTTTGGGGGGGGGGGCTCAGCCCTCCTAGCCCCCCCTAAGTGACGCCACTGCCATTGACCCCTGCCTTCACATTCACAAGTGGCCACACTCCCAACCACAGCCACCAGCAGCTCGTATACTCCAACTGAACCTGCATTCTCCAGTGCCAGTAGATTAGCCCTCTAACCGCTAGACAAAGGAGACTCTTTTAAAATAGTTGTGATCCTTCCCTTCCAGAGAGTGACACCAATTTGCATACGACTGATGTGACCAATCGTCAATCAATATGACTTAAGCTGCAATATAAAGGTCTGCCTGAATCCACGGTAGTCTCCAGAGCCAATTCCTGTGAAACTCTGCTGAACTTTCACTTGACAAATATTCCAATTATAAAGTCAGAACTTTCTGATTGCCACCTAATTGCTGAAAAAACGAAATCGCCAATACTTCAGCAGCTCCCGACTACCCAACTAAAACTCGGTTAGCAACTAACCTCTAAAACTATTGATTTAAAGTATAAAAGAATATAAAACAGAATTTAAACTTTCAATGTTTTCACCAGACTGGAAACATCTATGAGAGAATCTGGATGAAATGTCTTTTAACCTCAGCAGGGCATAGCACTTCATTTTCATTCTTCTATTCTTACTTTTTTACTTCTTCTATGCTAACGTAACATGACTTCTTTTTTGCTGTCAAACTCAAAAAGTTAGATTAAAGAAATATTAATATTTAGTAGGTAATCTGATATCAAGTATTTTGATGAAATAAAGGTCATTTAATGTTATGTTGTATTGCTTTTAGAAGCTCATATTACATCAAAAACTTCATCATATGCATTAGCATTTACTGATATCTGATTACTAGAGTCATATGTATCAGTAGTAAAATGAAACCTTCATATACTACATCTGTTATTTTCCAATTCTGTATTTTTTTTCCTGATTTCTTACCAAATGTTAGCAGATAAAGTTTTCTTCTCATAGATGTTTGTGATGTATGTCTGATCTTTCATGAATACATTCTTCATTTGATTAATTTTCTAAAATCAGAAACCGGTCAGACAAATTGTAAGCAATGTGCACCTTGGCATTATTTTATAGTTTATCCTGGCAAAGAAGTTTGCACAATATTATATGCTATCTTTCTTTTTGAAATGTATCTTTTTATCTCTCTGATCTTCCAGAGACGCATGAATATCTGTCATAAATGTTTTATCTGGAACCATAAAGCAGTAATGTCAGCATTAAAACTATATTTATCCACAATTTACATGATCTGTATGACTTGGGATTGTGTCAACATTTTCCAACAAAATAAGACAGCTTTCTCGGTATCGTCTTTGATACTGTCATTTACATAATCCTTAATGTCATGAAGTATCAAGTAACCTAAATGTAGCTAATTATTCTTTGGTAAAAGACAAAAAAATGCAAGTTTGCTGATATAAAATTGTTTGTATTGCTCCCTCTTTTTTTGTCTGCACAGGATAAGATGTAAAAAACACCCATTGTTGTCCCAAAGCATACACACTCATAAAATTTAATTTAGTCATGAAAACGCAATAATATGATATATATGTAGATCAGCATTACGCCCTAAGAAATTGACAATTTGTGTCATGTAACAGTATAAATCAGATGCCAAGCTTTCTAAAGGAAACTTTGGTGGCTTATGATTCATTCAGACGCTGCACGTTGCTACCAAGCTTTTTGCCTCATGAGGAAATTAATGAATGTATAGATTGTTGAGCTATCAAAGACCATTTAACAGCTACTTACAATACATATTGATTGAATGATGAGTCTCATTAAACCACACTTCAGTCTAGGAAGCTTCTAGACAGTTCCTAAAATGGCCCCAGAATGCTTCTCTATGCCAAAATTGTATGAGCACTCCAGTTAACTCTCTGTAAGCTCATCAATATCTCCAGAGGTTTATGGATGCTGTATTGGCTTCTTGCTATTGCTCAAGGGCCCTTCTTTCGGAATATGTTGAGAAATGGGAATAGCCTTTCAAAGACGTCTGGCTAAAAATGGACTTTAGTTTGTTTTAATTTTTTTTCAGTCAAAAATGTCAGGAAGATCTATGCCACAAAGAAATTTCTTGGCAATATAAACTATATGTTGTAGTTACACAGCTCCTTATTAGATCCCAACATGCCTTGTTTTGTCAGTTAGAATGGAATCGTCTTACCGGCTCAGACCTCATATACTTCTTTTACTATATCTGTAACTTACTGCAAAATATACTGCAGAATTAAATGGTTTGTTTATGTTTTTTTGATACACTGTTTGTTGTTGGTCATCATGAAACAAACTGTCCGTTAACACTCAACTTTTCAGAACTTACAACACCATCATTATCAGAGAGGTATACATATGTTATTTTCATAACAAAAATTATTTAAGAAATGATTGAATTTAGATGACTTTTAGAAGTTTCTAGTCTCTAAAATTCATAGTCTGGTCTACATTTATCCTGCGGCATGACATTTTACTTGATGGATTCGATCCGCAGACAACAGCCGAATGAGGGAAGTTCTTATCTTTGAAGGATGTTCACTGATGACCTTCTGTTGTACATTTTTCTTGGCATTTTACTGACTATGGCTACTATTAATAATTTGCACTTTGGTTGACGGGTGCAATCAAACACTGTTTCAGATATCCTGATTCTTTTAGCAGCAAAATATAAATTGGCAGATAGATACATCCAGAAAAAAAGCAAAACTGCACCAGACTTATTGAAGTTTTTAGTCTCTAGATCTTGAGAGTCTATTACACATTCATCCTGTGGCATGCCTCATTGTGGATCAATTTCATTCACAGACAATAACAGAAAGGGTGAAATTATTTCCGTTGAACAAAACCTTTTTTTGCCATTTCCAGTCCAAGAGCTCCTGCTCTATCATCAGCTCTGGCTTTAACGCTGAGCCATTTCTCACAACCTTATCTGCATAAAAGGAGTTTCCCTGCAGTGGCTTATCTGCTGTTTCTGACCAAGATTTAGCACACCGATGACTCTCTGTTGTAACTCTACATTTTTCTTAGCATTATATGGATTATAGCTTCAGTTGATAGCTTCCATTTTGATTCAAGTGTGCAATAAAACACTTGTGTCAGGCATCCTCTATACTAGTTTTAGGAGCAATTCAGGTCGACGGATGTCTTGTCACAAATTAACCCCATTTTAAGGGATTTTTTTACTTTCCCAGTATAGAAACCAGTGCACAAGGTCATCAATTTACATTCAATTAGAATGACATCTAGCCTGGGTTTTGGTCTTTACGATTTCAAATATTTGTGTTCAATGAAAATAATAGAATAAAATAGAAATGAACATGTCACTCCAAAGCTTAAGATTTCAATGTGGATCTATCGCTGAGATTATACAATTTTAGTCTCACCACATTTTTTGCTCAACTGCAATTTTATTTAAATTTGACATATTTCAAAATAAATCAAGGAAGAGTTCTAGAGAAATTTTGCCTGTTGAATAATAAGAGCGAATATTCAGTTTATGATTCTGCAGACGTGTCAGCAGTGATTATTGTCAAACATCATCTCACAGCAAAGGGATTTTTCAAGAAGTGTCTATGAAATTTAATATAACGAAGATTTGAATCAGATAGACAAACATGGATAGAAAGATAGATAAATAAGATATTAATCAAAACTAATTAAATTTGACAAGACAAAAAAGCTTTGATTCTAATGACATTCAGCATATACAGAAGCTTAAAATCTCTATTAACATAAGATGATAATTGAATTAATATAATTTCGTTGATTGCTTTATGCTTGGTAGATTTCAGAATTATGAAAAAGTTTGTCTCATGAAACCATTATGTACCAATGGAAAAAAGTTAAACTCTCTGAGGTGCTAAGAATATCATGGTATCGGTAACTGAAGAGAAGTGGAGAGTAAACCTAAACCACTATAAAGCCATGGCAGCAAACCCAATCACCCTTCAAGGACCACTTGGGCCTTTGGGATTAAGTTGGCTTTTGAAGGGGGTGAAAAAACTGCTTTAGTGGTTTCTGTCAGTGCTCGTACGATAGCTTTAAGGCATGTGCCAAGAACTGGAGATCACTACATCTTCCTCAATCAAAATTGTATAAGCCGACGGAGACCACATATATGACTGTATTTTGTTAAGCTTTATATGGATAGGCATTTAGACAATTACATGTATGGATAGCCAGATGGGTATTTACATGGTTAGAAAAGATAGCAAGGTAAGTGCAAGAAGAGATATATAGTGTATAGATAGATATGGTAGATAAGACACATATATAAGATACAAGTAAGATAGACAGATAGAAGCCCAAAGTGGATTGAAATATATTAAATTATTTTAATAAGAGAGCATCAAAGCAACTTAGATTATTACAAAACAGCAATCATGTAGGCTTATCTGAAAAATACTAAAACTAATATCCTTTCCTTATATTTGGAAGCATGAATTTTTTAAAGCATTTCTGGCTTTTTCAACAGATGCATGTTTTGAAGTTCGCTGCAAATTGCCAAGTTCTATCCGGGGAAAAACAGATTTTCCTGCGATGGGAAAATAATACTTCTTCGTGTCAACCATTCTTCTTGTGTATGGGGTGATATATATGATTTGGCAATTCTGTCATGCAAGGTCGTCCAAGACAACAGTTTCTACTTTATGCTACATTGAATGCGCATATACATGATAGATATTATGTGTGTCTGTCAGCAAGAGTCACCGAATTATGCTTCACACCTTTTCAGCTGATTTCGTAATTGTCGACACTGAGCCTGAATGAGAATTTTTTCAAGGTCATGTTATTCTGTAGGTCTGAGTGATGTTATAAGTTTTTTATGTCACTTTTCCCTATTGGATACATGTCCTGAATTTATAAAAGAAAAGATATTCAGGATGAACGTCCACAATTTCGAATACGGCTGTAATTACTTGCGCTTTTATTTATAATCATCTTAATTCTGTCTATTAATTCTATCTATATTATAATTGATGAAGGTAAAATATTAACCTTTGTGTCAGTCAGCTACCCATCCCATGTAGACATTTTTTCTAGATTGTGAATATGTTTTGATACTTATACATGCCCCCCTTTGTGACCTGTGGGCCTAAAAGAAGCAGTCTGTAAACCAAAATATTAAAATTAACAGATAATTTGTACTGCACTCATTCTATCATTTAGTGACATTTATAACCTATACAAGATTGAATCATTAATAATCCACCTCACCCCCTCCATCTTTTAGTCTCCATAACCAAAACAAAAACAAAAAAGGAGAGAAGAACAGCAAAAATATATATAGTAGATAAGTACAGTACAACCATCTTAAAATGGCTCAACATAGTGATCCATAGTGATCCAGAGCGGTCCGGATAAAGAGTGATCTGTAGTGATCTGAGATAATATAACTCTATCTGTAGTGATCTACTAATCCACTTTTAGTGAAAATCAATCATGTCAATTATTTAGGATTGTAAGTCAAAAAACAGATAAAATCCATCTAACAATTGAACATACTGATTAAGGAAACATATCCATAAGTTATTTGGTACAGAAAAGTACATTTATTAATATTAATTTTGAATAATAGATACAGATCACAATAGATCACTCCAGATCAATCACTCCATATCAACCAAGATCGCTAATTCGCTATAGATCACTACAGATCGATAGATAAGTTTCGATCCAAACTGACAAGCTATTTTATGATGGTTGTACTGTAATTGTGTATGACCTAAGGTCACAAGGGAACTTTTATTTCCTTGGCTGTCGAACAATCATATATTGTGGAGACCTCTTATCTCTTCAGTTACATCAGAAAGGCAAGTAAGAGCCAGGGGCGGGCATTGTGTATTTTTATCCTGTGCTGGAAACACAAAACACATACATATTGTATTCTGATATACAGTAGCAGACGAAAGTTTAGACCGCATCAATACTTTGTCAATATTAGGGAATATAGGTGCTAAGCTGAAACAATTCTGCATGGATTTTCTTGCCTATGTGTCAGGTAAGTTGTTCAATAGAGAAACTGACAAGCCAAAATTTCAGGTGGACTAAACTTACTGTCTGATGCTGCTTATTACAATATTATATCCACAAGGGCCCTAATATGGTGATGTGGACTGTACTATTGTCTGCTACTGTCGGAGCTTGTTGTTAGACGACAGTTGTTATAAATCAAGAAAATTGAAACAGGACTTTATTCTGGTTTGCACTTCTTAGTTGAACATGGTTTGTCACTTCATTGTTTAAACTTCAATCAGAGGCGGATCCAGTGACAGTTGGGCACCAACCACCCCCTACCCCCTTAAAATATTCCCGGTCCTCCTGGACAACTCCATCTGGATCCTTCATGGTTCAACCAAGGTAGCACAGTTCCTATAAAGGGGAATTAATTCAATAGCATTTTTGTCAACATCAATAACACCTCATTCACAATTATCCACATGGCTTGGACAGACTCAAAAAATATGAAAGGAACCAAATCTAAAAGTTATACTGCAACATTTGCCACTCTCGAAACCGAATCTACAAGTACTACTGTAGTATACTCAGCCCTCCTGAGAGATATCGACCAGTTGGACAATAAGAACAGTAAGAAGGTCTGCATGAAAGAAAACTCTTCTTCCGTTCACAAAAGAACTGTGGCTGGAAATTCTTATGTATCAATCATGGCCCATGGTGTTTTTCTGTGGTACCTGATAAAAAAACATTACATTGATTATGCAGTATGGAAGCAAGGAGGAGATGTGATGGACTGATGGAGGATAGATCTGTACAGTAAGGGAGAAGTCTGGTTTTTTTTTTACATAGTATATATTTATTTTGCAACGAAGTATACAGTAGTACAATGTTGAAATGTAGAGGTGTAGATACTATTAAAAGGATTATATAATAAAAAATAAAATATGGTAAATATAAAGAATATGTACAAAAATTTTAAAATTACATTTAAAAAAATGATATAAAAATATTACAGATATATATGTACATATTTACCAAAATTGAGAGACATGAGTTTGTATGTGGTTGCACTATTAAGCTACAAAAAGATCATCACGTGCAGCAACTTGATAATCCAAACTGAATATTTGAAACAACTTTGAATTTAGCTTCATAATTTTATGTCACAAAGAAAAAATAATTGTCATTTATCAGGAAGGTAAAAAGGTATGGACGAATATCGAATAAGGATGAAGTGCTATAGATGCAGGCTGCAGCAAAAAACTTAAAACGCAATTTTGTTATTCAAGACATCAAACAAAAATCCCAGTATTTTGTTTATTCAAGCGTAGATTTGTATTTGCCATGTGACAAACAGTCATTCTGGCATAGAAGAAGATTGCTGAGTCGATGGAAAACTTTCTGTCAGAAAGAACCAAAGAAAAACATGTCATTGGATAACATGTATTATACCATTCGACACCTTTGTCAGTCAATCACATGCCATGCTGTATTTCGGGGGAAATAATTCCTATTTCCTGTTTTCCAGTTATCCTCTCACGTTTGAGTGTTTGAGTGTTTGTCTCATGGAAAAAATGGTTATTCGCCATGGGATCAGGAATGTGTGTTTATCACAACTCAGGCTAAAGACCTTGGGTGATAAATTGCATATTCCCTCTTCCTTCGTGAATATCCTATACTTATGGAAAATCTGATGAAGAAAACACATTGTATCAGACAAGAGAATATAAACCTGACAGACAGTAACATTAGAAGGCAAGAATCATAATGGCAAAGCGCAGAAACCAGGTGTTATATTTCAGCTTCAAATTTAATGATTCCACATATAAAGCTTTGAACTGTCAGTATAATGTCATATATCGGATTCTGAAGCCTTTTCCTTTAAATCTTTAAAAGAATTTGAAAATACCAAGGAATATATTTTAATGTGGCGCGAGATTGAACATTTGTATCAGTGAGTGCAAATAGGTCTGTCTCCATTTGTATTAATTCTGAATTTATGGACAGGTGTCCCCAAGCAATAGGAGCTGATGGAATCCCCTATGCCTTTCAACAAGGTGATTGGTGTTGTTGACCATGCCAAGGAGTCTAACTTATTATCGTTTTCATAGCTACATGTTTTTCAAGTTTGCAATTTACTTCATTCCAAAACTGTGATGTCAGAGATTAAGTTGAATAATTTCGTTTATTACAAGCACATATTTCAGGAAACTGACGAAGTGCATTGACACATGCATGTTTCACTTGTTTATTAGCTTGCTCTGGCTGAAAGATGCTTCAATGAACTATAACTGAACCAAACGGACCACTCAGCTTAGACATGCGTTGTTTGTTGTGGTTGTACACATTGCCTGGCAGTTTTACATTCCTTTGTCAAAAACTGTGATGTCAAACTCTGAACTGATATGTCACAGATTGAAGATTAGACCAATCACATTGACAGATAACTGATGATGTCACGGTTGAACTGCAAAACGAAGTTTTCAAAAAAACACATAGCTATGAAAACGATAATAACACTGCACCGTTGGCTCTACGCGAAGCAACCTAGTTAGTAGTTAATCATAAAATCTTAAATTTTGAACAAGAATCTGAAACCAATTCAATTACAACATAACATAGCTGTAAGCTGTATTTATGTATTAGACATCCTGATGTGAAATTACAAGCATCAAATATTCAACAATCAAAAGATTTGGGGATTCTAGTAAAAAATGCACTAAATTTACTAAAACTGCCTTATCTCCGAGAAAACTTAACTGATTGATTCCAAATTTTGTGTGTGTATTACTTGTACTATAAGACAGCATACTGGCTATAATGCAAGGTATGTTGTTTGCTCTATATATGAGAACCAGCAAAATGTAAACAAAAAAATCCTTAATTAGGTCACTTGGTTAGTACACAGTGTTAATGAGTGTGATTGTTGAATTTTTGGGTCAGTTTCGCAGTATTGATTAACAGAAAAGTGTGTTGTTATCATACAGATTGGGGGGGTTGTAATTATTATTAACTGTTGGTCACAGGATTTCACTTACTTTGCAAACAAATCAGATAATATGTCATTTTGCGTGCTTCGCCAAAAGACAGAAATAGCCCTAACCCCTTATCGTAGTGCCACCTGCCAATAATACCTGTCGTCAGGGGCGGACTGGCCCTATGGGCCAGAGGGCAGTGCCCTGGGGCCCACCACCTCAGGGCGGCCCACCAGCAACCATTTGAATATCTAAATGATCAAAGGTGACGTAAAGAGGTAAAAATCGAATTGTGGCCATAGAAAAATATTCTTCAATTAAAATTTGAAAATCATCGTAAACAATTTAGTAAGGGCCCCTCTCTCAGTTTGGACATGGTCCACTGGGATTTTGATGAAGGTAATAATAAATTTAAAAGTGAAATTGAAAATACCGCTATTGCGATAATAGGAGCCCGTCAGTGACTTCGCCCAGGGGCCCACTGCGGGGCCAGTCCGCCCCTGCCTGTCGTAGTCCCCATATGGAGACAGACCTATTTCAAATCTTGAAGAAGCACACCAGACAGGGTGAGGGGTTGACAGTCAGACCATTGACCCCTGCCTTCACACCTAGGCCTTCACATTCACAAGTGGCCACAAACCCCCTAACCACAGCCACCAGCCAGTCTGGTGAAAATGAGAACTGCATGCTGCTGCTACCTGGCACAAAAGTTGATTTTCTATGCTACAGCATTGATGTCCCAAGATTTCTATTCAACATTGATGCATACCAGAGTCAGACTCGGCAATCACATTCTCTAAGGAGGTAGACAAGGCCATCAGCACACTCAGAAACAGCCCCGGTGTCTTCCAGACAAAATTGTGTGTGTTCCTCTGGTTGAAAGTATGTGGACGCTCGCAGGAGCTCACGGAATAGCACACTAGTCACTAGGTGGCAACACATGACAGCATATGTTCTGATCTGTGGCAATGCAAGAGCAGTCCACTTGTAGACAGGCCACCAGCAGCTCGTATACTCCAACTGAACCTGCATTCTCCTGTGCCAGTAGATTAGCCCTCTAACCGCTAGACCAAGGGCTCTTTTAAAACGGCTGAAACGGTTGTGATCCTTCCCTTCCAGAGAGTGACACCAATTTGCATACGACTGATGCGACCAATCGTCAATCAATATGACTTAAGCTGCAATATAAAGGTCTGCCTGAATCCACGGTAGTCTCCAGAGCCCATTCCTGTAAAACTCTGCTGAACTTCCACTTGACAAATCTTCCAATTATAAAGTCAGAACTTTCTGATTGCCACCTAATTGCTGAAAAAACGAAATTGCCAATTCTTCAGCAGCTCCCGTCTCCCCTACTAAAACTCTGTTAGCAATTAACCTCTGAAACTGTTAATTTAAAGTATAAAAGAATATAAAACAGAATTTAAACTTTCAATGTTTGCACCAGATTGGAAACATCTATAAGAGAATCTGGATGAAATGTCTTTTAACCTCAGCAGGGCATGGCTAACGTAACATGACTTCTTTTTTGCTGTCAAACTCAAAAAGTTAGATTTAAAAAATATTTATATTTAGTAGGTAATCTCATACTGATCAAGTATTTTGATGAAATAAAGGTCATTTAATGTTATGTTATATTGCTTTTAGAAGCTCATATTACATCAACAAAAAATTCTAAAGAGCATCATATACATTAGCATTTAGTGATATCTGATTACTAGAGTCATATGTAATAGGCCTACTATGTATCAGCAGTAAAATAAACCTTCATATACTACATCTGTTATTTTCCAATTCTGTATTTTTTATCCTGTTTTCTTACCAAATGTTAGCAGATAAAGTTTTCTTCTCATAGATGTTCGTGATGTATGTCTGATCTTTCATGAATACATTCTTCATTTGATTAATTTTCTAAAATCAGAAACCGGTCAGACAAATTGTAAGCAATGTGCACCTTGGCATTATTTTATAGTTTATCCTGGCAAAGAAGTTTGCATATATGCTATCTTTCTTTTTGAAATTCATCTTTTTATCTCTCTGATCTTCCAGAGACGCATGAATGTCTGTCATAAATGTTTTCTCTCGAACCATAAAGCAGTAATGTCAGCATTAAAACTATATTTATCCTCAATTTTGATGACTTCTTTCACTTGGGATTGTGTCAACGTTTTCCAATAAAATAAGACAGCTTTGACGGTATCTTCTTTGATACCGTCATTTATATAATCCTAAATGTCTTTAAGTATCAAATAACCTAAAATGTAGCTAATTATTTGTTGGTAAAAAACAAAAAAAGGCAAGTTTGCTGATGTACGATTCTTTGAATTGCTCCCCCCCCCTTTTTTTATGCACAGGATAGGATGTAAAAAACAAATATCATTGTCCCAAAGCATACACACTCATAAAATTTAACAGAGTCATGAATACGGAATGATATGATATATATGTAGATCAGCATTAGGGTAAAAGTGGGTAATATCACGCACCTAGTGCGTGATATTACACTGCAGTGTTTCTGTACAGCTACCACTTCCTTGGTGTTATAACTGCCATGACCAAAAGTGAAGCTTTTGATTGACATGGAACTCAGGTGTCATAAAAATGTCAAATTCCATTGGTCGGCAGCTTCTAGAGCACTTGGCACTATAGTTAAAGTAACTGTAGTCATTTTAGCATTTTCTGAGGGTAATATCACGCACTTCTGTTTAATATCACGCAGCAGTAGGTGTAATATGACGCATTTTTTATTATGGGATAAAGATGGACTGCATGGCTAATTCGACTAGGAGCATTGACCGGATGACGTTTGTAAAAAAATGAAGCCTTCTGACAGAAACAATGCAGCATTCCTCAATATCATTTATGGTTTGATTTTGGTCATAAAAATTAATCAGGCCTAACTCACCAAGTGCTTAATCTCAAAAAGACGATTGTCTGCTGTTCAAAGTCAGTTTCTCTATAAACATTGGTAATTTATAAGTGCAGAGTGTTGTACATACATTGTATGTCAGTGTTTTGGGTTGAATCTGAATCAGTTAACCCTCATAAGATCAACATATCCTTTGTAATATAGCTGTATTTAGGATATGTTTATTGCAACTATTTTGAAGGACTCGGGTTTGATTTCAGGTGTGAGCAAAATCCAGCATGAGCAGAATTCATTGCAGAATTAATCTGCAGACTTAAAAAAAGAGTATTCTAATGACGTCTGCATGACATGATTCAAAAATAATCTTGTAATATAGTAAAACCTTATATGTACAATAAGTTACAGCATGTTTATACAAATGACAACTATATATATATATTATATTATTTTGTCTTTCTGTCTGCTGTCTCTCTATCTCTCTGTCTATCACATGTATCTCTCTGTCTATCAGCACATGTCTATCTATTCATCTATCTATTATTTACCTATCTTTCTAACATATATTAATCAATAAATCTTTTCAGCTATCGATCTAACAACTAACACCTAGATATATATATATGTGTAAAGTGGCTTCAGCATTTAAAGTCAGGGGGCTTTGCCAAATACAATTACCGTGCCTGTCAGGACCTCCACAAACCACCAAAAATAGCAAAAGACGAAACTTAGTCGAGATTTGACATAGTCAAAAACTATTCAGAGCACCCCAAGAGAGCTCAATAAGCACCGTTGCATTGTATAGGTAATGCCTGCAATTAATACATTATTAAGAAGAAAGTGCATTGTATGATCATACAAGTACTGTTTTAGACGAAATTCGTTTTCTCTGAAGTTGAGGGACACATTTAAAACCTTGACTGCAGGGCTCATCAGAAAGATGCTGCTATTATCAGGTGCGTGATAATACCCAAATGTGCGTGATATTACCCCTAAAACATGCGTGATACAACCCCTGAAACATGAGTGATATTACCCCAGATCAGTGCCCATTCCATATACCTGAATAACAGTGACTTCTTTAAGGCCATCATTGTGCGCAATAAATGTTTCAATTCCCAATTCATACCTTTCTCACATCATGATTTTCCACTGAATGCATTACCTAAATAGCAGCTTCTAAAGCTTACAGTTTACTTTATGAATTTTGTATAAAAATGAACTAAAATTGGTAAAAATTGCACAAAATTCTTAAAATCCTCCTGCAAGCTTGTCAGCGACAATGTCAAGCACAATATACCATCAGGTAGCGTCAAAAATATCTATTGCACATTTTTAATTTCTAAAATGGAAGATCTCACACATAGCTTGAGCTTGCAATAGCAATTATGTTTGGTGCGTGATATTACCCACATGCGTCATATTACCCACTTTTACCCTATGCCCTAAGAAATTGACAATTTGTTTCATGTAACAGTAATTAGACACCAAGCTTTCTAAAGGAAACTTTGGTGATTTATGATTCATGCAGATGCTGTTGCTACCAAGCTTTTTGCCTTATCAGGAAATTAATGTATATATAGATTGTTGAGCTATCAAAGACCATATAAGAGCTACTTACAATACAAATCGATTGAATGATGAGTCTCATTAAACCACACTTCAGTCTGAGAAGCTTCTAAACAGTTCCTAAAATGGCCTCAGAATGCTTCTTTATGCCAAAATTGTATGAGCACTCCACTTAACTCTCTATAAGCTCATCAATATCTCCAGAGGTTTATGGATGCAATATTGGCTTCTTGCTATACCTCCAGGGCCCTCCTTTCAAACTCTGTTGAGAAATGAGGATGGCCTTTCAAAGAAGTATTACAGCTAAAAAATATACTTTCTCTTTTTCTTTTAATCAAAAATGTAAGGAAGATCTGTAGGGCCTATCAGGAAATTTCGTTCAATGTATACGCTGTGTCTATGTGTGTGTTACATGCCTCCTTTTTCGGTCCTAACATACCCATTTTTGCTAGTTGGAACCAAAAAAGGAAGTGTCTAACAGACACATGCTTCTTTAACCATGCGTATGTACCTTTAATTAGTAATGTTTGCAAAATGTATACTGTGTAGCAAAGTTTTTCAACATCAGTTTATTTAATACACTGTTTGTTACTTGGTATTAAGGAACAAACTGCCGGTTAACACCCAGCTTAAACCATCATTTTGATTAGTGTATACATGTAATTTTCAAACAACAATTTTGGAGAAAAAGATTAAATTCAGAGGACTTTCATACTTTTCTAGTCTCTAAAACTAGTTTGGTATACATTCATCCTGCGGCATGCCTCGTTGTGGATCAATTTCATCCACAGACAACAACGGAACAAGGGAAATTCTTTCCTTTGAATGATGTCCTCAACAAAGCTTTTTTTGAAGCTATTTCCAGTCCAACAGCCCCTTGTCTTTTATCAGCGCTGACACAGTCATTTCAATTTATCTACAACAAAAGAGTTTCTCTGCAGTGGCTTGTCTGCCGTTTACAACTGACCAAGATTTAGCACACTGTTGTAACTCTGCATTTTTCTTTGCATTTTACTGATTACGGCCCAAGTTAATAGTTTCCATTTTGATTCAAGTGTGCATTGCTGTGCAATTAAACACTTTGTCAGATATTCTGATTCTTTTAGCAGCAATTTGGCAGTCTGATAAATGCTTGTTATTATGGACAACTTATGTTGCTACACCACTCTATTTACCCTGGTTAAGTAGTTTCCATTTTGGCTGAAGTGTGTAATTAAACACTTTGACAGACATCCTGATTCTTTCAGCAATAATGTATAGGTTGACAGCTTCATCAAAAAAGCAAAACTACAGAAGCCATTTTCAGAGTCTGGTATACACTCTAAAAAATGTCGGGACAAAATTGTTTTTTTAGATTCAAAATGGTTTTTTGAAAAACCAAATTTCAATGCAAAAAACCAACATGAATTTTTTTAAAAATCCATGTTGGTTTTGCATTGAAATTTGGTTTTCCAAAAAACCATTTTGAATCTAAAAAACCAATTTTGTCTGGATTTTTTTAGAGTGTAGATCTACATTCATCCTGCGGCATGCCTCAATTTCATCCACCGACAACAACGGAATTAGGAATTCTTTCCTTTGAACGATGTCCTCAACAAGACTTTTTTGATGCTATTTTCAGTCCAAAAGTTCCTACTCATTTATCAGTTTAACGTTGAGCCATATCTCACAACCTTATCTGCATAAAAGGAGTTTCCCTGCTGTGGCTTATCTGCTGTTCCTGAGCAAGATTTAGCACACCGATGACTCTCTGTTGTAACTCTACATTTTTCTTGGCATCGTACTGATTGTAGCTTTAGTTAATAGTTTCCATATTGGTTCAAGTGACTGTGCAAATAAACTCTAGTGTCAAACAGCCTGGTTTTGAGAGTTCAAACAAGAATCTAGAATTCTAGACGTTAGATCCCAACCGGTCTGAGAATTTTGAGCAAGGAGTATCGGTTGCCCAGATCACGACTCAAACCCATGTCCCATGCAGGTTAGTGTCACCTGAGCTGTACCCTGATCCTGGGTCAAGAGAGATAAAAAATTTTTTGAGTTTCATAAGATAAAATGTGTATAAGCATAGATAAGTGTCATTGCAATTTATAATACAATTGTTATAGACAGACAAAGTAATGTTATAGTCCGCGTGCTAGCATGACTGTCAGACAGATAAGCCCTGCTGCTGTAACAAAGATAAAGCTTGAGAAATGACCATCTTTTCATGTAGGATTATCCTGAAACCAAAGATGCTATGTGAGTAGCTTGAAGATATATATGCAGCAAAGAGCCTACTTAGTGGAAAACATCATTGATTTTCCTGAGGATGGATGATGACATCTAAAGGGCATTCCTAATAGATTTGATCTACATTCTTTTGTGTGATGCATGCCCTTGGCCCTCTATATATATGTAGGCCAACATGATCTTGTTAAATGTTTATCTGTATACTAAGAGATACCTTAGGGTATCTGGATGAGGTTTATGTTGGCTTTGATATTTCTATTTTTTGACATGGGATTTATTTTTTATTGTGATTATTTTTCAACAAGATCATACATGCAGCTTCTTTTGGAGAGGGGGGGGGGGGTTGAAATTTCTAACATTAGTAATTTAAGCTGTGATATACTGTGCAAATAGGGCATGATATGAGTGCAATATGAAAATTTATTTGCACGAGAAAATTCACACTGAATGAGGGCGCTGCAATAAACATAATATGTGTTAAATCTATAATTATTATATGTATATGTACCTATATCATCTACTTCTTTAAATTTGCATATATGTTACTTATGCATATGCCGAGTATATATATTACAGTTGTCTAATGGGTAAATGTGGGACATGAAGATATGTACAACCGAGAATGTCAATGTACAACGAGGCCTTTAGGCCGAGTTGTACATGACATCCGAGGGTGTACATATCTCATGTCCCACAATTTACCCATTAGACAATTGTTTTGTACCATGAAACCCCTTATTATCACAAGAAAGTTATGAAAATTACAAGCCAAATTGTGTAAAAATAAATTCAATCAGGAACATGTCTTATTTCAGAGAATTCACTATTTAAAAAAAATTTTCCAGGGATGAATGGGTTACAGTGGTAGTGTGTCGGTAACCACCATTTGCATCCCCTCTTTTTTTAGCAATACAAAAACTTCACTACAAAAAGAAACAACTGCTGATATGAAAGAGAGGTTGAGACGTCACCATGGTGACACCGTTGTGATGTCACATCTCATGCTGCAGTGATCCAGTGTCAATTGAATGAAGCACCAAACCATTGGACATGACTATTTGTACCACTCAACAGTGAAAATTAGCATTGTACCACTCAACAGTGAAAATTAGCATTATGTACACCGTTGGACATAAAGTCATGTCCAATGGTTTGGTGCTTCATTCATTGACACTGGAGCGCTGCAGCATGAGATGTGACATCACAATGGTGTCACCATGGTGATGTCTCTCAACCTCTCTTTCACATCAACAGTAACAGTTGTTTCTTTTTAGTGCTAAAGATTTTTTATCTCTTAAAAAAAGGGGGGGGGAGCAAATGATGGTTACTGACACAACCACTATAAACCATTCATTCCTTGAAATTTATTTTTTTGCAAAAGTGAAGTCTATGAAATTTTTTTTACACAATTCCGCTCGTAATTTTCAGAACTTTCTTGTGATAGTAGGGGTTTCATGGTACAAAACAATTATCTAATGGGTAAATTGTGGGACATGAGATATGTACACCCTCGAATGTCATGTACAACTCGGCCTAGCGGCCTCGTTGTACATTGACATTCTCGGGTGTACATATCTTCATGTCCCACATTTACCCATTAGACAACTGTAATGTGTACAACGGTGTACATAATGCTAATTTTCACTGTTGAGTGGTACAAATATATATATATATAATAAGGCCTACTAAATGTATTGGATATATCTCTTTTTTTCTAAAAGAAGGTGGGAGACTAATGTTTCGGAAAAAAAATTGGAAAACTACTTTTTTTCTAATGTCTAAACAATTTTTTTTGGAAAAACACATTTTGGTTTTTTTTTTTTTTTTGGATAAAATCTCACACTGCTCTAACCAGGGCAGATTCACGAAATGCTGCAAAATGACTTACCACAGTGACAACTTGGTCCACAAGTTACATTAGCACAAATGTGTTGGAAAATTAATTGTTTCACTGTAAGGTGCTGCCCTCCCACTGCAGCTGGGTGGTGTAGTGGTTGAGGTTCCCGCCTGCTCCGCTGAAGGTCTTTGCCTGCATGGGTTCGACTCCCGGTCGGGGAACCCGAAATTTTCAGTGTACCTTTATGAGCAAAATCCCAGCTGGATGTCGTTCGGATGAGACGTTAAATTGGTGGCCCCTTGTATCAGTGTCTGTGCTGGGCAAGTAAAAGATCCCTCTCATGGGGTAAATGTGTAACATGTTGAGGACTCCTGCTCTCTCTCTCATCTCATCAATCAACCCTCATGAGCGCCCAGAACTGGGCTTAGAGGGCTGCACTTACCATATCGATCACTGCAAGGTGGTGCCCTCTGTGGGATTAAAATGTATCGCTCTCCCGTGCTGAAGGTAAAAATAAAGAGATGACGTTTTCCTGTTAAAATGGCTGGTGTTGGTTGTTCATTTTCGCTGGCTATTTTAGAGAAATTCCCCACATTAATTTGGTGCCAGAACCCGGGAATGGTGACAGAAGTTGCCTAAGATGTCATAGAAGAAGTTTGTGGAGGAATTCGGACGTTGTGTCCTAGAAAACCTGACGAATTTGGATCGTTTTGGAGTGCTGTCTGGATAGCACATGTCTGTCTGGCTGCTGGAATATTTCGCGCCCAATGACGTCTGGAAATTCTGTGAATGTCTGGAGCGAAAATTGTGCCTAAAATCGTTTACAAGGTGCTAGAAGAAATCGTTTTCGTGAAGTATGAATATTTTCCAACGTTTTGAATCTGGAATTGTGTCGTTTGAACCAGTATTTGTGCTTTCAAGTGATGTTGAAAAAATCTGAAAAATTAACTGACATTCCAGTGAATGTGGAAGAATTGTGCCATGTGCTTTGACATACATGTGCCTTGTGCTGTAACTACATGTGCCTTGTGTTGTGACTACATGTGCCTTGTGCTGTGACTACATGTGCCTTGTGTTTGTGACTATGTGCCTTGTGTTTGTGACTATGTGCCATGTTTGTGACTATTGATGCATGATTGCTGTGACCATTTGCCATGTGCTGTGACCATGTGCTGTATGCTGTGACTATTGATTACTGTTTCAATGAAACTGTGCTGTCTTGATTTGTGTGCCATGTTAATTGATCATGCATGTTGTTAGAAAAGGTATTCAAGTTTGCCTGTTGATGACACTGATTTGGTTTGATGTTAAGCATGTCAAGTGTGAATTGATGAAATTGATGTTTGAAATGAAACTCAATTGTGGAATATTTGTGTCAGTTGTGTCAAATTGTAGGCCTAACTGTTAATATGTCAAGTCAGTGAATGTTGAACATTGTCATTGTTGAATGTGTGTGTCAGAGTAACTTGACTCTTTGTGAATGACAATTGAATTTGAATTACAATTTGAAACAATCACCATGGCTGATCAAACAAAGGTTGATTACTTGAAAAAGCGTACCATCGCTAGGCGTTGGTTGGACAAAACTTGTGCGAAATTAGACGCTGCTGCTCAGGAGCGAGATCCTGACAAAACTGTATTAATTGAATTGTTAAATGAATTTGACCAAAGATTGGTTACTGTAGACAATGCACAAGTTGATTATGAGTTTGAAGTCGACCTACAAGATCTAAACGAAGAAATCGAAGAAGCGTCAACGTATCGAGATACATGCAGTGACATTCGTATCAAAGCGGTTAAAGCTTTATCCAAACTGGAGAAGAATGAAAATGACGACAATAGTATTGCCAGTCGGAGCAGTACTAAAGAAAACTCTGTTAAATTACCGAAATTGACTTTGCCCACATTTAGCGGCGATGTACTTGACTTTACCTCTTTCTGGGAGCAATTTGAAGCTGTGATTGATACGTCGGACATGCCAACCATTTCTAAGTTCACATACTTGCGGTCATTTGTGGACAAAGATGCTAAGGACGCTATTGCAGGACTTTCTTTGACCGAACGAAATTATGAGATTGCTTGTGATGTTCTCAAGAAGAGATTTGGTAGAAGAGAGCAAATTATTTTTTCACATGTGCAGGGTTTGTTAAACATGACGCCACTGAGTAAACAAGCTACTGTTAATGAATTGCGTCAAATGCAAGATAAACTGTGGAACCATGTTCGTAGCTTAGAAAGTTTAGGCGTAACAGGTCAGCAGTATGGTGTAATACTGACTCCTCTTGTATTGTCTAGATTGACGCCCGACGTCCGAATGGAGTGGGCAAGGAAAAGTGAGGGTAGGGAAGATGATTTGGTTTTCTTGTTAGACTTTGTTAACCAAGAGATAGAAAACAAGGAAAGGTGCACAACCTTTAAGAATTTGTATGTGCAAGGTGAAGTGAAGCAGAACAATGTTAGAAAAGAAATTGTTAGAACGCCAGGTTCTGCTACAGCCTTGCAGGCAACTGCTGTAAAGTCTAATCTTTGTGATATTTGTGACAAATCTCATCCCACTTACAAATGTTTCGATTTGGTGAAGAGTAGCTTTTCTGAAAGGAAAGATAAGATGAAGAAAAAGGGGTTATGCTTTAGATGTTTGGAGAAGGGTCACATGGCAGACAGTTGTGACAAGCAGTGTAGCTCTTGTAGTGGATCTCATCACTATTTGCTTTGTTTTGAAGCTAAGTCCAAACGTCCTGATAGTAAGACAGAAAGTAGAAGTTACACACACAGGTGTGGCGTCGTGGTGACATTGACCCCAAAGCAGTCAAAGGTCAATGTCTTGATGCAGACAATGTCTGTGGATGTGAAAGGTAGAAAAGGATTGGTTAAGGCCAACATTCTGTTTGATTCTGGGTCAGATAGAAGTTATGTCTCTCGGGACTTGGTGAGGAAGTTAGATCCGTCTCTTGTTAGATCCGAGTTAGTGTCTTTTGCTGCATTTGGCAGAGGTAAGGCTAACAGAGAGGAGATCTGGAATGTGTATTCTTTGGAACTTTCAGGGTCGACGCATGGTCATGCATTGATCACTGCGATTGAAGTGCCTGTAGTTTGTGTACCGTTGAGTAGAAAAACAGTTCCTGAGAGATTCTTGAGTTCGTTCAAACGTCTAGACTTTGTAGAAAACTACAGTGAAGATAAGACTGTTTCTGGATATTCTAGTGGGCTTAGACTTTTATTGGCTGTTAGTCAAACCTGAGTCTGGAGTTACTGAGAATAGAGATGGTTTGGTAGCCTTAAGGACAGTGTTTGGTTGGCTACTGTCTGGTGTCACTGATGGTTCTTGTAAGTCTCAGGTTACTCATCCACTCTTGTGTATTCAGGATTCAGATTTCCGGAGGATTTGGGATGTAGATATCGAATTAGATTCTGAGGTTCTAGAACCTACGTTGACTGATTTCAAGTCAAAGATAGAATTTAAGGAAGACAGGTATGAAGTAGCTCTGCCTTGGAACTCTCCTGAGAAGGGGACTAGATTAGTTGACAATTTTGACGCCGCAGCTTTGCGACTCAAGTCTTTGTCTCGGAAATTAGATAAGGATCCGGTCTTGAAGGAAGGTTATGGGAAAGCCATTCAGGAAATGGTGGATTCTGGAGTTGCGGAGGAAGTCCCTCCTGATGAAGTTTCTGCTAAACCAGTTTTCTATCTACCACATAGACCTGTGGTGAGAGAATCCAGTTCTTCCACCAAGATTCGACCGGTCTTTGATGCCTCGGCAAAAAGCCGGAATTTGTCTTTGAATGATTGTCTTGAGACTGGGCCAAATCTTCTGCCTAATCTTGCGGAAATTGTTGTTAGATTTCGCAGATGGCCAGTAGCGTTAGTTGCGGACATTAAGAAAGCTTTTCTCCAGATTGCAGTCAGGAAGGAAGATGTAGATGTTCATAGATTTTTGTGGGAAAGAGATGGAAATTTGCGCATCATGCGTATCTTGCATGTCCCATTTGGGAACAAGAGTAGCCCTTTCATTCTTAATGCTACCATTAAGCATCATTTAGAAAGGTATCCTCCCACTAGAGTAGTCAATGAATTGAGCACCAATTTGCATGTTGACGATTGGTTGACTGGTGCAGATAGCGAGTTTGAAGCTACGTAAGCAGATGGTTGGTGAAGCTAGTGACATCATGAAGGATGCTGGCATGACACTGACTAAATGGGGCTCCAATTGCGCTGACGTTTGTGATTCGTATGATCTCTCATCCTTCGAACAGAATGAGAGTCTCAAGGTTCTGGGTTTGAAACGGTTACCTAAAGAGGATTGTTTCGCCTTTGAAGGTTTGAGGATCGATGAAATTTGATTATCACAAAACGGGTTGTTCTGAGCTTCATTGCTAGATTGTTTGGTCCTTTAGGATTGATTACTCCTTTTAGTATTTTTCTCAAATGTGTCTTTCAGGATTTGTGCAAGTTAGGAATTGATTGGGATACCCAAATCCCTGCAGAATACAGGGTTAAGGTTCTCAGAGACTTGGAAGTTTGAAATCTTTCAGAGTAGTGCGATCCTACACTGAGTCACTGACCGTTCTTGGTGTGACCTTGCTTCTGTAGGTGCTTCGGTGAAAGCCTATGGAGCTTGCTTCTATATTGTTTTGAAAACGTCAAACTGTAGTCAAAGGGCTTCATTAGTGATTTCCAAAGCTAGAGTTGCTCCAGTTAAGAAAGTGACACTTCCAAGGTTGAAATTGTTAGGAGCTGTATTAGCTTGTCAGCTGGTAGAATTTGTTCGAAAGGCTTTAGACTTAGAAAAGGATTGCTGTTATTGTTACACTGATTCTATGGTTGTACTGAATTGAATAAAGGGAGATTCCTTCAAATGGAAACCCTTCGTTGCTAACAGGGTTAGTCAGATTCAGGAGATTACAGTGCCCTCTCACTGGTCTCATTGCAAGGGAATAGAGAACCCTGCAGATCTGGTCACTCGCGGAGTCACAGCGTCTGATTTGTTGAACTCAGAGATGTGGTTGTCTGGACCTAGATTCTTGATTGAGTCAAAGCTTTCAAAGCCTGCTGTCAACTTGGACATTTTGGATTTTAGTGAGGTTCCTGAGTTAGTTGAGTGTGAAGAGCTGTCTCACACTTTGGTTTCTGCTGAACCCGGTTCAGTCAATTTGAAGTTCATTGACACTGAACGATGGAGTACCTTCCCGAAATGTATTCGTGTGGTTGGTTGGATTCAGAGGTTTGTTCGAAATGTGCGTTCTCGCAAGGAGGACCGAAAGTTTGGTGACCTATCTTTTTCGGAGTTAGAGTCAGCTAAATTCTGTGTCATAAGAGTCATTCAGAATCAGGAGTTTCCTGAAGAAGTCAAGGCTTTGAAATCAGGTAGTCCCATAAGTTCAAGGTCTAAATTGTACAAGTTGTCTCCTTATTTAGACAAGGATGATGTGATTCGAGTTGAGGGAAGGCTAGACTTTGCGGATCTTTCTCATGAACAGAAACATCCAATTATCACACAGGTGATTGTCAGATTTCAACACCAGTTGTTGAAACATGCAGGAGTAAAACTCATGATGAGTAGTCTTCGTTCTCCTTATTGGATTCTAGGAGCTAGAACTTTGTGCAAGAGAGTTAGAAGACAGTGTATCTCATGTCGAAAGTTAGCTGCTTCTAGTAGCACCCAAGCTATGGCGCCATTGCCCATGGAGAGGGTTGTGAAGTCGCCACCTTTTGTGGTGACAGGTCTTGATCATGGTGGACCATTGTTTTGTAGTGATCACATTGGAAAGAAATTCTATGTTCTATTGTTCACATGCGCGACAACGCGTGCTGTTAATTTAGAATTAGTCGATTCATTGGCGGCTGAAGCCACCATGTTAGCTCTTCGGAGATTTATTGCTAGACGAGGCATGCCAAAGACTTTGATGTCTGACAATGCCAAAGATTTCAAGTTAGCTAGTGATCTAGTTTTGAGGTTATATGGCCCACAGGGTCGGAACTGGAAATTTATTGCGCCACGTGCCCCATGGTGGGGAGGATGGTGGGAACGGTTGATAGGTTCCATGAAAAGTGCTTTGAAAAGATCTTTAGGGAAAAGATCGCTGTCTTACAATGAGTTGGAGACTTGTCTTCATGAGGTTGAAGCTTGTCTCAACTCGCGTCCTCTTACATTCTCTGGTGATGATGTTGATTCTGTTGCCGCTTTAACGCCGGCTCATTTCATTCTAGGTAGGTCTTCTTGGATGAAAACAGATGATTCTCCTGTAGAGTCACCCCCTGACGCGGATGCTCAGGAATTGAATCATTAAAGTATTGAGTTTATAGCCATTAGGGCAGAAAAATAAAATGAAAATTTGCAGAATAAAGTAGATTTTAATTAATAAAAGGGAATTTTGGAAAATTATATTTTGAAAGCATTTTTCTTCATTAAAATATCTCCATAATTTCATGACCACTGCTTTTGATAGATCTGTTCTGCATATTAGCCAGCCACTTAACCACTAGGTCTGGAAACACAACTGTGACTGACATAAGATTATGTAACAATTACACAATGCAGAGACATGGAGCAGCCAAGCCTGATATCCACTGAAGTATTTACCCCAGTGATATTGGCTTCAGTCTTTGAAAGGATTAGCAGGGAGGACCCTCTGACATAATATTACATAATCAAGACTTCTCCAGTGCTCCATTCAACAAAAGCCAGTCTGTCTGATCATTCACATTTAATTTCATGCAAATAACTAAATAAAAGAGGCTGACGATACTTTATCTTCTAAAATGTACATCACTGAGGTTAGATACTAGCCATAAAGTTATGATAATTGGGAATTCAAGATTTAGTGTCAACATTTTAGAATATTAACAATTAAATGCATGTTATTGAATATGCTTAATGGCAATAATGCTTTGAAAGTCCACATATATGTATTTCCTATTGACAATATTTGATAAGGAGTGGTACAAAAAGTAAAATTTATACATTATTGTGGCAAATTTGATTGACCAGGGCCAAATATTGACTGAAATACGATTATCTGAAAATCCTTAATATATTTATGTAATTTTGTTAATATTGACCTCTGCTCAGTCAGTCTACTGTGAATAAAAATTTTCATATTGCTCAAAATTAGCATCATGATGATGTGAAACATGTCAGGTTCATACTGGTATGACATCATAAATTAAAATGGGGAGTAAATAGACATTGTAATCAATTTTTTTGAATTTTAAATCATGAATTTCATTGGGAAGATTTGCAATAAGTAATGCAATGGCTGTGAACATTAGTTCATAGTGTGTCTAACTACAATATGCTTTAAATTTAAATAATTTAATCATTACCATTTCAGCTTTTACTGCCTATGAGAACGTCTAGATTTAAAAATTCCTTTGTTCCCAGTGCCATTATTTTACTTAATCAAAATCATATTATTATATAAACTAATTCTTTTGTCTTTTTAGATATGATTATAATTAATATACTTAACTGTAATTTAACTGAGTGTACCATTTCAAAGACCAACCAAAATTTCACATGTACTGTGCTACTAAGTGACCAATAAAACTTCTTATTCTTATTCTTATTTAGAACCCCCGAAAACACATCTTGGGTATTTAATGCATACAATATGCAAATTTCAGTGTCAAAAGTACAGCAGTTTTTTAGTTCCGCCCCAGAAACAAAAAATAAACATTTTTCAATGATTGTGAGAAAAGTATCAATGTCATGGGGATTAGACCTATAAAAGGCTCAACTTGGATAAAAGATACCATATTTACCCAAAAATGATAAATAAACATGCCATAGTTTTGGCTTGATGCTCAATACACAAAAAAATATTACCATATACGCCCGCCGGACGGACAACTTTTTGGAAAAAATCTCATTTATGCATTCAAACCATACAATATGAGTTTTTATGATGTCGTCATGTGACTGATTTTGGCCAATCAGCATCGCTCTAGCAATGTCTAGCATGGTGGTAATGTAATGAAATGAAATAAATTATTTCCTGACTGTCTTAAAATAAATAATTGATAGTGGTTGGAATTATATTGTTTGATTGAAAAAGAAGTATTTAAGGACATTTCACGCTCAAAATATATAATTATGTCTTGCGTTCCAATAAAAAGAATAACTTCACATCTAGAGGAAAGTTCTAGCCGTTCCAGTTATCTATTCCTCATCACCTAATGATAATCTACATATAGAATACATGCATGTACTGTTATAGTCTGGTTATTTCTGCCACATCATCGTCATTTTTCAGGTGTTTACTGTATCTTTTGTTGTAAACGCTTTGATTTCGTTTTTTGGGGTCAAATGAATCAACCCGTGCTGACATGTGATTATTGTTAGCCATCTCATGTATCGTGATGAAGTAGCCATCGCATTGCTTGTTGAACGCGTATCTATCCATGTAATTGTAGAGTCTAGAAAATATGGCTCCGAATCGCTTTTCGATCGTAAAGGCTAGTGCGAGTCTCTGGATGGTCATTATCAGGTTGCGATTCTGCCAAACGTGAGCGTAAGAATTGGAGAAAACGGCGATCAGAAGATTGAAGAGCAGGATTGGAACCATCAGGGTGTACATTATGTGCATCACAGCTGGTCCAGTTTCATCTGCATGCTCAAGTTCACTGAGATCAATCTGAAAAAAATAACATAAATTTACTACAAGATAAACTTTGTATCGTGAAGATATCTTCTTAAAATTTAAACTAAACCTCACTGCCATGTTGTGCAATGTCAGCACCTTCCTCATGCAATCCTTTTTTACTGTACTGTTTATTAAACTTTAAAGGATGATAACTTTTCACTCACCGCATCGAAAGATATGAGAAACGTAGAATACATCGCCGACATCGGATCTTTGAACTCTCTTGGAACAGTTCTCGTTGGGTTTTGGCTGAACATTCGTTGGAATCCTAGCCAGAAGGGAATCATGAAGCAGATCAGAATGATAAGGAACTGGAATAAGTCTGTAATCATTTGCTGAATGGCTATCACAAAATGGCCGATCCACGGCAGAAGTTGAAAGAAGTACATCAAAGACCAGATGGCGTTGATGGTGATGTTGATCGTGATGAAGTTTCGCATCCCGAGAGAGAATAGCGTCAGGCCTAGTAGGCCATTGATGAATAAGAGAAACACACAAACTGCTAAAATCAATTGAGAGACTCTGTAAAAGAGGTGGGTGACGACAAAACTCTTCCAGCCACTAAAATTCTGCATGAAGTAGTATGCCCGAAATCTCGCCGATACCAGAAGGTCGTAAATGTCGAAGACTATCATACACAAGCTACTAATCACGAGGAAGTAGAATATAAAGAGGAGTTCAGTTTTTGGGATAATTGATGGGACAAACTTGACATATGCGGAGCTGTTCTTCGATGCTGTTAGATTATGGTGCTCGACGGTGTAAAACGCGAAGTTGGTGTAATCGACATATTGGACCACAGTCATGTAGAAGAAGATGCTGACGTAAAACACCCTGAACACCAGCCATAACAACATGAAAATGAGATTGCGACTGACTTTTGCTTTCATCCAGGATTGCATCAGGCCGCTGTTGAAGAAAGTTTGAGCATGCGTCCACTCTAGGCACTTCTTATCGATGAAAATGAGACCCGATAACGGCGACATGCTTTGACGAGTTGTTTCGTATTCCGTCAAATCGAAAGTCTTCTCTATGTAAGCTCCATGAGGGGTGACCTTCTTTAGATATAGTGAACAAGGATCGTTCAGGATCTCTGAGGCTAAGATGAATGTGTCGTGAGAAATGGCGCACTCAAGCGGTCGTGCGCCTCTCTCGTCTTCCATAAGCAATAGCTTCTTGTAGGTTTGTTTTGGCAACTTGCTTTTCAAAAGACTAAGAACATTGCAGTACTCCCTTTCTTTTCCTGGGTTCAGACTTGCCATCACAATGATGATATGGATGATGTTTACTCCACAGCGTTCGACCACTTCAACGTCGCAGTCATTCTTGAGGAGAAATTCTATCGCCCTCGTCGAACGGAGGGCTATGCTGACTGTCAACGATGTCGTCATATCTAACGTCCTGAATCTAGTTGACGTTAGACCTTTATGCTCTTTACTAGACCACGTGAAATTCCCTCGGAACAATTGTTCCCTGCCCGCTTCTGATACGTCATTGGCAATCTCCTGCATTTTTGTCGTATCGTCAGCTATAATGGCATTCAACCAATCAGCTTGGTTCGACCTTTCCATTTCCTCAGATATCATCAATTCTGGTGAATCTCTGTTATCTTTCTCGAACTGGTCATTAGCCTTGAAAATCCCTTGCGAAATGTTGTCATCTTGAAAATTGGGATTTTCCATGCCCTCAGAGCCCCTGAAACATAAATTAATGTTTAAAATACAATATATATATAATATTACACTGTACAGGAAAGTCAGATAGTTATTGAACTCTCACTTGTAGTCTAAAAAAACCTTGCACGTTGTGTCCAACATAGGAGCATATAAGGGTATTCTGTAATACGGATTAGTATTCATAGGCCTTTCTAGTTTTGATCTTTACCTATACTTATTAAACTTTTAAGTAGATTATTGAATTATCACAAGCTCAGCCTTATTACTTAAAATGGATTATTTTTGGCAAACTGAGATCAAATGTGGTCAAATATGTCAGGCCTGTAATCAACTAAAGGTTATTAAACTGCTGACTAATATTGGCCAATATTAATCCATTTATAAAGTTATCACTGCATCTTAAAAACTTATTTTCTATTTGGGGTTCTTAATTGTAAGTAGATGAATCAATGTTGATCTGAGACATAAACACTCTAAAAAATTCCAGACAAAATTGGTTTTTTAGATTCAAAACGGTTTTTTGAAAAACCAAATTTCAATGCAAAAAACCAAAATGGATTTTTTTAAAAATCCATTTTGGTTTTGCATTGAAATTTGGTTTTTCAAAAAACCGTTTTGAATCTAAAAAACCAATTTTGTCCCGACATTTTTTAGAGTGAAGGTACAAGTTTTTAAAAGGAATTAGCAGACATTTTTGGGCTTTAAGATGAATCTTTGGGGAACCATTTGGTGGCTGGCAAGTTTTAAATTATCATCTACATCTAAGAGGGTCGTTTGAAAAGTTCTGATAACTCTGAAGGAGTAAAGCTAGATCAATGAAACTTGGCATACATAATATTTAAACTCTTTTGATGACTAATTACCAAGGGCCGTATTAACCATAGGGCAAACAGGGCATTTGCCCCAGGCCCATGGCCTCAGGGGGGCCCATTATGAAGAGTTGAAAAGAGTTGCGACAGGAAAGGAAGTGCGTCCGGTAACTGACGCAACAACGTATTTTCAGAATTTAGAGATCTTTTGAGGTGCAAGGGAGGCCCTGGGAGTACCACTTATATTTTGCTTCAAAATGTCACTTTTCCTTTCACAGACCTAAATGGGCATGGGCCCCAGAGCCCCCTACACCCTCCTGAATCTGCCAATGTCAGCCCCCTCTATTAAATGTATAAAGCAGGAGTCCAAGGGCCCCTTTCCTGATTAATGTGCAGACGGATTTGTCTAATTTTATATTATACTATTCATGATTTCATATTATATCATGCAGATACAAAGTTCTGCAATTACTGTGGTTTTTGATGCAGATATATCAAGGTGCAAATTAAGTCAGAATGCTTGATTGAAGATGACGCTATCGCAATAACAAGGGCCTCCCAATTATTTTGTCAGGGGCCCGCTGTGGGGTTAGTCTGCATCTGGGGGCCCATTAGAAACAGTTTGCCCCGGGCCCAAAAATGTGCTGATACGGCCCTGTAATTACCTTGCTTTTTCTTTAGTTGCTGTGTGTTGTGCCATTGAAGTTTTAATTTTTAAGGTTGACACCTCTGAAAATTGAAAAATTCGAGTATTGTGCCATCAGCTGAGACTGTGAAAGACTCAAAGTCAAAAATACTTTTATTTTAAGAGGATAACATACTCAGTACATTTAACTGTTTTCAGAACATTTTACCCGGTATATGGTCAATTGATTGCAAAGATTTTTTTTCAGCAAAAAATTACAAAACAGTTGCAAAATAGAAGTTGGCCTACAGTTTGTCTCACAACTTGCGAACTAGTGTTTGGCTTGATTCAGCTGATTGCTCCTCATTTACTAGGGGACCGTTCAGAATTTATGACTGGGGGGGGTGGGAGTTTTGGCCGAGGGGGTACTAATTTTTCACAAATGTTTCAAGGGGGGGTATTACTTTTTGACAACACTTCCAAGGGGGGGTAAGAAATTTTAACAAAGAAAAAATTTTAAAAAACACGCATAAACTCATTTTATTTGGACTTTTTTTACGCGCAAAAGTCCGCGAAATGACGCGAATCTGTACGCGTGGCCGTGTATAACAGTATATGTGTGTATTGCTTTGTATGTCGGGGGGGGGGGGTACTAAAAATACGCATGAAACCCAAGGGTGGGGTACTAAAAATCCGCATGAAACTCAAGGGGGTATCAATTTTTGACGGGAAGTACAAGCAAAACTCCCATCCCCCCCCCCAAGTCATAAATTCTGAACGGTCCCTAGTCACGGTGTAGAAATACACATGCTCAGAGACAAAAGAGCAAATTTGTAATTTATTTATCATATTTTGTAATGTTTTTGTGCTTTTTTTGTCAGATTTTTGACGATGACCATGGGTACTAGAAATGAGACAGACAGTCTGTAAAACATTGAAAGCACAGTGGTCATGTAATTTATTCGTTAAATACAACACACTGAAATACACATTGCACTCATTCCATGCAGTATGTATTGTATATAATAATGCTTTCTCTGTGTGTATACTCCTTCTGACAATACAATGTTCATACAGTCCCAAAATACTATAAAATTGCAATAATGTACATATTAACCGCATGCTTACAAATGTTAGTATACACTATAAAAAATGTCGGGACAAAATTTGTTTTTTAGATTCAAAATGGTTTTTTGAAAAAGCAAATTTCAATGCAAAACCAAAATGGATTTTAAAAAAAATCCATTTTGGTTTTTTGCATTCAAAATGGTTTTTAGATTCAAAATGGTTTTTTGAAAAAACAAATTTCAATGCAAAACCAAAATGGATTTTTAAAAAAATCCATTTTGGTTTTTTGCCAAAATGAATTTTTGGTTTTGCATTGAAATTTGGTTTTTCAAAAAAGCATTTTGAATCTAAAATACCAATTTTTTTGAGTGTAAGTGATCCTTGAACTTTTATACCTGTCAGAGCAAACTATTATAAAAAAATCGATTTCTAGTTTGGTAATATAATTAATATCATGTTGCTATATATATATCCATTTAACTGGCTATTTTTTAAAGATATCCAATAGGCCTACCAATAATTTAGAATTTTGATAATCAATTCATGAATAATTAAATTGTCAGAATATAGTAACCAGCTGATTTACGCGTAGATTTGTTTAATGAGCGATACATTTCCCTCTTCTGATATACACTCCTGGGCCCTGGTCATAATTATGGAACACATTTATACACTCACTGGTCAGCCCCCCTGGGTACTTCGCGGACTTTTACATACGGATGCCCCACAGAAATTTTGAAAACCGGAACCATTCTAATCCAAAACCAACACCAAAACCACATACCATTTTAATCCTTCAGAAAAAAATTTTGGTAACCAATTTAATCTTTATGATTCTGAAACCATTGGAATTGTCTTTTCAAGCCAATTTTATCGATACCAAATACGTTGGGGTGGCAAGAACGGGTACCAAATTAATATGAATTGTCAAAAAACCAAAACCATTTTAATCCATAAAGGCCAAAAAACCATTACCACCCACCTCTACATACACCTTTTCATAGTGAGTACCCCCCCCCCCCCCCGGGTCACCAGCAAAAGAATCGCAACAGTCGATTTTAGCTCGCAATTTTGCAAATAATTTTTCATGATTTTTTGGTACGATTATGTCTGTGGACCATAGAATCAATGCTATCAATTTCGTTTTGGCAAAAAAACAAATACTGCGAAAATATGAGCTAAAGTCAAGTTTTCCCTTTCTTTTGCTGGTGAGTGTGATTTGAGAATAAGGTAATATCATTCCAGACATTTTATTCTCTGGCTGATACTAGCCAAAATCCAAACAAAGGCAAATGAAGAGATGACAAAACTTGTGCTCTTTGTCTTGCAATATGAACAAGTTAGAAGACAGAGGGCAGAGGCTTATGCTGACCCTAACATAATATAAACTGTTTATCCAACTCCCAGATAATAAATTAAATATTGTCAAGGCCTCGACAACACTTGAATACGTCCAAGAGAAACCTTATATTAAAGACTTTGATTTTCAGGTGGAGTTGGAGTCAGAGTCAAAAATTAAATAGGTTGCTCTTGTCTCCCAGTGATGGAAATGGAAAATTTTCGTCGAGGGAGCTCTCGGCTCTTGCGGCAGCAGCACACCACTCCAAATTTTTAAAATGGAACAAATTCTTCTTCCAGAGCATAATTTTGGCTAAAAATACCATGAGGACTGAAAAGGTAACACGATAATTATAATTTCAACACTGATTATTGGGGGAGCTGTAGCAGGGTACAGCTCCCCCTGTTTTTTGGTCAAGGGAGCTCAGCTCCCCCGAGCTCCCCCCCCCATTTCCATCACTGTTGTCTCCTAAAGTGATTGGTATAATTACAAAAACACATTAAAAAATGTGAAATTTATCCCAACTTTTACACAACACTTCCTAAATAGTTGTTCATGTATTGAATGCTACAAAAACTTTTTAGAGTAGAGTAGGGCGAGGCGAGAAGCCCAGGTTAGGTGAGAGCCCCCCCCCCCCCCAGGGTTAAAACTTACATTTTTGGTGTGTTTTCTTCTTGATAGGATTGAAGCTAGAAGCTTTTAAGGTGACATCACAAATTTTCAGGACAAACAGCACCAAACCATAGTAGAAACTAAAGAAACAAAAAAAAGTAAATGGTTTTTGTAACTTAGATTAATTCTTTGAAAAGGGTTGTCAGAAATAACTTTGGAATTTTTTTAAATATATATAATGCATATCTGCCTTGCTCCACTTTATGACCATCACATAAATATGATTTGAATCATGTTTTTTGCATTTTAATTAAAAATAATCAGGTCCAATTAAAATATGTGGGTTTGGGGGCATGAGGCCCCTGCATGGGTGGGGCATGAGGCCCCCTTCATAGGGACACCGAAGCTACTTCAGGAACCATTTATCAATGTGTACTTTACTTTAAATCTTAATAAAATAGCTAATCAAAATAGGAAAAATTTGCCCCAGAATTTAAACTGGGCAAAAAAATTCTAAAAGTCAGAAAACGTAAATAGAATGCCTTAAAGGGGAAAGAAGAACCCCAAGAAGTGAATGTACTCGCAAAAAAAAGCCATAGGATTATAATAGGGGGGCTTCTTGTCCGATGGGTGGGGTAAGAAGGCCATTTACAATTGTTTAAAGAAATGGCTTTAACTCCTATAATGTATTAAAATTGGTAGAAATTTATTTCACTAGTTATAAGTAGAGTGAAGTAATCACTTCTGATAGCTTAAGCATTCAAAATATCGACCATAAAAAGTAGATCAAATCGCACCTCAAAGTTAAGGGGGCTGCATGCCCCGCCCTACTCTAAATTTTTCTCTCCTGTTAATCATCAAATATTTGTGTGCGATAATGCCGATAAGTGAAAGTCGGGAGTTGATGAGTCATAATTCAGGACACCCAAGGAGTCGTTGTCTGAATCATATAATAGTCGTTATGCAGAAAGCCACTGGAGTCGGGAGTCGGTTCACTTCTTATCCGACTCCAAAGGCCCGACTATTACGTCAGCAGATAACCAATATTTCAAAACTTTCCTATTGATGTAATCTACTTGTATCTAACTTGTTCGAGTAAAAAAAATAATAAGGAGAAGAAGAAGAAGAAGGCATGGTAGACCTTTGACCCATGGAAGCCAGCCCATTTTAGTTTCTTTATAATTGTTTCCATGCACAGAAGGGCACCAAAAGTGACTGGTCGAAAGTTAAAAACCTACAGAGAGTGTAAATTTGAATTAGATTGATAAATGATGAAAGAGAGTGACCACCAGAGTGCTAACAAGATTGCATGAAATTCTTGGGGTATACAGCTGTGCTGCTAAAAAGTGAATCATATCGATCTATTCTGGAACAATTAATTAAGACTCAGACTCAGACAACTTTTATTTATGATCAATTGTACAATACTTCAATAAATTGCTCAATTGTACAATACCTAAATAAATTTTCAATATTACCAAAATATATCAATGTGAGAAATGGAACTCCTCGAAGAAAAAATAATTGCCGCTGATGAAGAGTCCAAAATGATGTGTTATTAAAAGTTTGCTAGTTTCTTTCAAAACAGGTTCACTGCATGAAACGATGGCATCCTCAGTTGAGTGCCACCCGTCTTCAGAAGTTTCGACCCTTATCTCAAAACTTCCTCTTGGTGGTGGGTCCGCAGGGTTGATCAGGTCCTACGTGCCATCGTTTTGCCTTGCTGTTTCTTCAGGCTGTATCTCTGCCACCCCACAATTTGTCTCCGCTTCGGAGCCATAGCCAGCTTGATGCTCTCTCAGCTGCTTCTGAAACATTCTTCGCTGCACTTTTGCTCCGTCTTCTTTTGAGGCCCAACATTGACGACATTTTCCATAGTGAGTGTGCTGGAAATCCTCTGGCACTGACTTCTACAGGGAAAATCCAGGCTTTCCATCTTGACTCCGTGCATTCTGCCATCAGGTCTTGGTACTTCAGACGTTTCCTTTCAAAGGCTTCTTCAACACGATCTTCCCAAGGGACGGTGAGTTCTATCAAGATGACTTGCCTGCTTCTCCTTGACCACATGACTATATCCGGCCTAAGGTTTGTCGTTGTTATCTCCCTCGGGAACTTCAACTTCCGCTCCAGGTCTACTCGTATCTCCCAATCCTCTGCTGAGGCCAGTAGGCCTCGACCAGTGTCTTTCTCTGGTTTCCTCACTTCAGATGATGCCTTTACAAAGTGGATGAACTTGGTACCTCCAGTGACCTTTGTTTCCTTCCTTGCTTCATCTAGTTCCCTTGCCAACTCTTTCAATACCTGGTCATGTCGCCATCGGTATCGGCCTTGCTTTAGTGCAGTTTTGCAACTTGATAGGATGTGCTCCAGACTTGCTCTTCCTCTGCACAATGGACACTCTGCATCTTGTCTCTTTCCCCATAGCTGTAAGTTAGCTGGTGTTGGTAGCAAGTCATAAACTGAGCACATCAGGAACTTCAGACTGTAAGATGTTGATCGCCACACTTCGTTCCACGTTATTCTCCTCTCTGTCACCGAGTTCCAGTTCAGCCAAGCTCCCTGGCTTCGCATTCCAACTGCCTTTTCAATTCGCCTTTCTTCTTCTTCTTGCCTGATCTTCCTCTGTATCATCTCTCGCCTCCCTCTGGTATCTTCTCTGCTCCATTGTTGCGTTGACTGGTACCCTACTCCTTGTCTGCCCTTGCACACTATTCCGACAATTTCTTCTATGCGCAGTCTTGACTCTGCTGTTTGTATTGCTTCATGCGCTGACCACTTCCTTCCTGTCTTTTGCACCACACCGGCTTGTTTCACTTTCTCATCTCTGCTATCTCTTAAGGACAGGGCTGTTCCTGTTTTTGCTATCTTGAACTCTTCCATAAGTGATTGGAATGGCAACTGCAGCTTTGAAGAGTTACTGTAAAGGGCCACCGCTGTCAAACTTCTGGGTACTCCCAACCACTGCTTAACCTTGCTGCTGATCTTCTTTTCCATTCCTTCTATAGTTGAGAGCGAGATGTCGTATAGCATCATAGGCCATCGAAGCTTGGGTATCAGTCCATGATGAAGAATCCACACCTTGAACTTCCCTGGAAGTTGCGTATCTTCTATCCTCTCTAGGCCCTCTTCCATCTGTGAAATGAAGTTCTTGGTGTTCTCCTTGTCGTTGAGGCTGTTGTAGTACCATTTTCCCAGACACTTCACGGGTTGCTCCTTGAGTGGTGGTATGTCTTCACCTTGAATCTTGAAGCGGTACGTATCCTTCACTTTCCCCTTCTGGACGACTACACTTCTGGATTTCTTGGCCTTGAACTTCATTCTTCCCCATTCTACAAACTTCTCCAAACTCCTGGTTATCCACCTTGCTCCAGCTGCCTTCTCAGTCGTTATTGTCAGATCATCCATGAATGCTCTTATTGATGGCTGGCGGCATCCTGATCTTGTCACCGGTCCTCTGCATTCGCTCTGCGCTGTCTTGATCAAGAGATTGAAGGCCATCACAAACAGCACAACGGAAATTGTGCAGCCCGTTACAATTCCCTTCTCTACTCTCTGGGGTACTGTTGTGAAGTTCTTCGTGGTGAATCTGACCTTGATGTTGTGGTAGTACGACAATACCAACTCTTGTGTCCGCTCTGGGATGAAGTACCTTGTCATGGCCAGGTCGATGAGTCTGTGGGGGACGGATCCGTATGCATTCGCCAGGTCGAGCCAAATGACTGTCAGATCTCCCTTCTTCTCTTTGGCTTCTCTAATTAACTGTGTGATGACCCCATTGTGCTCTATGCATCCTGCGTGCCCTGAAATACCTCCTTTCTGAACGTCCACTTCTAGGTATTTGTTCTGGACCAAATATGATGTCATCCTCTTGGCAAACACGGCGAAGTATATCTTCCCTAGATATACTTCGCTAATTTCAAAAGCAATCAGCCTCACAGGGTTTTTGTCCCCAACTCCAAGTGAATTTTCAAAAGAAGAAGAAGAAATCAGATGTAGTTCTAACTATATGTATATATATATTAACATAATTTTTATTAACTTACCTCTTTTGAGTGTTGAAAATATTATAACTGCTCCTACTCTTCATCCTGAAGTGTGAGTGAAAGTGATTTGTTTTACAACGGCATAATTCAGGGTATAAGATGCTCCAGGTCATGTGAGGCATATATATTTTCTTAAGTATCCATAATTTAAGAAGCTAAATCAACATTTAGTATGTAATTAAATGTTATATAGTGACAATTTATAATCTGTCAAGCAAACATGCTTGCAGATAAATGTATAGCCTATGAGTCAAGGCCAAGAGCAGCTGGCCTTAATAATTATCTGGGACAATTTTTAAGGCCTGAAATTCCGAATTTTCCCCTTAAGTGAATATCAACCTATCAACCTAACAACCACTGCCCTCTCCCTCAGGCCTAAATGCTATTCTTAGGGGGGCAACCATTTAATTTCCAGGGTGGGGAGGGGGGTGCTTGGAGTTTTCGGGGGGGGGGATGATTTATTTCACGGTAACAGCGGCAATATATTATTTCATGTCCGTGAAATCCCCGAATATTTATTCCTAAATCAAGGGACACCTTATTAAGAAATGCTCTAGGCAGAAATATTTTTTTTCAAGACTGCCCAAAAGTAATTTATATATTTCACCAAAAACTGAGCAAGAAATTATTTATTTCAAAGAAACTCGATCCTAACCCCCCCCCCCTTCATTGACATTAAATGCTCTCCCCCTAATATTCTTTTTCTTACATTGTCCAAATTTTTAAGGACGGATTTAATTAAGTAAGTCTTTCAGGAATGGCAAGGCAGATTTAAAGCTCACATCATACAATGGTTCTTACTTTGGAATACTTTGAATTTGATTTATTGGGGGTCTTTCATGTTGTACAAATTTCTCTACGCTTTTAAGAAATGTTGCATAAGTGGCGCCTATTATATGTTGGGGTGGGGGAGCTTGAATTTCTCCTTGGCATGAAATTATTAACATTTCGAAACAGAAAAAACAGAAATAGTGATTAAAAACACAATTAATGTATTAGGATTACAATCTAAATCAAGCAATGTTAACTTATTAAGGACTTAAGACCCCTCAAGACTACCATTCCATAAACAGTATTTATATGAAGACAGTAGGGCCTATGGAAAGAAAAAAATTATTTCACCAGGCATTTGCAAGAAATTATTTACCAAAAAAAATGAAGCCAGAATGAAAATAACAAAACTGGTCTAATTAATTTTGCATGATCAGGATGATTTACAAATCTTACGAAGGGCATTCAGAAAGTTCACAGATTTTTTTTATATGGACACTTTTATTCAATCTAGAACTATGGATTTTTTACAGGATAAAATCCAGCAGTTTTGGAATGGATAAATTTCCAAAATATTGGACAGTTAGGACATTTTAAAGTCATTCTGTGGTTGCCATGGAAAGAGAAAGTTCAGCTATAGGTGGGGCAGGTAATACTGATAGTCAGGGAGCCAACACCTCAAAATTGGGATTTCTGTTCGCGGCGATCCACACCTCCTCAAATTTGGTACTATCGGAAAGGAAATTTTCTGAATTTTTTGATGGTGGCCATGGTTTTATCAATTTCTTGGACCGGAGATGTTTTATTTTGGTTTCCATGGCAACAAGTCTGCTTTTGTCAAAATAAATTTTATAAAACTTATCATGGTGTATCACAGTTGTTGTGGAAGCAAGGCTTTCATTGATGTGTAATGTGGTGCCTTTTACTGGTCTCACTACTTTATGAGTGAAATTCTGATTTTCCATCTCTTTCTTGTTACCATGGCAACACTTTAGGAGACTATTTCTCAGATTTTGTTAGTTTCTGTTCTTATTTTCTTTTAGAGAGCAACAATTTAACGGTATAACTTAAAAAAATATAAATATCTGAATTCTAGTGGGGCAACTCTTTCAACCAGTGGGTGTTACAAAATCAGATTTTGTTTGAGTGTGTTGCTATAGCAACCAATTTAAAATTATGGAACCAGAACTCCCATGAGGTCCTAGTTTTCAAATGGCTGCCTCTCAAAAGGCAAGCTACATAGCCAGCTGATATTTTAGGGGAAGCTCAACCATACTTTCAAAATTTTGAAAACATTCCATTGACTAATTTTGGTTGCCATGGTAACCACCAGAAATGGCAAACAGGCATTTCAAAGTGATTTTCACCGAATGTGTACAATACCAAATTAATTCAAAGCAAAAAGATTGAAATATGGGCAAAATCTAAATTAAACACTTGTTCACAAAGAAACAAAGTATTATATATGAATTATGTTGCCATAGCAACCAGAATAAACATGTTTCAGATGCTAGCACAATAGATATACAATTTGTTGCGTATCTCTGGACTTATTTAAGGTAGAGTCTTTTAAGATACATCAATCTTGATGTTTGTGAGGCCAAGGAATCTTATTTTGATATCAAAAGTAAGCTACTTTCATATTTGTTCATAAAAAGAAACAAAATTTGTGTATTTACAGATTTATTGAGCATTATTCCTCTCTCTGACCACACAAAATATTGTTAAACTGAAACATATTTATATTCTGAGTTTCATCTGCTTATGCCCCAAAATAATCTGAAATCTAGTGGATAACTCTTTCAGTCATTTGGTATCACAGTATCAGATTTTTATTGTGTTGCTATGGCAACTATATTGAAATAACAAAGCCATCAATTTCATGAATTCATCTTTTTCAAATGGCCGTTTCACGCTAACCATGAAAGGTTGCCTTATGATATTTTAGGAATAGATCACATTCACTTTCATAATTATGAAACAATTCTAGTAGAGTTTTTGTTGCTATGGAAACCACCAGAAATGGTAAATTTTCTCTCAAAAGTGGTTTTCATTGAATGTGTAGAATACAATTTTCATCACATACAAAAAAGTGAATTACGGACAAAATATATTCAAAACTAACTTGAAAACTGATGGAAAGTATTATATTCGAAATATGTTGCCATAGCAACCAGAATCTCCCGAAAATTAGCATGATAGATATATACAATTTATTGTGTATCTAAGGACCTATTGCAGGTGCAACCTCATACGATATATCGATTCTGATGTTTGCGAGGCCAAGGAGTCAAATTGTAGTATCAAAAGAAAGCTAATTTGCATATCTTCATAATTATGAGTAATAATTATGAGTACAAAATGACTGTTTACAGTATTATTAGGGGTTTTTTACTTCATGAAACTGATGTTATTAATTTTAGTAGAGCAGCTGAAGGCCAGTTTCCAGGTTTCGGACCGCGCTCCCCGCTTGGAGATACAATAACATGTTTCATTAGCCAAAATTTATGGTAAATTCCCTCATTTCTGATTAATATTCCCAGACCAAATCTAAACTTCCAAGTTGCGATATTTAAAAAATGGGCTGCTTTCTGGAGCTTTCGTCCTTTGGAGAATCTCAGACGCCTGATACAGACTTCCAGATTTATACAGTGCATATCCCACATATTCTAGTTTTACAGTGTGGTTCAAAATATCTTTTGCAGAATGTAGGCCTATAGACATTTTTCTTTTTATGTCTATTGTTGTTTGGCTATTGAGGCCTACAATGTGTCACCATGGCAACCACACTGAAAATGAGGCTGAAACCTCACTATAGCTGACATTTGTGGCCTCGTCAATATCAGAATTGATCTGTAACTTAACATTGCACCTTATCAGGTCCAGAAATACACAACAAATGTATTTACCTTGCATGCTTGTGTCTGAGACATGTTGATTCTGGTTGCTATGAACAGAGATTTCATATACACTGCTTTAGAACCCGAAGTCAGTCAGAGTTAAAACTCTGACTTGCTTGACAAGAACTTCAACTGACTAGTCAGCTAAGTTGTTAAACTCTGACTTCACTTGACTTCAACTAACTTCAGCTGACTTAATGTAATTTAATAGAACCCTTCTGTTAAATATTCTTCAAAGGTACATTTTAAGTTTGGAAATTTCAGAATTTTTGCACATGCAATATTGTGTAGTACGTGAATGTGTAATTTTTAAAGGATTTTTTATGTTGCAAATACTTGGAAAAATCATATTAGATTGTGAAATGAATCTTGTGCTATTTATGCTGTTTAGAATGGTACCAAAACCATTTCTGTGACGGAAAAATTGGCAAAGTTATGCAACAATGACTTGACTTTAGCTTACCGAAGTCTGACTTGACTTGACTGAACATCAACTTGCTGCTTGGGAACCTAACTATGACTTCACTAGTCGACTTTATAGAGTCGACTTCGGGGTCTACACTGCTTCATTACATTTTTGATGAGTCTATTTACAAGTCCATATGTCACTCTTTTTGTTTGTGATTAGCATTATATTCATCACTTACAACAAGAATCATTTAGAGGGAAAATTTACCTTTTCTGGCAGTTTCCATGGCAACCAAGAGTGATCAATGGAATTATTCGTAATTATGAAAGAAAGGTTGATACCCCTTAAATGTCTTGAGGCAACCTTTCTCAGTCAGTGAGAAACAGCTCTTTGAAAAACAGGACTTCATGAAATTGGTGGCTTTGTAATTTCAGAATGGTTGCTACAGCAACACACTCAAACACATAAATGATATTTTGATACCAACTGCCTGAAAAAGTTCTCCCATCAGATCTCACATGTTTATTATTTTGGGGCATTTATAACAAATGAATCTCAGGATGTAACTATATTACAGTATGACAAGATTTCATGTGGTCAAAGAGAGGAATAATGTCTTTTTGAAATGATACCTAATAATGCTGTAACGGCACTATTTAAATGTGTTACTAAATATGCAAATTAGCTAACTTCTGACTTCAAAATTCAATTCCTTGGCCTCACAAACATCAGAATTTATGTGCCGTATAAGGTTGCAACTTCGATGGGTCCTAAGAAACACAACAAATTCTATATCTATTATGATCGTTTCTTTGAGACATGTTTATTCTGGTTGATATGGCAACATATTTCAAATATATAATGCTTCCTGTCAGTGTTTAAGTTAGATTGGAATATATATATATATATATATTTTTTTTTTACATATTTCACTCTTTTGTATGTGATGAGCATTGTATTCTACAGTCTACACATTCAATGAAAATCACTTTGGAGAGAAAGTTCATCTTTTCTGGTGGTTTCCATAGCAACAAAAACTCTACTAGAATTGTTTCATAATTATGAAATTGAATTTAATCTATTCCTAAAATATCATAAGGCAACCTTTTATGGCTAGCGAGAAACAGCCATTTGAAAAAGAGGACTTTGTGAAATTGATAGCTTTGTTATTTGAATATAGTTGCCATAGCAACACACTGAATCAAAATCTGATACTGCGATACCAACTGACTGAAAGAGTTATCCACTAGATTTCAGATTATTTTGGGGCATAAGCTAATGAACCTTAGAATATAAATATGTTGCAGTTTAACAAGATTTTGTGTGGTCAGAGAAAGGAATAATGCTCAATAAATCCGTAAAGGCACCGATTTTGCTTCTTTTTACGAGAAAATATGCAAATTAGCTTACTTTTGATAAGATTTCTTGGCCTCAGAAACATCAAGATTGATGTATCATAAAAGACTCTACCTTAAATAAGTCCAGAGATATGCAAAACATTGAATATCTACTGTGCTAGCATCTGAAACATGTTTATTCTGGTTGCTATGGCAACATAATTCATATATAACACTTTATATCTTTTTGAACAAGTGTTTAATTTTTTATTTTGCCCATATTTCAATCTTTTTTGATTTGAATTAACATGGTGTTCTACACATTTGATGAAAATCACTTTGAAATGCATGTTTGCCATTTCTGGTGGTTTCCATGGCAACCAAAATTAGTCAATGGAATGTTTTCAAAATTTTGAAAGTATGGTTGATCTTCCCCTAAAATATCAGCTGGCTATGTTGCTTGCCTTTTGAGAGGCAGCCATTTGAAAACGAGGACCTCATGGGAGTTCTGGTTCCATAATTTTAAATTGGTTGCTATAGCAACACACTCAAACAAAATCTGATTTTGTAACACCCACTGGTTGAAAGAGTTGCCCCACTAGAATTCAAATATTTATAATTTTTTTAGTTATACCGTTAAATTGTTGCTCTCTAAAAGAAAATAAGAAAAGAAACTAACAAAATCTGAGAGATAGTCCCCTAAAGTGTTGCCATGGTAACAAGAAAGAGATGGAAAATCAAAATTTCACTCATAAAGTAGTGAGACCAGTAAAAGGCACCACATTACTCATCAATGAAAGCCTTGCTTCCACAGCAACTGTGATACACCATGATAAGTTTTATAAAATTTATTTTGACAAAAGCAGACTTGTTGCCATGGAAACCAAAATAAAACATCTCCGGTCCAAGAAATTGATAAAACCATGGCCACCATCAAAAAATTCAGAACATTTCCTTTCCGACAGTACCAAATTTGAGGAGGTGTGGATCGCTGCGAACAAAGTACCCTTTTTATTCACATTTTTGGCCCTTGGCTCCCTGACTATGAGACCAAGAATGCCAATGAATTGTGGCTGTGAGAGACCTCACTCTACCACTTGTATTAGTGAGATTGACAATAATTGACGCAAGAAATTTAATTTTAGCTTTTTAAAATACTCGCAAGTCATTAATTCATACACCTGATCCATTGAAATAAATGTTCCTTGAAGCCCTCCAGGCAAAGTTTTGTGAAAGCATTTCGGTCATCCAAAGCCTTTCTCTTCCTGTGCCTTAAACGATTGCCTTAAACTATTGCCCCCAGTGACTAAAGTAATGGAAAACCAGGACTTATGTGAAGCTATATGCTATAAAACAAGGAGTCTGAGGATAAAACCGTTACACCCTGCTCGTTTCGAGGGTACGGGAATATACACCACGAAGGACTCCATACACCACTCAGCCTTCGGCTTCGTGGTGTATGGAGGCCTGAGTGGTGTATATTCCCGTACCCTCGAAAAACGAGCAGGGTATAACGGTTTTATCCTCAGACTTTATAACAAAACAACCCAAGTCAGGGTCACTGAGTAACAATATCACGAGCTGTTGTGTGAATTAATATCACTCGAGCCCGCAGGGCGAGAGTGATATTAATTCACACAACAGCGAGTGATATTGTACGAAGTGCCCTGACGCGTGGTTGTTTTGTTTTTATCACCTGGTTTTACCTCAAATTTTCAATTATAAAGAGGGACTATTTTCTGCCATTACAAAAATGTGACGTCACCATGGAGCAACAATGGAGGTGACGTCACAATCCTATTGTTTTGGCCATTGCTTGGTTTGTGACGTCATCAGGCATCTGAAATGCCGTGATGTCATAACCATTGTTAAAAAATATCGCCCTTGAAGGGTGGTATTTTTTACAATATCATAGGCCCTGATATTTTGACTGTAAACAGTGATATTCACAGCCAACCAGGTGATAACTTGTTTTATTGATGCCCATAGATTATCTTGCAAACTGAGTCTGAAATGTCTTTCAGTAACATAGCAACAGCATTAATTGTGACGTCATCACCAGGGCTGTCACTTGGATGATGTCACAATGGCTCAAGCAATAGCATTGTGACATCATGACTATTGTTGCTACAAGGATGACATCATAACAATCCTATGGTTGTAATTGTGACATCATTGTTTATCTCATACACCCTGTCTGTTGATGACAGACAGGGTGTACGGTGTCCATAGAAATACATAGAAGGGACATGAGGCTCTGGCAGATGAAGCAACCAAATCCACCATCTTGGAACTGCCCTGAATACTGGCACAATGGACTGTGACGTCACCAATAACTGTGATGTCACTTATAACAATGGCATGACGTCACATCATAATTATTCTATTGTGACATCATGTCTCAGGGCAGTTCCAATATGGCGGATTTGGTGACCTCATCTTGAGGTGGCATCATACAGCCTCATGTCCGTTCTATGTATTTCTATGACGGTGTCATACACCGCGGTTCTCAGCAAATCAGAATCAAGGATTCACACTGGACTGAGGATAAAGTGCTGTCCCTTTAGGTGATTAGGTCTCTTAATTGTTCATACCATTGAATTCATACTTTGTCATTTATAAGTCCTAATGTAGTTAAGGACCCACATTCTGGCGCCTGAATCTCTCGATCTTGCAAAATCTTGCATGCAGGATTGCTTTCCCACATGGGTTCAACGTAAGAATACAAACATTTGGTATGCTTGAAAGTATATTTAGAACGTAATATAATATTTCTTGTGTCAAATATTTTCCAAGCCACAATTCATTGACTTTCTTGATCTCCTTATTACCTGCGCCACCTCGCTGAACTTCCTGTTTCCATGGCAACCACAGCAGGGTATAAAATATTATAAGCGTGCAACGATCCCAAAATGTGCAGTGATCAATCTGAAATGTGCAGTGATCAATCTGGTTTTGTGCAGTGATCAAATTCAACTTTTGTGCTAAATTATGGTGAACTATAGAATTCCGACAATGTACGTACTTTGTATTTCAACCAATTCGATACTTTTGTCTGCCTGATAATGGTCAATTGGTCATCTTTAGGAAATTTGTAATGCTTGATATCACAATGCCAGCCCTTAAGAACACCTATTGGTTATCCATATTTATGGCGATAGTTCGCGCAAGACAATACGCGCAGTGATCAAATGTTCTTATTTTATACCCTGAACCACAGAATGACTTAAAAATGTCCGAATCATCTAAAATCTTGGAAACCTATATAAAACTACTGAATTTTATCCTGTAAAAAATTCAGAGCTCTACATTTAAAATAAGTGTCCATATAAAAAAAAGCCATGAACTTTCTGAACGCCCCTCGTATTTCGTCTTTTAAGCCAATAGGTATGTGTATAAATGTTTTTATCATTTTATTTCATATCATTTATTTCACTTTTTCTTTGCTAACTTCTCCCCTATTTCTTTTTACAAAAGCCTACCATGATTTTTACGGGTGAAAAATGTATTTCCACAGTCTCTCGCGAGGTGGCGTCGTATTTCTATATCGCCATCTGGAGAAAAAAAATTACACCTGCAGCCGCCTTGCGTACTTCCCATAAACTACAACCATTTTGCAAAAGTTTTGTAATGACTTTCAGAGAGCTGTTCTTGTGAGAATTTTGCCGATTTAACACCCAAATAATGGAGGCCAACAGTAGAGCGGTATTCAGGAGTTTGGCTGGACTATTGAAAGCAAGTATACGATGAGTATTGGTGATGCCAAGTTTGCAAAATACTGAAATGGCCTGAAATGTGTTGCGTTGCCTGTTTAGTGTTGTGTTGGCTGTTGCATAACCAACCAATGAGCCATGTTTTCAATGCTGCATGTTGCAAATCGCAATCAGTAGCGACTGGGAGTCTCGAGCGAGGGGGGGGGGGCAGCTACAATACTAATTGCTGTTTCAACAATTGGAAATTTCATAGCTATGAGGGGGGGGGGCACCTCCCCATAGGGGTAGCAGGACGTTTCACCACTGGGACGTTTCACCGCTGGTAATGGTGGGACGTTTCACCGCCAGTTCACCGCCGATCTTTTTCCTGCTGAAAGCTTTGATGAATTTAAATGATAACAGGAAGACAACCGTTGGGTGTACAAAAATGGCAAACCACTTTTTGGAAAGCTTACACGATTTTCTGTTGAAATTAATGACTTAAAGGACGTCTCTAAGGTTGAGGGGGTGCATCTCTAAATATGCAGATCCATAATTCAGCAATGGATTCTTACCACAGGTTTTGCCAGAATTGTCATTAATGTTGACATAATAGCAGCTTTTAGGGCTGAGTCAATGCTCCTCCTAAAAAATCCTGAGAAAATTGACAAACTGGGTCACAAGCTCATGACGTCATTGACTGGGTAAACTCACCTGGGTAATTGTTATTGCAGTAATGACGTCATAATGCCCAACCTGCTGCATGTGCTGTTGGCGCGAAAATACCAAGCAGCAGAGCTGCTCTGACAGCTAGACCAGCATCAATGACTTCACAACATGTGCTATCAAATACATTGAAATTAGGTGTCAATTAGTCATTGGGCATTTTGTGGCCTCATTGGTGAGTAGTATGACTTGGTCAGTGACTCTAGTTCATAACATAGGAAGTATAGTAAACGACCACACTGACTGCCTCCACATCAAAGCGGCTAATTCATCTCCATGCAAAAATGAAACAAAAACTTTTTACGATGATCCTTAAATGATTGTCTTTCTGAGTATAATAAATAGTAGGTAAATAGTAGGCCTATGTATAAAACAATGTGCAATTCAAGCTAGGCTAAAAATCGATTTTCTCTTTCAGGCCTATTATCTTGTGTGTGTTTATTTTCCAAAGATGTATGTGTATGTTTACTATTGTTTAGGTCTTAAAAGTCTATTAACGCATATTCATAAATATCAGTTGAAAGATATATGCGATGAAATGAAATATTTAATTTAGTTTTTCCCGATTAAAAATTAGTTGATTTTGCCCTATTGTCTGTGCTTAACTGGAATATGCTGCCCAATGTGATTGGCAATTAGGAAGAAGCAGACTTCACTTGGTTGATAATTTGGTCCAGAGGTGGCAATTTATTATTAACAGGCTGTAGATATATTGAAAGCTGAATTTACCGACCACAGGCACCACACACTCCAGACACGTGGTTTTAATAATTAAAAAAGGCCTAAAGACAGTTGTTTAAAAATAAGAAACCAACCACATTAAGAAGATTTTGCCCACATTTTCTTGTGTTCATTCTTTTATTATTTATTTTACCTGGTCACCTCACTGCTTTTATTTTGTTGTTCACTTCGGCCTATTTAATTTCATGGTATCCTTTTTTTTTCATCTATAAATCCAATATTATGAGAATTATGAGTAGGTACAAATCAAATCATTTTATTTTACGTCGGTGAGAATTTTTACAACGAGAAAACATTAGCCACAGGCTAATCATCCGACAATAACAGTAGTACATGACTAGCTTAAAACACAGTTTTGACTAACATCGTACATGTAAATAATAATTCTACTCTAAAAGTTCTATCTGACTGACAGAGCACGTAGTCCTTATAAAAACCTGGAGGTCAGGCAAACATTCCTATAAATTTTATCATTTGATTATTAACTGAAATTAAAACATATTAAAAACATACAATTTAAAAGGCTAAACGATTTTAAAATCTGCACTGCCTACATTTACAGAGGTTCAGTCCATGAAGCTCATTGATTAACCTATTGCAGCTGTGTAAAAAGAAGGCAAGAAAAAGGAGAAAAGTTTTCTATTTATTAAATAAATAAATTATATATCCGTTTTCTTGCTATCTGTCTAAATTTATCAATGCATTTTAGGTCAATCACGCCTTAACATGTAGTGAGCACTCCCAATCATAAATTTCTTTTTAACTAGCATAGTACCCGTGATAATGGGTGTATTGAGTCCAGGGAAAACATAACAACTACTGCTACACTTTTGAGAAGATTGATAATCGTGCATAAACATGATATATATGAGTAATAAGTGCACTGGTATAATATGAAGAGTTTGAGAAAGCACACCGACTTATGGTTGTTGTAAGATGTGAAATAAAGTTGCTTGCAAATTTTTAGTTGTGGGCATTGAGTAGTTTGAGTAGCGTAAAGCATCCATGAATTAAAGGTATGATGATGATTATAAAGTCTTTTCATAGTTCACATATAATTCAACAAGTGCAAGTTGGCCTATGCCAATTGAGCTTTATGAACAGTCAGGATTGTAATAGCTGCTTTCTTGGTTGCGTCATGAATCATGACTCCTGATCTATTTATAGATCAAGCTACTTACCCAGTCTGTGACGTCACGTCACTTGAAGGATTTAACCTCGTTTTGGCCCTGCTGCAAGAAGGTCCCTGATCATGCACTTCAAACATAGGTAATTCAGTGTTGGAGGTGATATAATCTCTAGGAACCACTTCAAGTGTTTCATACATGTCAATAGAACTTAGTGATTGCAAAATACCGGCAAGTTTTGCTGACAAGAGACGTCCTTTAATTTAATCATAGCAGTCTTTCTCCCACGAAATGTGACACTGTTTCATACAATTATTTTCAAAAGTGCTAAAACATGGCATCACGTGATTTCAGTTATTTTAGTTTGGCTGACAGACTTTCTGTAATCAGGTAATCACTTGATTTCCGTAATTGAAACACATAGACACAGCAAATTACAATTCACAAGGTTTTATTGAGCTTAATTGCTACTGTGTAGGCCTATTGGCACTGATTTGGTTGCAAAGATTGCCAAAGACGATTACAATCTGCAATGATTACAATCTGGATGCTTCCGGTTGACACGATTAGACGCAACTTCAAAAAATCTCTCCAATTTTCATCGATTTATATATCATAGAATCATCACCCATTCATCCATCATATAGAATTCATACGATAATGACCTGATCTGCTCACGACACACGAATCTGGACCCGATCCCGGAAAATCTGAAGAGAAATAAGACGCCAACCAGCTAACGGTAACGACTGGAACAGCCTAGCAACAAAATGGCGGACACCGACCAAACAATCGAAAATCTTGAGGGACGAAAACCAGAAAACCTGTCCAAGGAGCTTCAAAACGACCAAAATGAGGATAAAAATGACCACACACCAAGAGGTATACCACAACACATGGAACCTGGATACAACCCAGACATCGGTAAATAGTAAGGGGGCTTAGCCTCAATATTTGGTGGAATCGTTCACTTTATTACAATTTTATGAGGTTTTGGTTGTGGGTAGACATGACCAAGACCTTTCAAAATCCACCGACTGCCAAGCTGATTTCGCCCCCTGGTGGCCATATTTGGCAAATCCAATATGGCCGCCATCAGATTTTGTGCATTTTCTAACTTTTCAACCGGGCATCGTAAATACTTGTGTGATACCTCTAGTTTGGGGTTTTCTTGACTGAGGAATTCATTTTTGGCATTTATTTAGTGATTTGAGCAATCCTGGTGGCCATATGGCACAAATTCAAGATGGCCGTGCTAATGATTGGCGGACTGACATAACTTTTTGACTAAGCGTCGCATATTCTCATATGATACCTCTATTTTGGGGTTTTAATGGATGAGGAATTCATTTTTTGCATTCTCTCTTTGATTGGACTATCCCCTGATGCTCACATGGGATTTCAATGACATGTTTAAGTCAGTGCAAATCATACCACTGAGTGTTAAGTCATTTTGTTTAATTATGCTTGAAGAAACAATGTCCGATAACTCAAATCAGAAAAAGCTCATATGAAAGGTAGAACCTCCTACAACATGCTTAAGTCACCAAAAGTTGCCACATTTTCATGCAATGATTCCTTTATTATTGTTTTATAACACAATGTTTATGCTGAGATGAAGTCTCAATTGTCACTTTCATAGCCTGAGCAGGAATAAAATTGCATAATTGAGTTCAGTTTTAAGCAATCAGAAACCGCTCACTCACTTATGTTATGGCTGATTGATAATAAATCAAGATTCAAGAGTGTCATTTTCATGACATGTTGGTATGCTTCTCTTTGGTTTAACCATGAACACATCTTGCACATTTTTGGAATTATATGTATTCTAGCAGTATCAGCAAAAACCTCCCAAATTTCTTTTTTATTCCTTAGATTAATGAACAAAACCTCCACCATTTTACACCATTAACATAATTAATGTCCTGTGATATTTATTTCTACTGACTGTCAAGATTATCTGCAAAATGTGGGTTTCATACCTGAACTATGAAAGGACCACCTTCCAGGGTTGCCACTCGAGTCGGATTTCTAAATTCCCTGACTTTTCCCTGACTTTTCCCTGTCTCGAAACAAGTTTTCCCTGACAACAAAATGGCTCTCGCACAAAATTTTGGATCGCAATTAGCGGGCTTTCGTGAATTTATGTTTCCATTTGAAAAAAAAAAGAAAGTGGATGATGCTGGGTTGCTCACTCAAGACACCTGCAGCTATAGATTCTTGATTTTAAGCCCACTTCATACCCAACAAACAGGTTAGACTGGCAAATGTCATACATTTCTCTGCCGTTCTAATCGCGAAATCATCGACTTTCGTCTTGTGAAATAGTTTTTATGCAGAATTTCCCTGACAAAGGTGAGATTTCCCTGACTTTTTGCAAAATCACAAATTTCCCTGACTAATTTCAAAGCTCCCTGACTTTACCCTGACCTTGAATTTCCCTGACTTTTCCCTGACCAGTGGCAACCCTGCCTTCATTTGGCTGCAGAATTTGTGTTCCTAGTTCTTTAGAATAATTGAAGTGAAAAATGTAAGACCATCCCAAATGATGTAGTGGAATGAATATATCTAAGTACTCTCAAAGATTGTATGTTCACAATGCTCTTGACAAATCTCTTGAACAATTAGGATGAATACTCTGCTCTTAAACAGGAGACAATTTCTCAACAAGCAAGATCTTAAGAACCCCATGGGCACATTGACGTTGCAGCAACGTTGCAACGACGTCACACTTTTCGTCAAATGACGTAGAATTGTATGGTTGAAAATAAATTATGTGGTCACAACGTTGTAAAGCAACGTCAAAGATATGACGTTAGCAAGCAACGTTGTGGCGACGTTTTACAACATTATGAGGCAATGTCAGGAGTTCGACGTTAGCTCGCGACGTTGTGGCAATGTTGTAAAAAAAAACCGACGTCGTGTTCACGTTGGGGCGACATAATCTCCACCATACATATCTACGTGACCAACAGACCAGCCCTCCACCAATTAGCAACGTCGGGGTTTACGTCGTGTGCCCACTGGGAAGGAATATTTCAAGATAATTGCTTGATTAGTCCTGCATCTTAAAAGTTCAGAACAAATCAAACAATATTGCTGGTTGGCATTAAAGACCGAAGCAGTCATCTTGAATCCTGTTAACACTCTCCAATTCACTGTAAATCCACAGAAGCTACAGGGAGAGAAAAGATGAAGCACCCAAAAAAGATACGATAGTCCCACCCCTAATTCCCACGCTCTCAAACAACCCTGCACCAAGCTGTAGCCTGCTTCATCCATAATGGACAGAAGAAGGACAAAAATCTTGACGACAATGATATGAACCAAGTGCTCAAGGAGTATTGCCAAGGGTTGCATAATGCTGTGGCAAACTTATCAGATGAGTTTCATTCTTTGAACAATTGCTACAAACATGACCCTGTGTTTACAGGGGTGCTCCTGAAAAGACAGGAGGAACCTGCTCGACAAGACAAAACTCTCAGTGTTATTGTACGATATTATATTCAAGTACAAGTTCACTCAAACAATCCATAATATGTATCTACCAAAACAAACATCCCAAAACATCCAGTTCAATCTTCCCTCTAGCACCAATAGTACATCGGAAAAGAACCATGTATCTTGTAGTTGAACTGGCATGGCACTTTATCCTGTTCATTCATCGTAGTTTGCAATACATTTTTCGGACATTCAGGTGGCCGTTTCCAGCATCTTCATGTAATTGCTCTCTGCGACTTACTTGACACTTGTTGATGCAGGATCTCAAGATTTATACAAGTTTGTGTTTGTGCTACAGCAATGAAACCTGTGGTGTTTGACACCAAAGATGATGATTTTAGAGAATTAAGTATTCTCGGCAGCTAATGGTTCTAATCATTAGCACGAATTGCAGTAAAAAAAAGTAGGCATGCATGAGACACAAAAATTAGCAAAAAGTTGTCTTCGATGTCTTTCTACTTCTGAAGTAAGCATTGCAGGAACTTAAAATTTGCAAACATGATGTTCATTGTGTATCACCATTGTAGCTTTGGACTAAGCGTATTAATAGAGCAATACGAAATTCTGAACAGCTGATTGAGGTTTGTCCAAATAGTTATGCCTCTTATGGTGCCAATGCAAAAGCAGTTACTGAGGCAGAAGGTCCTGAATTCTGTGAGGCTCATTGACCATTTAAAGGAGTTCAGATCTCATTGACAGGTCATTATGAGGAGTCGCTTTAACAGCATTTGGTCAATTGTTTAAAATGGTGCGGTCCAATAATACAGCAATTTTTTATTTTCAGGAAAGCTGCTAACACCAGATTTCAAGTAATGCACATATTTGCCAATTTTTTTCTGAAATCGGCAATTGTTGACATTTGATAGGGATACCTACACTTTAAATCCTCCGTGGCCTAATGGTTGAGAGTGCTAGTTTGCGCAACCACTGGCTCTTAGGGCGTGGGTTCAAATCCCACCCCGGTACTCAATTTAGTCTGAGCCCATGGGACATTAAATTGAGGCGGGTTATATCCAGTGTTCTGGGGCAGCTGAAAGACCCTGGACATCCCTGAATTAATAGGGTTTGTGACAGAGTCTGCCAGACTCTCAGTCTTCTCATCAATATCTCATCATCCGACGATCACCAACACTGGAGGGTGCTACGTCATGGGAGCCTTGGGCAATGTTCCTGTATCCTCTGCCCATGGGCCCTACACTGCAGCTGCCCTGAGCTGTATCATAGGTGGAAGGCTCTCCGCAAATTTCATGTGCGGCATGTCGGTTCATGACCAAGAAATTAAAATCAAATTAATCACTTAATGCTGACGTGTAAGGGCCCACATTTCGTTGGTAAGCAGGACATTCAGGCATGGTAACAAATCTGTCACTTTAGTGTTTGAGCTGCTAAGTGTCCCAAACTCTGAAGTATCTTGATCTCAGAAAATGGCAGATTGGCTGGCTCATTGATGACAATGATTTCTTGGATAATGCCAAAAGCAGAATAGTAATTTCATTGCTTTTTTCTGTCAGTTGGCAAATGAATAACATGCATTATTCCAATGCACAAATCAGATAGACAGCCAACTGATATGATGACAGTTTTCGTGCAACTCACATTAGCTAGTTGGTGTATTTCAAAATTGCTTGTTTAACTTCTGTGTTGAGTCCCAATGTCAAGCATAATGCTACAGTACTGATGTTTTATGAGATGGCCACTCAAATAACACTGAAAACATCAGAATCATGTTACTCCTTATCATGATTAAATTTTTCATTAATTCGTTGATAAACATTTATCTTTTTTGATTGTTTCTGTGATGGAACAAGAAAGTCACCATGTGAGTCAGATAAAACGCACCTGCTTTGTGGACACTTTCTGATCTTTTAACGGGTAGAATTAAGGTTGGGTTGCTTTAATTTCTCCCTCCTTTTCAGGGAAATTAAGCTTTTTTTGTTATGTATCAGTGAAGTGTCTTGCCATAATCTTGTCCACAGAGCACTTGCTTTTACAATAACTTGCTACCACAAGTCCTAACATTTTGGAATACAGTGTGTAGTCTGTGGGCCTACATCAGTGAAATAATGAAAACCACTGTTGCAATTCAGGGAGCAAGGCGCTATAATGCATCAATGCTACTATATAGGAGATTGCATATCTTAGTTCAAGTAATTACTCTGGACTTTCACCTCAAAGTTAGGGAAGGGTGCTAGAATGCACGGATTGTATTAAATTTTGTTTTCCAGAAGAGTACGCAAGTATTTCGTCTTTTTTTTATTGGTGCGAGACACAATTGCAAGTGGACCGCCCTCCCACATATGTACCACTTTATCTTATTTGATGGTATATTGATTTCTTCAATAATCAGTTTAAAGGTTGAAATCCAAGCAGCACTTATAGCTCCTGTGAGAGTCGGCAAAGGATATCTGGTTGTTAAAGCGGATAAGGTTTTATGCTAAAAGGAATATGTCTGATGTTCATTGACATTGCATGGTCCCTCAATTGTGAAAAGTCCCAAGAAGCTGTTCTTTGTGTGGAAAGATGCCAGATAGCTAAAAAGTAAAGAGTTCCACCTATATTCCCCATAAATTAATTGATTTAGCAATGCAAATTAAATAATAGATATATTCCAAGATAAAAATACATAAAAAAGGTTCTCAATTCAAAAATATTCATGCACTTCTTGAGGTCTACAATACTTTGTTCAGTGCTACAGAATACATTTGCTCATTTCCATTGACTCAAAAACACATTGTTAGAATCTCATAGGGCCACTAGGGGCGCTCCAATCAAAGAAAGGATGCTAAAAATGAATTCCTTGATCATTAAAACCCCAAAATAGAGGTATCATATGTGAATATGTGACGCTTAATTAAAAAGTTGTGTCAGTCTGCCAAATATTAGCGCGGCCATCTTGAATTTGTGCAATATGGCCATCAGAAATACTCAAATCACCAAACCAATTCCAGAAATGAATTCCTCAGTCAAGAAAACCCCAAACTAGAGGTATCACACAAGTATTTATGATGCCCGGTTCAAAAGTTACAAAATCGGCAAAATCCGATGGCGGCCATATTGGATTTGCCAAATACGGCCACCAGGGGGCGAAATCAGCTTGGCAGTCGGTGGATTTTGAAAGGTCTTGGTCATGTCTATCAACAACCAAAACCTCATAAAATTGTAATAAAGTGAACGATTTTCTGACTAAGCCCCCCTACTAAAAGTGGTCTCCTCAATAATGAACCAACAGCTGAGCCTCAGGGGACCCGGTGAACAACCATCTGCATCCGAAGGTGAAACCAGTGAAAATGATTCAGGAAGGAACCTCAGAAAGAAAATGCAGGTTGACTACAAAATGGTCCTAACTGGGAAGCCAAAGGAAAGTGAGAAACGCGAAAAACAAGAGAAGAAAGAAAAAAAGAAAAGAGAAAAAGATAGCGCAAAGCAGGACAACACCCCGGAAGTATTCATCGTCGATGAAACCCCAGGTGGAAGCCGGCAAGAATTTCCAGAAGAAGAGTGGGACTCAGGAAGTACATCCGGTGAAGAAACTCCACCAGAAGAAGAATCCCACGACGAACAGGGTGTACAGGATAAAGCGCCAGCAGTCACGCCAACAACTGAGCACCTAAGAAAGGAATCAAGCAAGGGTAAAATTACTAAAATAGCACCCAAGGAAAAAAGGGAAGGAAAGGGTAAAAAAGCACCCAAGGAAAAACCAGCGGGTAAAAAAGCACCAAAGGAAAGAAAGGATCCTGAAATCCATGAAGATATCGGTGACAACGAAATCACTGAAGTAAGGAGACAAAAGAGCGTCGAGGCAGAACAAGATGAAAATCAGCCGGAGGAGCCAAGATGCAGTTTATTACGGAAAATGTATGATGAAGATACCTTCAAGTCTCCATGGCTAAGTAAGATACATGCACTACTAAACAATACAGGTATGACGTACATATGGCATATTGATCCGAGAAATATCAATAAATATTGGTTCAAAAATATTATGAAAATTAAAACTAATGACATATATAAGCAAAATCTTGAGGGATGTAGCAAGAAGCATCTCAAAAATAATGGACATACTGAAAAGTGCTGCTCCCTAGAAAAATAGGTCGAGCAATCCGGCAACCCGGAAATGCACACGAGAGAGAGAGAGAGAGAGAGAGAGAGAGTGCCATCATTGGGTGTGTTGTGAGGACAAATTGTTGCCTAAGACCAACATTATGAGGACGTTTGTGCATTGTGAGGACACAATGTGTGTCCTCACAACGACGTTGTCTAGTTTGAATATTTAGCTTTTGAAATGCCGAGAAAACTTGTATTGATATTGTGAGGACATGTCCCCACAATGCTTTGACCATATCTCAACGTTATAGGAGGTGGTGCCATCTATGATCTGACTTCTGAAATGTGTGACCCCCTAGTGGCCATATGAGAGGTCAATGTCCTCACAATATGATGACCTACTTATAAAATGTGTGTCCTCACAATGCGGATTACCTACTTGGGACCGCTTGAGGGTGTCACTGTTGCGGCTGCCAAGGAAGATCAATTCCTACTTCAGTGCAAGCTTATTGTCACGGATGTCATAAATTAATAAAAAATTATAGAGAAGGTTAGCAATGAGAAAGTGAAGTGTGAGAGTAATGGGGGGGGGGGTGACAGGGTGACAGAACACATGCAATGAAAAGAAATATCTTTTGTTTTCAAAAAAAAAAAAAAAAAAAAAAAATAGAGTCCAACGTTTTTTGCAAAAATTTTGCACTAAAACCTCAATTTCTCGTTACCTAAAGGAGATATTGACGTCTGGTTTTGACCTTTTCTTTGCAATTTTGTACCTTCATCTATATTTGCCAAAATTTTAGCCGCATTTCAATCGGACAAGGCATGCCGATGACGTAAAGACATTTTTTCCAAAAAATTGGCACGGAAAAAGTTTTTAAGAAAATTATTTGTTGTTGCAGGAATGTGTTCTCCAGAGATTTCGACTGGGCAAAAAAAAATATGAATGGAATAGCTTGAACGAATCCCCTACTTACACGTTTTTTCCCTGAAAAAAGGTCAAAAATAGGGGGTTAAAAATTTTTAAACTTAATGTGGGTTCATAAAACTAGCCATGCATGAAAATTCATTGGAAAAGGAGCATAGCTACACTTTTTCCGTTCCGATAGTATAATTGACTGCGGAGCTATGAGGAAAAGAGTGAAAAACGTGCACTTTGCGTTCCCGCTTATCACCCAAAAACCGCAACGGGGAATCAGAGGAAATTTGGCACAAGCGGACTTTAGATGTGTTACCAAGGCCCTGTAACATTTGGTGATTTTAGGTTGAACCGTTACGGAGATACCGATTTTTAAACACGGTATGCCGAAGAGCACCCTAGTGGCCAAAATTTAATTGGAGAATCTCAGGTAACATGGTTAGAGATGTCACTAATGAGGACCCTTGGAGCAATCTCTCATAGGAAGAACAGCAGAATCCAGGCATTTATAAGGGCAAGAAATCCAAAAAACCTCCGTTTTGGCATTTTTCCAAGAAAAATTTTCATATCTAGACAAATCTGGTTAGAAGCCTTGGAATGGTGGCAAAAGGTGAGTTGCAGTTGGGCTCATGTGTCTATAAAAAAAAATCAATACCCTAAGAGGGAAACATTTTGAATGGCGGCCACTTTTCGAAAAGTAGCGCCGTTCGCTGATTAGAAAAATTGACCGATGAAAACTTTGGCAGAATTGCGAGGACATGGTTTGTCCTCACGACCTTATCTCTTCACTAGTTGAAATATTGATGAAAAGTTCATTACTGAGAAGAGATTGGGCAGCTAGGATGCTTTGCTATGATGGTCCAGCATTTCGGTGCGCCTAGGATGCTTGGAAGTACATGTCCTCACAAATTAGGTAAAAAGCTAACTGTCCGACAAAGCAGGTTGGTGTGGCATAGTAGAGAGAGAGAGAGAGAGAGAGAGAGAGAGCATCCAACATCAAGTGCTATCTGAGTGGCAATGAATCTCTGCATGTTTCTTGGCTTCACAAAGCTTTTACAACACTGTGATGAGTTGATTTACATCATTTTAGATCGGCGGTGAAACGTCTCAAATTTTATTTATTGGCGATGAAATGTCTCACCATTGCTGGCGGTGAAACGTCCCAGCGGTGGAACGTCCTATAATCCCCATAGGATCCCACTGATCGCAATGCCAACAACTCATTCATGAATTCATGAATTATTGAATGGCATGAACCTGAAAATCAAGAGAGATCTCGCTCCAGACATTGACGTAGCTGGGTTTTCGAGTAGGTGGGGGAGGGGGGTCTCGCAATTTTCTTGGAGTAGGCCTAATCAGCAATGCATGCACTTACTTTCAGGTACGTCACCATACCTTGGGGCAGGCACAGCCAGGTCCAATAGGGGCTGGGTCAGTGACACGCCATTTATTTGAGTCGTTGCACATTGGTGTGTGTTGTTTAACTATTGTGTCCCCCCCCCCGCTATAAGAAGGGCACTATCTCTGCGTTGGAAATGTAGTGCTGAAACACAGGATGTAAAGCTCCAATAAGTCCCATCAGCCAGCCGGTCTCTCCTTAGGAAAATTCTTCTTTGTAATGATTGTTATTGTATTCAACAGCAGACCTTGAATAGTGCCCAACAGCCTTCATGCAGGTGTTTCACGACGTCTAGACCCCTGCGAGCTCATGTTCCTCCAGTGACCCGACCTCGCCAGACGACTGAAAAGGATACTGGATATTTGTTACTGGTACGTAAAATTATGTGATGCTCAAGATCGTTACATTATTTTGGCAGAAGTTACATGTAAAAAGGGGTAGCTAAACAAAACAGTTTGCTCATGTATACATTATTTTGTAGCAGAGTGTCTTGAGACCAATTCAAAAGAATATTGATTGTATTTGCAGTACAATAATGTGCGGTGACCATTGACCAATGAAAATGAAAAATAGAGACAATATTTTTTGAAAAAAAAAAACTGGATCGAAACTCTAAAAGAACTTTAGTTCAATTGGCATTCTAAACATCACATGAAGTCACTGTCAGTGACTCAGACTCTCTTTAATGACTTGACCAACATGAATGCATCTATAGATCTTGTGCCTATCATTATCTGCTGCATTTTACTCCAAAAATTTGTCAATTGTAAATTTCACATTTTTCACAACGCGTTTCTTTTCAATTAATTCGATTTAGAACACAATGAATGATAAAATGTTAATTATCTGAGTACGCAGTTCACTTTAATGTATGAAAACTTTATTGCACTTATATCTGTAGGTCTGTCCGCTAACTGCTTTTGGCCTTGGATGTTGGCAAGTGCATAGAAGGGGATGGAAATTAAACTTAATCAAAGAACTGGAGGAAAAGACGACGGCTGAACCAGTGCCCCTACCAGATGAGTAAGGTTGTTTCTTGTACGGAAGTGGCCAAAAGCCGTTTTTGGCATTTTTGCCTGGGATATACAGTAGGGCTTGATTGATTTATAAGCCATAGCCCTCACTTGATAACCTGTTTCGTTCCTGCTCCTCGACAAATCAATACTGCGTTGTATGACTGAAATGATTTTTAGCCTGGCTCACCAGGCTAATTCAGGAGTAATGGTCTGAAAATATTGTCTGTCAGGCCTACCGTTCAATAACTACAGGTTCAATATATCTGCTTTTTTGTTTTATTGGTTTGTTAGGGTAGCTAGATGTATGGAAATTACCTTTTTTTTTCAATTTCAAAAATTTTTTTCCCAAAATTTTTTTTTCCAAGATTTGAAAAAAAAAAAAAAAAATTCAACTTTTTTCAATTACACTAATTTTTTTTTTCAAAAAGAGGAAATCGGGCAACTTTTGTTTTTCAAATTTAAACATTTTTTGTTCCTAGATCAACCATTTTGCTTCCTAAATTAAAAAAATTGTTTTCCTAGATTAAAAAAACAACACTTTTTTTGTTCCAAATTTTTTTCAATTTCGCCAATTTTTTCAAAGAAGGAAATTGGGCGACTTCAAGATTTAAAAAAGTCATACACATGCTTTTTGTGGTTATTTGGATATTATTTTGTACATGGAACAACCACAATAACAACACTTCACTTGCCGCAATTCAGAACCACCTTTCTCTGCTATTTCCAAACCATAAAGTACACTTAACTATTTCACCAGCATTGCTACATATTTTGCCGTCATCACTGCCACTTGAGCCAGGCTTTGAATCCGTGGATTCTTGTTAAAAAAGTCTGTTGTTTCTGAAAAATTAATTAGTGATTTACGGATAGTGAAAATAACCGCGTACCGGATACCTTGCCGGATATCCGTGCTTCCCTAAAATTAATGTCATTGCAATTTTGAGTTCTTGCCAGCAGGGTTGCGATTTTTATTGATTTTTATTAAAAAATCAAAAAAAATCGGATTTTTTTTATTTAAATCGGATTTAAATCATTAATGGAAAAAGTTAATTTTCCGTATCAATTTCACCAACTGTTATTAATTTTTATGCATTGACATATTATGAATAACACACATATGGATGTAAATAAGGCATATATATATAATAATTTTGTTTAAATAATCAAAATTATAATGCAAGATTATGAAATCAAGGCAGGTGATATATTAAATATAATAATCATAATGCAAGCTACGGCAGCAGTTCCACATTTTGATACGGATGTGTTAATAAATGTATTTTTCACTGAACATCAATCGTAACTATACAGCTTGCATTTAATAATAATAATAATATGGATTTATATAGCGCTAATTTCAGTAAACTGCTCATCAGCGCTTTTTTGAATCGAATCACTCATAAGAATTTTGAAACAAATGGGTTTTTAGATTCTTCTTGAAGCTTTCTAATGTTTGAGCAGTTCTCACTTTTTCAGGCAAATTGTTCCAGAGTTTTGGTGCTGCATAGGAAAATGCCCGATCTTCAAACTTATTTTTGTTGCGTGGAGCAGGTTCTGCTAACAGCAGCTTGTGGTTGCTTCTCAGGTTGTGTTCCTGTTGAGATTTGATTTGCACAAGTTCTTGGATGTATTGTGGTGCCTGATTGTTCATTGCCTTCCATGTAGTTGTCAATAGAAGTACACCTTCTAAAAGATAAAAAGGGATGTCAAAACGAGTCATCATTTTCCCTACTCTGCAATGAACTGAACTGCTACTTAAATCACCAGTCTCAGCACTCTGTCTCACGATGCCTGTTAATTTTGTTTCACATGTAGTGTATTTGATATCAGTTTAGCAGGAGGGGCTCTGGTGACAGTGCTGCATTTGCAGAACATGGCTTTGTTTTTCATTGCAGCAATGAAATTGTTTAGAGAATCATGAGAATGCCATGATTGAAATAAAATTGTTTAAATCTTTGTTTACATGTATGTAGTCATTCTACTCGGATATATTTATCAGAAATATTTTATCATATCTAAAATTTTATCTTATATATATATACAAGGGGCCTGTGTCATATGTCATTAGACATTTATGAAAGAGTATTGCTAAATAGTAGGTTGCAAGCTGTAATATCTCACTGCCAGCTTTATTTGTGCTTTTTTAAGCCTTTTTATCACAACTTTGATTTAAATCATGATTTTTATTGAGTGATTTAAATCATGATTTAAATCAATGATTTAAATCGAATGATTTAAATCCAGCAACCCTGCTTGCCAGTAAAAGGTTTGAGTAAAACTTTTCATAAAAGAAGGTTTTGGCAGACTCAGTTTGTGATAAAGTAAAATGTAGAGGACCAAACGGATGAATACGTCACGATATTGTATTGGTTTTATCTTGGAAATATCGCGGAAGTATAATTTTCTAATGATCTTACTTAATGAATAATTTTGATACTTTAATGTTTGCAGCATGAATGAACTGAAGGATCTAGAATACAGAAAAGTGGCGCTGCGAGGTGAATTTGACCATTCCAGGGAGTTGTATGTGATGCCCCGTCCTTCTCAGGGCGACCGCAAGAAGTCCGGATTGAAGGGTCACGATAGTGGGGTTCATGTCATCACCCCTTTTAGACTCATGGATAGAAAGTAAGTACACGGATACAGTCAAGGAAGTATGGGTGATACTATTCAGTATACAGTCAAGGAAGTATGGGTGAAATATCGGTTACGTCAGTGTATTATCAGTGACACCCTGCTCGTTTCGAGGGTACAGGAATATGAAGGCCTGACTGGTGTGTATTCCTGTACCCTCGAAAAACGAGCAGGGTGCAACGGTTTTATCCTCAGACTTCTTGTTTTATTGATGACCAATTGACCATAGATTATTTTGCAAACTGAGTCTGAAATGTCTTTCAGTAACAATGCAACAGCATTGTGTATCTCAGACTAGTCAAAAGTAATCAAATATATTCAGTGAAAATGTTTTTCACTTGGTTAGCTTATAAATTAAAATTTGACTCCTTTTGGAATTTTCTTTCAGCATGACAATTCTCGTGAACAGGGGTTGGGTCCCCCGAGAGCACAAAGATCCGAAGACGAGAGAACAAGGACAAGCAAAAGGAGAGGTCGATCTGGTAGCTGTCGTGAGACGGACTGAACCAGTGAGTATATCGTTTATCTACTAGGCTAGGGGGAGAGTTAGCTGAGTGGTAGCGCACTGCCAATCACTGGGTTCAGGTTGTGAATCCAGCTCTTGCTGGGTCACCTGAGCCTGTGTTGGATGGCTGTTACAATCATCCTTCACCTCGTTATCTTTCTCTTGTCCTAATTAGTCTACCGAGTGCATAAATACAGAACGTAAAGCCCCAATCATCCGTCCATCAGTCCGAAAGTCAACTTCTAAAGGCAAGGAAGAGAATTTTGTGTGCTTTATTGATTTCTAAGCAGTGCTCAGTGAACTTATCAAAGAAGTCAAGATTACTTAAAATCCTTTAGTCTTAGGTAAGTTCTTGTAATTTCCACCGGTGGCTCTGTAGATCTTAGCCACTTGTTGTCTCCCTCTAGTGTAGAGTATACATCTTAAAATGGTTATTGTCGATCTGACATTGTAGGTATTTCCAAAGTTGTGTTATTACTAACATGAATACATTTTTCAGAGACAATCGTTTGCCCCCCATAATATCCCCGAGAAGAACCAATGGTACCACAGGGACGTTGAGGCCATGAGTCAATACCTCGGCACTGAGCCTTATTTTGTTGATGCTGACCAAGGTAAATAGTTTCTGAGACATTTCAGATATATGCTGATAATATAATTTATTGTAATCTTGGCCTGTATAATCTTAACGTATTTATTATGCTAATTTTTTGTAAATATTGGATGATACAAATTTCTGACAATTTTTATCAGAACAAGAATTTGCCTTTTTCATGTTTGACTTGTAAATACTTGACCTGTAAAATAATACCGATAATAATGATTTTAATAAGATGAAATGATACTCCAAGTCGAGTTGAATCAGAAACAAAGTTGTTGTTGTTTATTTGCCCTCATATTGAATATTCAAATTCTCTTTTAATTTTCAGGTAGCACATCATTTGGAGGACCACTGGGAGGTCAAACGAGAGTCTCCTTGCGAAATGAACATGTGTCCTATATATTTACTTGGTAAGTACCTTTTTATTTTTAAGCTAATTAGCTAATTTAGTCTTCTTGAAATTGTAAGTTCATTTGTAAAAATCCACAAATTGTAAATATTCATATAAATTTTATATTTCGAAAACCTTCCCCCAATTTCACTGCTGAGGATTTGACTTTTATTGATATTCTGTTCAATTAATCAAAATTAGATATCTAATTTTCTTGACAATTGTGCATCAAATGGAAGTTTGACCAGTCTGCAGAAGAATGCTGTTCTTTCAGAAGCTTTTTGAATAAAATAAAAACTTTAATACACTTCTTCGGAGGACCTTTTTTCAAAAGCTGTTTGGAAAAAAAAAACTAAGTCAAATACACTTCTAATAACCCAGCTAGATCAGAACACAAAAAAAGATTTTATTTTTAAATTAAAACTTGTTTCAGGTTTACTTTGGCGGGCTTCACTTCCATGATGTGGTGGCGTAGGTATGGACCTGCATTGCGAAGTATTGCAAGATAATGATCATGTAATGTGTTTGTCAGCTATGAAAACTTTGAGAATTTAGATAATTTGTATATAATAATATTTATAATGATAATTATATCTGCTGGCATGAGCAGACGAATGCATCTTCCTTGAGTATTTGTGATTTCTTTTTCCACTCTGCTGTCTTTGTAGGTATATGTATGGAAATAAAAGATGTGTCACAGTGTCACTGTCACTACAAATAATGCTGCGGTATTGTCTGCTGACTTTGTTGGGTGTTTCATGTAATTTTCATCAAAACTTCTCCAGAGTGATGTTACAAGTTTCAACTGTCTTTGGAGTTTTCTTCCCTATTCTCAATTTTGTTTTATTAAAATGTCCTTCTTGGTCATTGAATGGGCATGTGAATATTATCAAAGTTTATATGAAAGGTGACAAGTCCCAGTAATAAAAGGTGCTTGTTTATGAATTCCAAAGTTGTCATGGAAATGGGAGTATTCTCTCTTATTCTCAATTTTGTTTTATTAAAATGTCCTGCTTGGCCGTTTAATGGGCTTGTGAATATCATAAAAGTTTATATGAAGGTTGACAAGTCACATTGATTATAGATGCCTGTTTATGAATTCCGGAGTTTTCATGGAAATGCGAGTATTCTCTCTTATTCTCAATATTGTTTTATTAAAATGCCCTGCTTGGCCACTTATGGGCATGTGAATATCATCAAAGTTTATATGAATGGTGGCAAGTCCCAGTAATGAGAGATGCTTGTTTATGAATTCCAAAGTTGTCATGGAAATGGGAGTATTCTCTCTTATTCTCAATTTTGTTTTATTAAAATGTCCTGCTTGGCCATTTAATGGGCATGTGAATATCATCAAAGTTTATATGAAAGGTGACAAGTCCCAGTAATAAAAGGTGCTTGTTTATGAATTCCAAAGTTGTCATGGAAATGGGAGTATTCTCTCTTATTCTCAATTTTGTTTTATTAAAATGTCCTGCTTGGCCATTTAATGGGCTTGTGAATATCATAAAAGTTTATATGAAGGTTGACAAGTCACATTGATTATAGATGCCTGTTTATGAATTCCAGAGTTTTCATGGAAATGCGAGTATTCTTTCTTAAGCTCGATTTTTGTTTTATTAACATGTCCTGCTTGGCCATTTTAAAGGGCATGTGAATATCATCAAAGTTTATATGAAAGGTGATCCAAGCAATTAAAGGATGTTTGTTTATGTATTCCGACTTCTCAGCTGCTTATTAAAAGGTATTTTGCTAACTAGGCAGTGCTGCCATTCTGTCGTTGAAATTGATCCATGTCTTAATTTTGGAACTGCTTAGTCCAGGTCCAAGGTAGACCTGGCTTACCCTGGTTGGTGAAATCGGGCCTTGCATGGTGCCTAGCAAAGACAAAGATGTGGAAATATCAGGAGATTCAGGCCTTCATGGCTACTCAAAAAGTACTAAAGAAAGATAAACAGATTTTGAAGGTTTCATAGTTTATTTGCGAGTTCACCTCGCATATGGGATCGGTATGGGAGTGTTAGAATTTTTGGATCGTTTGTGAGAGACAAGGGAGCACTTTTTAGAGTTGCTTTTTCGTGAAATGAATGAAGAATTGGCTAACTTGAGGCGCCCTCAAACCTTTGGTGCCTCTTGTGCATAGTTTATTCACAGTTTGAGGTTTTAGTTTCAACAAAATCACGGCAAAACAGGAAATAGAAATATTTGTTATTGTTTTCCTGCCCTCTGATTGGCCGAAACAGGTTCTGATAGCATATGGGATTGGTATTTGACTGTCAGAAATTTTGGATCATTTGTGAGAGATAACCCTTCTAAGTTCTTTTTTCATGAAATTAATGAAGAATCAGCCAACTTAAAGTAACTTACTGACCTTTTATGTGTTTTGTGCCTTGTTTATTTACAGTTTGAGGTTTTAGTTTCAACCAAATCACAGCCAGACAGGAAATAGAAATATTGTTGATGTTGTCCTTCTGCCCTCTGATTGGCCGAAACAGTTGTGATAGTTTTTCGGACACTTCTAATGGGGCTAAAATTATAATTTTAGGCTCTCTTTAATCCCAAATCCTTAAACCATATGAATTCGTTTTTTCATAGAGATATCTTTATTCATTGCCGAGAATTCGTTGAAAAAAAAAGAAAAAAGTTTTGTACAGTGTTGATGCTGGTCTATTTTTCGGAAAAGGTGTGAATCTTGCAGGATCATTTCAGCCACTTAGAATCATCAGATCTTCACCAAATTATCACACAACGCAGTTTAGAACCTCCCTGAAGTAATAAAACCATCATTTCCGCTCCGACTATTCATTAAGACCCTTTATTTTCGCTCGTTCGGTAACGTCTATATACAGCAAATCAGTTCTTCATTTCAACTTTTCGATCATCACCTTCAACTTTGCTGTCAATTTAAACCACTTCTAATTATCGTAGAAACCTCTAAGTAGGCTCATTTTGTTCGCAATTTCATTCTCTACAACCTGGTAATTTTTATTTTCTCAAATTGTTGACTTTAAGCCCTAAAAAAACGCCCGTTGCACATCGTGATTTCACCGCGACACTTTGTAGTATCCCAGACCAAAGAGAGGCACATTTGAGGCACTGAATAGGCATATTTGAGGCATACCATGGAGTAGGTAGAGGCATAAGCTGAGATCACAGGAGGCGTAAAGGAGGCATATCAAACTCCTCATTAAATATGCAAGAGGCATATATGAGGCATTTTTGAGGTACATTTGAGGCATATAGGAGGCGTATTTGAGGCGTTCCAAAAATTTTAATAATGCCTCAAATATACCTCTAGATATGTTAATGATGTGCCTCAAATGTGCCTCATATGGAAATGAAGAGGCATACTTGAGTCACATATGAGGTACGTTTGAGGTATAACTGAGGCGTATTTGAGGCGTAGGCTCATCATGTAAGTGGAGGTACATTTGAGGCATAAATGAGGCGTATTTGAGGCGTTCCAAATATTTTGATAGTGCCTCTTCTGTACCTCCACATGGAGGTACAGAAGAGGCATATCTGAGGCATGAATGAGGCACATTGACAGTTAAGGAAGTGAGCCAAATATTTGAATTTTCAAATAGTGCTTCTATCTCAAACAAAGGAAAGATTTGGTATAAAAGCAGAACTACAAAATAAACTTAATGACCTTGATGTAAATGCCAAATGGGTGGCACACTCAATCTGACATGCATTCGGGATTATTTGTCAAATTAAGGAAATTGTTATTTGACTTTAACGAAAGAGCATGTTGTCATGTGAGTGATAATATAGTCTGTTGAGCAAAACACAAAATTCGAAGAGTTACATCAGAAACACAACCAAATAAATTGACCTAATTGTTCAGAACACCTTTACAATAAAAACTACAACTTTCATATTTATAAGTATGACATGTACAGCGAAGTATAAGTAAAAATGTGACTTACAACATTGGCACCATGCTCCCTAGTTGGGGTTTCCCTTTTCAATGCAAATTTAGGTCACCACAAGGAGACACCCTAGTATAATCTACAGGAGAGGCATGTTTGAGGCGTAAGGGGGAATTCAGGCCACACAAAAATTTGGCTATGTTGGAGAGGCACATTTGAGGCACAGGGTAGAAAAACAGAGTCCAGTTTGAGGCACGTTTGAGGCATAGATGCAGGTAATGGTTTTCTTGGTAAGTCAGGGAGGCATGTTTGAGGCATATCATTATGCAGGGAGGCATAGATGAGGCACGTCATTAACATTAGAGGCACATTTGAGGCACACCGCACTTGGTAGACTATGCCTCAAATGTGCCTCAAGTATGCCTCAAACATGCCTCAAATGTACCTCTGAAAAATTTCTATGCCTCAAATATGCCTCTCTTTGGTCTGGGATAGGCCTACTTCCCAACAGCCAATCACATCTCTCCATTTCAAATTTCCCTTTCCTCGTCTACCTATCCCTCTTATAACCTCATCTATCCCCTCATCACATTCCACTATCCTTAATTTCTTCCCCTTCTCCCTTTCCTCTTCCTATTATTCATATTTACTTCAATTTTCCACATTCTCATCATACTGTCAGCTCACTGGCTGTCAATGTAAACATTGTATGTCATTTTCATCATCTAGCCTGTATAGTATGATTTTCACCATCTGGACTTCCCAACCACCACATCTCTCATTGTAAACATTGTATTTGATTTTCACCATCCAACCCTTATTTTTAAAGACCCAACCACGACTATAAAAGGAGACAGAGCCAGCACGATGGCAGTCTGAATCTGACCCCCCAAGAGTGAACATCTCTACAATTCTCTCACTTTTTCCCAATTTCTCAAGTCATAAAGCAACTTACAAGTATGATTTTTACATGTGCAGATAGATAATTTAATACTGAAAACGAAATGGTAATCTTTAACACAAAAACTCTTATATGAATTAAGATATTTGCTAAATTATGAAAAATATCAGAATTTTCTTGAAAGTTTGATTGACAGCTCCTAATGACATTTCTGCCATTGCCACTAATTGATCTGAAGCTAAATGACCAATCACTGTTCACTCATTTGCATAAAATTTGGAAATGGCAGTGGCCAGTGGTGCATTTATGAGGGGTCAATTACTTGTAATCTTAGCCAAGAGTGATTAATAAAGGACAATTAGGTGGAGAAGAATTATATTTCAAGAAAAGTTGAAAGATTTTCAATTACTCTAATGTGATAGCAAACTTGATAAGCATACAAATACACTAATTTACTTAATTTATTAATTGGTGCTTCAAATTCCAAAGAAAAGTGAATTTTAGAGAGAGAAAGTTCATTTCTGGACCCCTCTCACATGTTAATTAATCAGGTGTGGCCTAATGACCACTGTCCAATGAGAGTCCAGTAAAAGTTTTATGGCTTTGTGGCCACAATTTCGTTGCTGTGTTATTGGGTCTTTAAACATTGCATCCCATATTCACCTACTAGGAATCAAAAGTAAACATTGTATATGATTTTCACCATCTAGGACCTGAACTCATATTTGTCAACAGTGTATAGAGTTTTCACCATCTAGATCATAACTCCTTTCATCACATTAATCCCCTACATCTACTTCACTCTCATCACTCCATCTCCCTTCACTTACCCCCACCTAACTCCAAAGAACTGTCTCGAGCGCGCAGCGCGAGCCAGTTCTAATTTGATCCATGTTTATATCAAGAAGTTCATCTAAGATGCAACATTTTGGGGTTATCACTATTTTCAAGCAAGGATATCAACATACCATTAGATTCTCTATGCTGAACCCTTGGCTAGCGCAGCATTCCCGTGCCCTGGCGCCTTGTCTTTTGGTCACAATTAGACAATTTCCATGATTCATTTCCATTTTCTTCTTCATTTGCGATCGCTGGCACCATAACATTCATTGCGCATGGTCAGTGACTTGACAGCAAGCCCCCCCCCCCTCCCCAACCCACTGACCAGTCTTGGCGCCAATTGAGGATCAAAGTTAATTGACAGCTGAATACCTGTGACTCAGGGACCAATTCAATCAGCCCTTAATAGCAATTAACATTTACACATCCTCAGATGAATGGGGTATTTTGCTGAACTGCAATAGCAATTACCTGTTCTGTCATTTTAAAATAATTATCAAAGTGAAAGGCATGTCTGATATCTCTGACGTGGTTGCCTCTAATTGCTATGTGCTATCTATTTTACTCCGGTTTTTGTATTAAAACAGCTGGTTTCCTGTGTTCACAAGTCATGAAATAGACGTCCTAATAGTCATTATGTCTGATTTGATTCAGCTTTTTTAATAAGTGCAATTTCAACATAGAACAAAAGTGGTTTAAAAATAATTATCAAAACACATTGTCATAATCACGAGGATAGATTGAATAGCACTTAATTAATTTATACTGACATAGACAGAAAATACTCATAATTTCTTTTGCAAGTTACAAATGCACTCTGGCTTTAAATACACCTCCTTTGCTATACACGAGATGTCATGCTGTGCAATTGCTACACTTTCACACTTGGCTGAACACCATTAGGTCAGTGCAATTTGACAGATTGGTCAAAATTGTGTTACTGGAAGGTGCTGCCAGTCTGCCACTGGTGGAAATTTCCTTAATTAATTGTGATCTCCATGCTTCGCTTATCACTTTGTCTGGCATGCAGGAGAGGAGATTCACAGTCACAAGCCACTTTTGGCACCATTTTTAAAATCATGACCTGTTATCATGATTTGCATCAATATCATAATTACGAATCTTAATAGGCCTAATGATTGTGCCAATAGTGAAGGCATAAACAGCAAAGCTGCAACATGTGCTTTGGTGCACGTGGCTCTGTTTACAAAACAAGAGCAAGTGACCCCTGATTGGATAATGCAGGGCGCATGTTTCTTCTCCAGAAAAACATGGCATCGTTGCAGCCACGGACAAGGCACTGGACAGCAAAGACAGGACAATTTAAGGAGGTTAGACTTTAAATTCTGGTTCTAAACTACCCCGTCCTGGCTTGGGAGGGTGTATGCATTGCATATGTCAAGTGTGAGGCTTGTTGATCTCCCCAGAACTGTGCTATAGATGCCAAAAGTTCAGCTACCTGATTAGGCAATAGAAGTGTTCCAATCTGCTCCGCAAGGCTTCCAGCCTCCCGGAGCTGATTGTACGATTTAACCCCCACCCTACTTCTACTTTACCCCACCCTACTTATACTTTACCCCCACTTACCCTATCACCACTTTTACCCAAAACTTCACTTTTTCCACTTCCCTCATCCCTATACTTAAATTATTTCACTTACCCTCACTTACCCCCACCAGTGGCGGATACAGGGGGGGGCCTAGGGGGCACGGGCCCCCCCCTAGACCACTGAGATTAATAATTGTAATTTGAAGGAAATACGCTGTGACGCGAGCCTGCGAATGCCCGAAACACGCACGGCCCCCCCTAGATGACCTTGTCTGGATCCGCCACTGCCCACTTACCCTCGCATACCCCCATCACCTCTTCTCCACTTCAAACCTCTTTCTCTCCCTCCCCTCACATCCTACATTTCAATTACCTCATTTACCCTCACCTACCCCCACTTACCCCCCATCACTTTTTCCACCAAAAATCTCTTTTTTCTCCTCCCTTCACTTCCTACACTTAAATTACCCCACTTACCCTCACTTACCCCCATTTACCCACACCACCTTTTCCACTTAAAACCTATCTTTTCTCTCCTATCCTCCTTCATCATCTCTCCCATCATCACTATCATTCCATACCATGAGTCCCGATCCCAAAAAGGATAAAGCCGCTGGACAAGGGCGCAGCCGCTCTGAAAGCTGCAAACCCCACCAGTCCCAGACTCTCAGGTAAAAAACAAACACTTCATCTAATGGATGCAGATGTAGCTGCACAGGTGTTACTGGATTTAACCTTTTCTGTGTGTGTACATTATCCTATTGCGACCGGTGAGCTTGTTTATCTCCAACTGTCCTGTCTCAATGTTAAGCAGTTCCCATGGGGTAAATCAGGGTGTGCAGATGACTCTTTTTATGACGCTGTCAATGGTCCTTTTTAGGTTTTTGTGTTCCTTCTTCGTAGCGGTTACTGCTTCCCATGCATGTGGCAATTGGTATTATGCAGGCCTTTATCACCTGCCACATCGTTCTCATCTTAATATCTTTTAGATCTGGGCTTCCTGCTATAGCCATAATTGTGTTGTAAGCCGCTTGTACTTTCTTTTTTACTTCATTAAGCTGTTTATTCCATTTTTCCACTTTTTGCAACCATCAGTATCTGAAGTTCGGGGGGAAGGGGCACTACCCCCCCCCCCCCTGGCACCTCCTGGTCGTACCACTGCTAAGCTTATCGTCTGTTATATTTCTCCGATCATGTATGAAAATCTAGGCCCTAAATTCGACACCATTTTCCCAAGAATCAACACATCAAAGCAAAACAACATAAGCATGGTGAACTCGCATGTGTTCCGCTTGCGACACAAGTTCTAGTTTCAATATGCAAGAGTTTTCCATTTTTTTAATACAAGCATTACGGGAGATTACAGGAGATTAGATGACATTTGTATCTACATAAGGTCATCAACAATTGTGGAACATGTTAAAGCACAATGAGTGATCTACATAACACATAGAATACGGTTTCGCAACCATGAATAATATTCTGTTCGATACACTGGACTGTTTATCATGAGTCGAAGAACACGAGAAAAGATGATTGTTAACTTTAATAGCTGCTTAGCTACAGTTAAATAATGATGTATATATACTACAACCATGAGAGGTACAAGTTTTTACAATACATATAATACAAGTGCAGCCACTGATAGTGCATATATAAATGTACATAATGATAAGTTGAGAATAGATGATATGTGTACGGTGTAATGAATTATTAAGCTGTACAATAAATGATGATATCGACAAGTGCTTGAAGTAGCATTATAATGATCAATTACTTTAAAGTTCAAATTGAAAGTATCATTACTGATAAATGTAGTATCATGTAATATCATAATTGACATGTCAGTTCATGTCACCGGATATATCACATAAATAAACACAAACGTATGTGTTAGTCTTTTGATGACCATTATCATTTATATGAAATGGTTCAATTTTTTGTTTCTTGTGTCAACACGTAGACCTGCATATTGTTGCACCGTCTTAAAATTTTATTAGCAAATACTCCAAAGCTTGCAATAAATGTAATCCTATTCCGATCCGATTTGGATTCTGATATGCTGTTTCGCACTCCACTTAGTATAAATCTTAAACCAAAGTGTAAACTATGTGTCTCCTCCTGTCTCCTTTGGAATATATTGTACCCATTACTTCCACGCATATGGGTCCTTGCAGTTTTTCTACAGATCAATATGCGTGTTCACTCACAAGAGGAGCATAACATTAAAAATCAATCCACTCATCTGAACATTCGTATATCCAACTGTTAGGGACCATTCAGAATTTATGACTGGGGGGATGGGAGTTTTGCTGGAACTTCCCGTCAAAAATTGGTAACCCCCCCCCCCCTTCAGTTTCATGCGGATTTTTAGTACCCCACCCCTAGGTTTCACGCGTATTTTTAGTACCCCCCCCTCGACATACAAAGCACACATATATACTGTTATACATGGCCACGTGTATAGATTCACGTCATTTTGCGGACTTTTGCCCGTAGAATAGTCCAAATAAAATGAGTTTATGCGTGTTTTTTGACATTTTTTTCTTTGTTAAAATTTCTTGCCCCCCCTTGGAAGTGTTGTCAAAAATTAATACCCCCCCTTGAAACATGTGTGAAAAGTTAGGACCCCCTCGGCCAAAAATCCCAACCCCCCCCAGTCATAAATTCTGAACGGTCCCTTATGAAGTTTTAAAAAGAGGTCTTGCTCAGTCCAAGACTACGAAAGCGTTTGCCCTGTCCATCCACTTACCCAGGGGAACTTTTTATTTCTGTCAACATCTCTCGAGTCGAGTAGGGATGGTTTGGTTTGAGGTTCTGTCCTCCGATATTCTTATTTTTCCAGAGAGCTGTATCATTTGTACACGTTTTGATGTCACGTGACCAATCAACATCAAATCATTAAGAACTGAGTTAGAGGTCTGGATGGACCTTGAAAGCTCTTCACTCTTCAGCTAATAATTATGTTGTGAGCAAACCAGTGCACGCGAAAGCAAATTGACTTTGGTCAGACATTTTGTCTGACGGAGAGAAGAGTTCTGGTCAGACAATTTTCATTTTCATCAGACAAAAATTTTTCTTCTACTTGCAGTTATTAATAAGTACTTCGCCTAACTTGCGACCCCATGAATTTTGCTTAACAAGAGTTTCCCAGAAGTACGCCTATATTTTGGATCAAAATGTAATTTTCCTGGAGGGTTCATTCCCATTTTATTTGCCACACATGTGAGATTCATGCATATCTCACAAAACAACTTTCTCAAAGAGGAAGCAGGTTTCAGCTAGATATATACATGCAAAAATCAATTAAATTCTTTTGATCACTTATAATTATATGAAGGTTAATTCAATTAACTTCTTCATGGCAGATGCAGCTGACATGCTAGCCAATGCAACGCCTATCTATCTATCTATCTGTCTATCTATCTAACTATCTATCAATCTATGCACAATTCAATTTTTGGTGACAACTGCTGGCTATTCCATGATGGCTAGATGTTAGATTTTCTCTGTCATAAAAAATACAGACTAGACAGCTCCCTCTATTGTGTTGTTGATTGTAATTAGCTCTAAACTCTTGGTCAGTAATAAGTGCCCTGCCCAAAATTCCAATTAGGTCAATTGAGGGTCAAAAGAAGTTGATCACTGATAGAATTGAAATCTAATTACCTGCAATTTGGCTCACTTGAAACAACTCCAAATTGCCATCTACACTGCTATTGAAAGACTTGCTGATTGTCTAACAGAGCCCTTGTACTGCTCATAGCAGTCACTCTCGGACTTTTTGTCTGACATGGACAGGAGGCAGGTCGGACATTATTGAAAATAGTCGGCAAAAGCCGATTGTCCGACGGTTTTTGCGTAAAAATACCTCTATCGGAACAAAAATTGTAGTGAATACAATTGCAGTTGCTCTCTGTTGGTCTTTTATGCCAGTAAAAAGCTATACACTCACAATTCTAGGTGAAATCACGCCATATACAAATAAGTAGTCATCAGTCAGTCTCTCTTGGGTCTTTCTGAATTGCTCTGGTTCGTATGTAAAAGCACATAATAAGAGTGGACGTATAATGTGAAATGGCAAATCGCTAACTTTTTACTAACTTTTATCATGCTTTCAGCCTTTAAAGGAGTTATCTAATCCCTATGCAGTGGCGTAACTGGGGGGTCTGGAGCGGGGGGGCACCTGGAGGGGCACGCGATTCTCTGGGGGGGGCACCCTCAATACTAACTGTATATTTTAGCCAGAGTTGGAAAGTTCATATGGGGGGCACCTGGGGGGGCACAGGTTCAATATGGGGGGCACGTGCCCCCCGTGCCCCCCATAGGGACGCCACTGTCCCTATGCACTCTGAGACATGGATGTTTAAGTATGCATGTCTGATGTATTTCCATTTAGCTTTGACATATCCTAGTTTGTGTTGATAAATGATGGTCTTACGCACTGCTTAATCCGTTGTTGATACATAATTTTTGTTGGTAAATTGATGATTTTTTAGAAACTTTCATCTTGCTTCCAGCCTTTAAAGGCGTAATCTAATGCTATTGCACTCTCAGACTTGCATGTTTTAAAGTATGTTTGTCTGATTTATTGCTATTTAGCACTGATATTTCTTAATTTCGGTTGATGAACTTTAGTCTTAATAGTCTTATGCACTGTTATGCTTTCAATAATCAATTGTTCGGAATAAATTTTTGTTGCCAGTAATACATAAAATACGGCGTCGCCGGTTAACCTGATAATATGATCCGCAATCTTCGCTGTGTTTGCTATATGAAGCCAATATGTCCACAAGCCTCTGGAAACCTTTTGAAATCATGCAAATCAACTTTCAAGATTGCAAAAATGGAATTAAAAACACTGGCAATTTAAAGCGGGAATGTCCATATAGAATTCTGGCAAACCTGACATTTGCTTTGTTATGTATCCTTGAATGCCATTTCTGGCCCATTGTAACATTAATTTTACAGGAATAGTTTAAAATGATTTGAGCTCGTCTTGCAAAGACAAAGATACACATCTGTGGAAAAAATCAGGTAACTGTGGTTGCAGGAAGGCATAACAGAAAGAAAACAGACAGCGTGTGAAGGTTTCATAGTTTATTTCAATATGCAAGAGTTTTCCATTTTTTAATACAAGCATTACAGGAGATTAGATGACATTTGTATCTACATAAGGTCATCAACAATTGTGGAACATGTTAAAGCACAATGAGTGATCTACATAACACATAGAATACGGTTTCGCAACCATGAATAAATATTCTGTTCGATACACTGGACTGTTTATCATAAGTCGAAGAACACAAGAAAATATGATTGTTAAATTTAATAGCTGCTTAGCCAAAGTACACAAGTGTTTAAAATTAGATGATCTCATGATTTTAATCTTGCCAGAAGCATGGTAAAGTTATCTCAGCAATGAATCATGCTAAATGTGATTTGATAAATTTATGATATATCTTCAAATCAGTTAAATCTGCCCTCTGGAATCCTGTATCCTTCATTAACCTCTAAAGACCCTTTTCCATTATAACTTAAACTTGTTCATGGTCTTTGGCGCACTGCCCACCTACCCCTCTACCATTATTTAGTCAGCCCCTGTAGCTCAGTCGGTGAAGTGTTGCATCACAAGCGACGGACCCAGGTTCAATTTGGAGGTGACTCGGGCCCGACTGGAAACAAGTCACTGACTAGCTTGCTTACCAACTTTAAATATAAGTACTTTTACCATTTTTACCTTTACTATCCTCTCCTTTACAACAATTTTAACTGCTTCATCTTTTATTTTTACTCGCAAGATGTTCTCTCTTCATGTGTTTGCACCATAAAGATTTCTGTATGTCATTGCTGAAATAACATAGAGACGGACAAGAAGACACTTGATCTTGGCTTTTCCTGAAAAAAAAAGAAGCTTGTTCTGCTTGTTACAATTTGAATAATTAAGTTTTCCCCCAGGAATCAAACCACTAGCCCCCTCTAGGATACATGCGGTCCAAGCTTTTTTGCCTTGCTTGTACACATTTCTCTAAAATCATAAAATAGATGACAATGAACCTTTAAAAATTGTGACTGGTGAAATGTAAAGTATGATATAACAAAGCTAACTACATTTAATCATCTTTAAGAGTATTCACGGTACTCCAAAGTTAAAAGCCTGCTTGGGCACATCATTATAACATACAATATACATTTGAAATAGCTTTAAGATATATTTTGGACTACAGTGGTCCCTGCATTTTAACACTCTTTGACTTGCCTTATGCAAACCCCCTAATCTTACACTAAGTGGTATACATCATGCATTTTTCAACCAAGGACACTGAATCCTCACAAGCATAGAAATACATAGAACGGACATGAGGCTCTGGCAGATGAAGCAACCAAATCCACCATCTTGGAACTGCCCTGTATCCTGACACAATGTAACCGTGACGTCACCAATAACAGTGATGTCACTAATAACAATGGCATGATGTCACATCATAATTAGTCTATTGTGACGTCATTTCTCAGGGCAGTTCCAATATGGCGGATTTGGGTGACCTCATCTTGAGGTGGCTTCATGCAGCCTCATGTCCTTTCTATGTATTTCTATGCTCACAAGTGACTGCTCAATTTCTGCAGACGGCTGTCTTTCAATGCATCGGATCACTGTAATTTTCAGATATTTTTTTTAAATTTTCTAATTTGCATTGGATGCAATTAGCACTCAGAAACAGCCCTAATCAAAACTTTAGATAATAAGCTCATTTCACAATTACGTTCTGCAAATATTCTCTACACTTACATGTATTCGTTGATGTTTTTTTTTTACTTTCTTAAATTATGAAAAGTGTACATGAAGGATAAAAGTTCTAGGCTTCTAGTAATCAGCAGTTTACATTTAATGAGATGAGTCATCTAAGATGTTTGTTTTGCACTATAACACCAATTTTTCAGTTACGTTTTTCTAATATAACATACAGCTTAGGACCAAAATCAAACTTACAATATTAACTCTCTTGGAATTTAATGATTAATTTTAGGAAGGTTATCTGTTTAGTATAGATTTTGGTTTTGAAATTCAAAAGTAACCACTGCTGCCACCTGCAGCTATTAATAGTTGTAGTGGTGACATCTGGTGTAAAGTGGTATGATCTACTTTTGGACAGTTCAGAGATACTAAATTATTGACGTTAAACAAGAAAGTTTTTGAAAACAGTAGCTTGTTTTTCTTTTACATGAAATGTGAATTTCTAAAGTTCAAGACTTGGAATTTATGTTGTTCTGTATGTTATGACGCAACATTGATGCTTTTAAAAGTATGTTGAACAAGTATAAGCTCTATAATAATCAATTTTGCAAGCGGCAATCGTTTTTTAATACTATTGCTGCTTTCGTAATTATTGAATTGTTATCATTCAAATTGGACCACGGAACAGTCCAACCTGAATTTCAAATAATTTGATCAACGGCTTGAGACACTCACTTACAATTTAGACATAGACTGTTGCTTTAATTAGTTGGATGAACGAATTAACTGTCATCATGTTTTGGCTTTGTCTCATTAGTATATTGTCGGCATCGGTTTCTATTGCCAATGCGAAAGGATATATTCGAAAAAGGATGTGGCCTGCACTACAAGCCAGAAATGAAAGAGACATAATGTAACTATGTAAGTTCTAGGGCAAGATGAAGCCATTGATGTAGTTGCTAAATATTCACACCAGGTGATATTAATGTACATGGACGCCACCTACAGTTAAATAATGATGTATATATACTACAACCATGAGAGGTACAAGTTGGTACAATACATATAATACAAGTGCAGCCACTGATAGTGCATATACATAACGATAAGTTGAGAATAGATGATATGTGTACGGTGTAATGAAATATTAAGCTGTACAATTAATGATGATGTCCACAAGTAGCATTATAATGATCAATTATGTTAAAGTTCAAATTGAAAGTATTATTACTGATAAATGTAATATCATGATTGACATGCAAGTTCATGTCACCGGATATATCACATAAATAAACACACGTATGTGTTAGTATTTTAATGACCATTTATATGAAATGGTTCAATGGTTCAATTTTGTAGTTTTTTGTGTCAACAGGGTTTTTATATCGTTGCATCGTCTTTATGTTTTCGATGCAAATACTCCAATGCTTCAAATGTAATCCTCTTCATATCCGAATAGAATTCTGATATGCTGTTTCGCACTCCACTTTGTATAAATTTTAAACCAGTTACCTATATCCGTCTGTCTCATTTGGAATATATATATATATATATATTGTATCCATCTATTTCCATTGATACAGGCAACTTTTTTACAGATACATCAATATTTTTACACGTCTTCAGTCACAATCGGTGCATAACATGAAAAATCCAATTGCTCTGCGTAGTGTACGATGTTTTACAAAGACCTCTTAAGACTACCAAAGTGTTTGTTGTCTATCTGCTTGCCTAAGGAACAATCTTAATCCGGTTAACATCTCTCGGATAGGGATTGTTTGGTTCTGCATCCTGTCTATAGAAAACTCTATTTTTTCGGAGAACCATATCATTTGTACTAGTTTTGATGTTGTGGTACGGGTTCATTGACATTTTTTACCATTTATTTTATGATCCTCATTTATTATTTAGTCATATTTTTCTGTTTTATTTTTATAATCCTTATTTGGTATGTTGTATTACTCTATGCACTCCAATCTGTGTGGAACAAAGTCATCCAGGTATTCTGGTGTTTTCCGTCCCTTTTACACAGAAAATTAGCTGAATAGAAAAACTACCTCGATTGGAACAAAAATTGCATTGAATACAATAGCGGTTGGTCTCTGGTCTTTCATGCCAGTAAAAAGCTATACGCTCTCGATTCTAGGTGAAATCACGCCATATACGAATAGGCAGTCATCAGTCAGTCTCTCGTGGACTCTTTGAATAGCACTGGTTTGTATGTAAAAGCACATTATAAGAGAGGACGTCTAATGTGAAATGGCAAATTGCAAACTTTTTTAATTTGCAACTTTTATCGTGCTTATCTCCTTTAAAGGGATAATCTAATGCTTATGCACCCTCAGACTTGTATGTTTAAATTTGTATGAGAAATGATGAAATGATGTTCCTGCTTTTTCTCATGAAAAGCTCTTGTGTTTTGTTTCCACTGTATGATGACATAGGACGCGTAATAAAATAATGTGCATTTTACAAGCCTCTCGGACAATGGAAATACGACTGGAATTCCGTGCTCTCACTCTTTGATATTTAATCATTCAAACTAAATACCGCATTTCATACACCATTCCAAAATAAGATAACGTACAATTTAGTAAGCTTGCTATTCAATTCCACAATTGCATTGGTGAAAGTGTCAACTGAACTGTAATTTATTTTATAATCTGTCAAATAAATTACAATTTCTCGAAGACTGAAAGTAGTGATAAATTAGATGGAACTGCCGCGGATAATGATACTCTCAGAATTGGAATCGAAGTGTATATTAAGATGACTCCCAATTAAATTGATAATATTCACATGTTTGAATGTTGTTTCATCAAATATGTGTCACATTCTGAGATTGTTACTCCATGTGGGGTCCAACACACTCTAAAAAATGTCGGGACAAAATTGGTTTTTTAGATTCAAAATGGTTTTTTGAAAAACCAAATTTCAATGCAAAACCAACATGGATTTTTGAAAAAATCCATGTTGGTTTTTTGCATTGAAATTTAGTTTTTCAAAGAACCATTTTGAATCTAAAAAACCAATTTTGTCTGAAATTTTTTTGAGTGCACTCAAGATACTTTTACGCCTCAATTGCACTCAATAATGGTGTCAATATATCGGCAGTGTGTAAGAGGAAATATTTCCAAGATTGTGACAGATTATTAGGTGGATGAAGCTGCAGCTTGAACTGATATTCTCCAAAACCTTTACATGCCACTATTCTGCGATTGCAATTGGTGACGGTTTGTAATAGTGTATCTCCATGAAACCTAGGATGCTAGTATTCCTAAGATTGTGATCGAAGATGGGTCAATAGAACTGCAATTGAAACAGGTATTATCTAAGTAACTGCTCATATAAATTAGGGATGGTGTCTGTATATCTGCAGTTCAATAATAGAAAATATTTCTAAGATTGTGACAATAAGGTCGATAAAGCTGCAGCTTGAATGGATATTTTCCCAAAAGACTCCACATGACGATATTCTGCGATTGCAATTAGGGTTGGTGTCATTATATCTGCCGTGTGCAATATATCCCCATGAAACCTTGGATGTTAGTATTCCTAAGATTGCGATGGAAGATGGAATCAGTGGAACTGCAATTGGAACAGGTATAATTGTGTATTTGCAGTGTGTAATTATATATCTCCGAGATACCTGGGATGTTAGTTAGTATTCCTAAGATTGCGATGGAAGATGAGGTCAATAGAACTGCAATTTGAATAGGTAGTATCATATATTTGTAATTTTAGTTTTCCTAAGATTGCGACGGAAGATGGGGTCAGTAGAACTGCAGTTGGAACAGGTAGTATTGTATATTTGCAGTGTGTTATTGTATATCTCCGAGATACCTGGGATGTTAGTTGGTATTCCTAAGATTGCAATGGAAGATGAGGTCAATAGAACTGCAGTTGGAACAGGTAGTATTGTATATTTGCAGTGTGTAATATATCTCCATGAAACCTTGGATGTTAGTATTCCTAAGATTGCGACGGAAGATGGGGTCAGTAGAACTGCAGTTGGAACAGGTAGTATTGTATATATGCAGTGTGTAATATATCTCCATGAAACCTAGGATGTTAGTATTCCTAAGATTGCGATAGATGATGAGGTCAATTATTTGCAGTGTGTAATATATCTCCATGAAACCTTGGATGTTAGTATTCCTAAGATTGCGACGGAAGATGGGGTCAGTAGAACTGCAGTTGGAACAGGTAGTATTGCCGTGTGTAATATATCTCCATGAAACCTTGGATGTTAGTATTCCTAAGATTGCGACGGAAGATGGTGTCAGTAGAACTGCAGTTGGTAAGGCCTCGGAAACATAAGAGCGAGCGAAACGAGTATGGAAATTAGAAAAATGAGGAAGAAGAAGCGGTCGAGAGTCATAGCGACTATCTGCCACTCGATTTTTAGTTCTCGGATTTCGCGGGTGAGGTCTTTCTCTTTCAAGGCGCTAATCACATCGCCCACCTTGGACTCAACGCCCCTTAACCCCTTCTCCATCATAAGGAAGTGGGTGTGAAAGAGTTTGAATGTGGAATGGTCCATGACCACCTCTTGCGGAACTTCTTTTCCGATCTCGTTCTGCATCACCCCATTATTGACAACCAAACTACTGTGGCCCGAGGTAAACATGTCGTCGTTGCCCATCATCTTCGAGTTATTATCCTCGATGTTTCTCTTCACATTTACGGTACGAGATATGTCCCTCGGTCTTCTTTCGATTCGTGCACAGAACACCCTTGATAAACCATTGATAGCCACCTGAAACGACAACAAAATAAAACCTTAAATCTACAAGGTATTCATTGTTATACTTTATGTATATATATTTGTGTATTTTTGTCATTGTATTTATTCACCGAATTATGGAATATATGGTATACATATATATACATGTATGCAATATGGACAAAAAGGAGTACTTGAATTTTTGCCCCAATCAGAAAAAAACTTTTTTTGGTCAAAACATGTTATGTTGTCATTTGCAGCGTTAACAAGTAATAATATCCTTGTTGCAAAAATCTCTTCAGTGTTTACATCTATCAGGCTGTGGCTCGCGTCATCAGTAATATTTGTCAAAATAATGGCATATCACTCAGAAAAAACTGCATGGATGTCATTTTTAAGTCTGAGAACTCCAAAATTACACTGAGATTTTTTAAAATCAGCAACTGGGGAATAATATCTGCAATGTTGTATTTTGTATGAAAGAAAGATCGATGTTACCTACATAGCTATGTTCTATGTTTTTTTGTAATCTCCACATGAAGAAAGAAAAATGCCTGCGATATCCCCATTTGTGTATGTGAACTCACTATCTAAATCATATGGAGCATATTTCTTTGTTGTTTAGTGCTACTTACATTGACTTTTGCCATTTGGTCAAGAGTAATATCCGATATTTTGGATACTTTCTGTTGTGAATGACAAAACGATTGAGAAACTGAGTTGTCCGCATTTTTGAAATAGTGCGATAAGAAGTGTCCTATTACTCCGTATTACTAGTTTAGAAGTACATGTACATAATTCAGAATCTGTGGTTCAAGCTGGTATCACACATTCTGATTATTCATACTATATGTGTATGTATGTAGCTTTAGTCTGTTAGTCAAAAAATATTGTGACACAGAATGTTAAAACTACTGTGGCTGCTTCACTCTTGTGTACTGATGACAATTATAGCACATTCCCAATGGGCGCAAAGCCGCAAACATAAACACAACATAGCCAATTGGTGGAGGACTCATTGTTGGTCGCGTAGAAATGTATGTAGAAATTATGTTGCACCAGCTTGAACCCGATGTTCTGGGGTTTTTGTTCACAGTATTATAAAACACTGCACACAACATTGAATGCTGACATCAGATCTTTGACGTTGCTCCACACCATTGTGACAACATCATTTCTTCCATACGTAATTTCTTCCATACGTAATTTTCACAAATATTGCAATGTTGATACAGTGTTGCAACTATGTATAACTGTCTATATTTGGTCTCGTATATTAATGAAACTGCACTGTAAAATTTGAAAACTGTGTTGAAGCAATAATTTGAGCTGTCTGAGAATGTTAATAATTTTCAAGCTATGATAGCTCAATCCTAAAAGTTGTCAAGGTTTGATAGCTCAATGCTGTAAGTTGTTCAAACAAATCATAACATTAAGCTGTGAAAACATGAAAGCTTTAGTTGTTGCAGATAGCTTGACATCTCAGTCATGCCACGTATAGCACCATCTATAACAAGCACTTCTCATGACACTGCATTTAATTTTAAATAATTATTTACTTAAAAGAAAACAGAACATTTATATTACACTAATCCAGAGAAAACTGAGTAGCACACCACTTTAGCTGGTCACTTTTTAATTTTTATCTCTCTTAAATTAATTTGTGGGTGTAATTAGATGCATGCTTTCACACACGCCAACCAACATTTCCAAGTCAGAGTGTGTTCAAATATAGGCTTCTAGCACTGTATACCAACTCAGATGAGCCACAGGCCATTGGGATTTATTCACAAGAAATTAATTTTTAAATCTCCTTGTGATGCAATGGTTTTGTGTTGAATGCATCTTGGGCCTGTCCATGATGTGCTAAAATGAAGCACACTGGATCAGGTGCACTGTAAAATGAGTTTTATGATTATGAAATAATTAAAACAAACCTATAGAGATATTTATATGCTTCTATACACTGCACAGAAAAACACCAGACAAAACATCAGGATACTATTGCTGCTCCTAAATATTTTACACATTTGTAAAAGCTGTCATGTCCAACCAGTAACTCAAGGAAACCATATAATCCAGTCTGTTTGCTGGTGTTTGGCATGGACTTAGAGTGCATGTGCAACTGGAAAGTAAGAAATTCAGTTTCCGGATGGATATAGTGGTAAAATTACGAAGTATACAATATTTAGCCTTGTACTGATTCAGTGAATGAAATGACAGCTTTTTCAGTGTTAACTGACATTGAATCACCGACTTCCTGGTGCAACTTAAATTTTTTTTAAGCCAGCCAAACTTAGGTTTCTTTCGTTTCCCACATTCATTGTGAAAGCAATTACATATTTTTTTATCTATTTCTCGTATTGTAAGCAATGCACGTTTCAAATTTCAGCCATATCGGATGATTCTGACCAAGATATTCCACAAACAGTCCATGAAAATGTTCTGAAAATGCAAAATTTTGGCGTGACAGCATTAAAAGCAACTATTTTCAACACCTAAAAAAACATGATAATGCCCACACTTTTCATATTATACAAAGCATCAAAAGGCACTGAATCCAGTTGGTATGCCTAGCAGTGCAGTACACTGTGTAGAATGAGCAGTGTTGCTCAGGACCAGACATCTTCTCGATACGATTGCTGCTCCTAAATATTTTACACATCTGTAAAGGCTGTCATGTCCCACTAGTAACTCTAGGAAAAGATATAATCCAGTCTGTTTGCTAGTGATTTGGATGGATTTCGTGCTACTGGAAAGCGAGAAATTCAGTCAATAGGTGGATCACTAGCTACCTTTGTAAATGTATAAAAATATTTGGCACTTTGCTAATTTATGGAAAGAAAATACAGCTTGTTCATAGCAAATCCAACTTTCATAATAGTGCGTGGTACAGCGCCATATGTGTATGATAGGAAACATTTGTCAAATGAAAGCTCACAGACTAAAGCTTACTCAGTTACTGAGAGATGGAAAAGCCCAATGACAGAATTAAGTCCTTTTGAGCTGAAACTTGATACTCAAAGTCCTTGTAAAAAATCAGTGTTAATAGTCTGACATAGCTCAATCATTTGTACACCTTACTGGATAGCAGAGCATTGATAGCAGAGCATTGTATAATATCGGTTTCCCTGATTATTCTCTATATATCGCATGAACCATGTCACATAGCATAATCATGATCTGATGTTGTCTACTCAGGGGCCATAAAGCGGTCTTCGCATGCGGTCACACTGGGTCATTTCGGTCAAGGGAAAACATTTTGGTAACTCTTGGGTCACTTAGAAGGTCAATGACCCCCTGAATGACCAAAGATTAACTGCTACTGGCATAGTCTGGTGGATTTCATGCCCATACACACTGGAGGTTTATGTGAGAGTTCAAGAAGTAATGTTTTGCAATGATTTACTGGGGTTTCACTGGGCTGTGGGAATCAGGATTGTCCCTCATCTGGTAAACCTGCCTTTGACAAGAACATTTACATTTTGTATGAGAAATTGAATTGGGATCTCTCATGGTGAATAACCTATTGTTTTATGGTTTGCAACAAGTTATACTAAAAAGTTTCTGTGTTTTCCCAGAGACTCTTAGTCCTCAAACCAGAGTTGTATTGGTGAAAAAAGAACAAATAGCGGTTATGCATAATGGGTACATCCCATAGGATAGTGTTCATGGTCATCGATAGGTCTATCGACTCACTCAGCGTCCGGTAAGGACAAGTAAAATTTTTTTTAGCATTCTAATGCTCAAATTACTGTTGGTGTAATCTGGTTTAAGTTCAGGAAGTAATTTATTTCTTGATGAATCAATTAAAAGGGTTTCACTGGCCTAATAGCAGTGTAACATAACAGTGTTGGCCACTTTACATGTTAAAATTGTATAATTAACGCAATATTTACCGTAATGTACATAATTGTTGTTAGTCTATAATTTCACTGCACTTGGTGTCAATTGTGTATCAAGTCCAATTTTCCTGGTTTTCTGAGACTTTTTTACTGCAGTTTAGTGGAGACCGTGCGAAACGCCCTTTTGAAGTTTAAGTTCTGCGATCAAGTACAAAATCACGACACTGACACAGGACTATATTCTGTTTACGTGACTTTTTGCACTGTTAAAGTTCTAACACATGTTTATAGTGTTACGTTAATGCTGTGAGGTGTAATTGCAACAGAATTAGATGGTTTCTGTTTCGAAGTCTGCTGCTAGATTGTCTGTGTTGTGTGTAATTATCCTGGTTGCAAGTAGTAATTTGGGATTTTATAGTCAAATTTAAAGAATGTTAGAGGTTTTTTTGTCACGATGCCACGAGCAATTGGTAACTTTAGTCAGGTTTAGTAATGAGGCACTGGATGGGGGTTTGTGGCCCTCTATCACTTGGCCGTTATATTTTTGAATTCCCTGCCCCTTTGCAACTTTTCTAGTCAAATTATGCGTTTCCTGTCTCTGGAGTCTGGATGGAGTTTTAAGTCCCCATATCGCTGCAAGGTGTTTCTTGGGACAATATGACATCCAAATTTTGTAGTGTTTACGGTCAGGCACACAGGATTTGAGCCTTGATCCCCTGCGCGGGAGGCAGGAGCATGAAATAGGTTTAAAAACCATCAATTTTTTCTTCTAATTCACCTTTTACCTTTTGTCATTCCATGTGACTGAATAAAAGGCCAGTAGATGGCTTGAAGATGGCTAGCATATGCTTGATTAATGATGTAAGGGATTGGCATTGACAGTGGGGCACATGGCTCCTTAGAACACTGCAAAGTGGGGCCTGGGGGTGTAGCAAGTGTCAATGCTTATAACATTCAATGTTTGGGCCTTTTTTCCGTGTTCTTTAGGCCTTTTGGAGATTTGTGAGGAAACTGCACATAGTGTGTTTTCTCATGGTCTTTTTGTCTTGTTGACTTTTGACGAGTCTCTCAGCAAAAGGTGTAAGTGAAGTTTGCATTTAAATTTTGACCAGCGTTTATGTGAATGATTGTAATAAATGAAAGTTAACAAGAAATTTCAGATACATTAGATGTGCATCTACTTGTATCAATTTGCAGGTTAGATATAAAAGTACCATAAACTTTGGCCGTTCTGTACTACTTTGGCCGCCAAATGAGAAAAAGATTCAGTTTCCTGTATCTCTCAAACCAATATAAACCAGGATATATCTTTTTGCATCTGCCAGGACGACTTGTCTACTTTTTATGTACATATTAGTTTTGTTTCAATATCATGATACCAGTGTTTCTTGTGAAGGCCATTCTGGGAAGAAGCAGATTTGCAAGAAAGTGTGATTTTGCAGGGAAGTGTCTCCTTTGTTCTGGGTGGGTCAAGTGCAAGCTTACGCAGTGAAAATTGTGGACGATTTTTGAAGATAATATATCAAAGTTTCAAACTACACAGGATTTGTTTATATGTTATGTAATTTACCATAAATGGTCCAATGCGACAATTACAATTTATGTCTTTTAACAAGCATACCATAGAGATGATTTAATGGCTGCTAGGGAAGCTGTGAACCACCGTAGATATAAGATTTCATCCAAAATAGCATTATAAAAGTTATTTCATCTTGAATTATTTTTTATGGTGTTTGTCAACATAATGTTATATTGGTGAATTACGCGAAAAATTGAAAATTAGAATAGAAAGGTAAAATGTCATATAATTGATAAAAATTGTTTTAAAATGACACCTTTTATGACTGGTAGCATATCTGGCGTTCTTGTGACCTAAAAAATGGGGTATGTTCGCACCATGTCATTCTGAATTAGGAGGCAGTAGTTCACAGAGTGTGGTACACATATCTATACTAAATTTTTGTTCACAAATCTGCAAATGAGTCAAAACTCATTCGCGATTACAAAAATACATTCCTCGGCTTGTTGGGTGGCCAAAATATTCATACCTAATTAAATTCTACTGCGGTGCATGGTTACCCCAACTCCGGGGTTACTTTGGGCGACCCTTTTATTATGTAATAAGACATAGAACCATCATAGATTTTGGAAAGGTTTTTGATAGATAAAAACCTCAATGTACTGGCTGTGTTGTGGTACAAAACTGTTGATATTCAACAAATAGTTTTTCTCAGAACACAAATTTGGTGCTCCGAAACGGTCAAAGTAACCCTGTTTTACAGTAGATTGATAGATAGAGAAATAGATAGATAGATAGATAGATAGAAGCAGAAACAACTGTCAATCATCTTTGAAGGCTGGCTGAATACTGTTACAGAATACATGGAAAAGAAATTGTCCACTACGTGTTACAAATTCATCCCATGTGCCACCTGCATGTACAAGGTGACTGGACTATGTGGACATTGAGCACATCAGCTGGCATTTGAATAATGCGATTAAGGCATCTTGTTACTTCCATGCGACCAGAGGTGAACAATACTCCAGTAATAAGGAAATATGGCACTTGCGCTGCAACTGACTTGACTTGTGTTGTGCTGGTATACATTGTACCCCGGATCAGCCGGGGCAGCTCAAGTTCTATCTTTTTGTGGAGGGAGCTGCAGTGTTTATTTATGATTACCGCAAGATGATGATGAGACGAGAAGACTGTGAGTCTGGAACATACCGTATTAATTCAGGGATGCCCAGGGTCTTTCAGTTGCCCCAGCATAGAACACTGGATACAACCCGCCTCCTTTTTATGTCCCATGGGCTCGGACTAAAGGGAGTTCCTGGGGTGAGATTTGAACCCACGCCCTCAAAGCCAGTGGACAAGCATTCTTGACCATTAGGCCAAGGGATCCTTGAGTTAGAAAGATGAACTTGGTTTTTCCTTCATTGATTGGCATGACGTACATATACTTGGCCAGTACAAATACCATTGTTATGGAAACAATTTTCTTCACTGCTAATTAGAGGTCTATATGGGTTGTATGGATGATTGGGGCCTTATGTCCTGTATTTATGCACTTGGTAGGCTAATTAGGACAGGAGGAGTATACAGCAATGAGAGGAAGAATGATTGAAACAGCCATCAAACATAGGCGCTGGTGACCCGGCGAAAAGGGATATTATATTGTGTGCATTTTGGCTATAATGAAAGTATCAATAAATTTGATGCGTTTTAGTGATCAAAAAAGTTTATCTTCATTATCACATCAAAAAAATTTCCTTTTCGATGACATCCTTGTTGAGGTTAAAAATTTCAGTCAGAGGAAAGATGCGTTCTTGACACAAAATTAAACCTCTAACATGGGGTTCCTGGGCCAATATTCGGGGAGGAGGGTTGGTCTAGTGGTAGGGCACTGGGCTGCCAATCGCTGGGTCCAGGGTTCGATTCCAGTTCTTGCCGGGTCACCTTGGCCCATGTTGGATCGATAGCTGTTTCAGTCATTCTTTGCCTTATTGTCATGTGCCCCCTGTCCTAATTAGCCTACCAAGTGCATAAATACAGGACATAAAGCCCGAATCATCCATCCATCCATCCTAGGCCAATATTCAAATTTGACACCCAATAAATGCTGTTCACTACCTCAGACGACTTTAAAGCAGAATAATAGACAAAATTACAGGAAGTATAACCAATTTTACTGACTCAACATCTATGTAATCTTGTAAAGTTCCTCAACACAAATGCTTGGTGAAACTATTCTAAGCATACCCCACAATTACACATGCTTACTTCCCGGTAGCATTAAGTCGAAGCCAAAGTGACTGCACTATAGCTATTCCTTGAGTTACTAGTGGGACATGACAGCCTTTACAGATGTGTAAAATATGTAGGAGCAGCAATAGTATCTAGCAGATGTCTAGTCTTCAGCAATACTTTTCTTTCTACACAGTGCATATAGGGCCCGGCACACCCACTGGATTGCCTCTTGATAATTCGTATATTAAAAAAGTGCGCATTATTTTGTTTTAGTGTTTGGAAAAAGTTGCTTTTGAGGCTGTAACGACAAAATTGTGTATTTTTAGAACATTTTCATGAACTATTAGTGGGATATCTTGAGTCAGAATCATCAGATATGGCTGAAATTTGAAACCGGCATATGAGACATATGTATTCATACTTAATTGCTCTCAATGAAAGTGGGAAACCAAAGCAATCTACGTTTGGTTGGCTTAGAAAAAAAAGTTGCAAGCTGCACCAGGCCCTATGGAAGTGGGATTTGCAATGAACAAGCTGTCTTTTCTTCCACTGAATCAGTACAGGGCTAAATATTGTATACTTTATAATTTTACCTATATGTCCACCCAATAACTGAATATCTTGCAGACATACTGGATTATATCCTTTTTCTTGAGTTACTGGTGGGACATGACAGCCTTTGCAGATGTGTGAAATATTTAGGAGCAGCAATAGCATCTAGCAGATGTTTGGTCCTGAGCAATACTTCTCATTCTACACAGTGTACTAGGTCATACCAACTGATTGCATTTTGATAATTTGTATATAAAAAATGTGGGCCTTATTTTTGTATTAGCGGTTGAAAAAAGTTGCTTTTTAGGCTGTTGCGCCAAAATTCTGCATTTTCAGAACATTTTCATGAACCGTTTGTACTTTTTATTGTACACAGTGTATAAGGACACACCAGTTCATTTCAATGTGATAGATAGGGTCATTGATGCATGGCCTTGTAAGTACTTGTTATTCTTCGACTGTAATATCCACATGAAAAGACAAATTAATGGGGTAAGGCAGTGTGACCTATTCTGATGTCACTGAAGACGGTAGAAGACATTTTTCAGCACATGAAATTTTTGAGAAGGTATTTACATCCACATATGAAGAAAAATAAAAGGGTATGCATGCTTAAATAATTCAAATCGGGTCTACTTTTTATTTGGCTTTCTTTTCAAATGGAATGCTAAGGTTGTATTTTAACTCCTCGACCCATCAAGTACCTTCGCTACGGTTTCCACGTTATTCATGTTGTTGCAATAATCACATCAAACCGCTGTTTTGAAATTGTCATGATAATATTTTGACATATTAATGAGAAGATCAAATGGTTTTCCTCTAGCCACTAATGAAATGTGGCAGCCCTTGCCTATGGCCCCTTAGTACTTACAAATAGAGTCCATGGAATAATTGGTATTTCTTTAGCTTCTACACTCTAAAAAAATGTAGGGCAAAATTGGTAGTTTTGATATATCGGATGATTTTTCAAATGGAAGCTTGGATTTCCAAAGAAACCTTCATCATTCATTGTAATGCAGCTGTAAAGTTATTCTACAAAACCAAGTTGGAACGATATAGAGGACAGTCCCAAAAACCAATTGGGTTTTTTTACATACAATTTATTTTTTTTAGAGTGGATCATGATAATATTATACCACATACCCTAAATTTCACAGCTGTAGGTTTCACAGTGTTGAAAACCAAATATATTATTCCCTTTCAACTTAGTGCTGAATTTCATAATTTCAATCTCCATTTAACATTTTTGGCATCTAGAAGCAGTTAAATCCTGTTTTAAGCATTGACACATTGAAAGGCCCTGTTTTAAAACCCCTGTTTAAAAGGAACCTCAGTGAAATATGAATGAGCTTGCAGTTTTGAACAACTTAGGGCTGCAAACCTCTCATAAATATCTCATAATGGAAAAGCAGTGGGTTTTAAGCAAGCATGAGCTACCCAGTTTATAAATGCAGCAGTTTCTAACATGGAAGGGAGGAGTCAACGAGAGCCAGATAGGTAAATTAATAAATTTATTGAGAATCCTATGTGTTCGTGATAAAAGCTAATGAGGAGAAGACTGCAAAACTTTAAGCAACACATTCTGCATTGACCGCCATGTCGAGTTGGATTTTTTAATTTTGTCTGTAGCATGCACATGGGGTCCTGGAGAACTAGTTTGATGTCTCATGTGTGTGTCTGCCGTTAGCTGAGACGCTATAATTTTACTCGATCTGCGCTACCATTATGAAGGAAAAACATGCATCCAAAATGATTGCCAAATTTCCTTCTTGACTAGTCAGCCTGCAGTGTGGTCTGAACTTGCACAGAACTTGCACAATCTAATTTGTCTTATGTGTGTCCAGCGATTTATATGAGAAATGTCAGCAATGGTGAAAGCCCCATCCGTTTCATCTAAGAGATTACTTACTACTGAGAGCTCGGTCAAAGAGAATCTACATAATTCATAAACTCATTCATGCATTTGAGATGGTTTGTTGAATTTGCAACAGTATCTTCAAAGTAGAGTATTGTAATTCTGATAAAAAAATTAAATTTATTATTCTTCATAAGTTGTTGCTTAATTCCTCCTGTTCAGAAAGCATGAAGAAAAAACAAGAATTTGACTTTCCAAGTACAAAATCAGTTCATAGATGTTCTTCAAAGTTCTTGGCATTAATTGCAGTCTCCTAATTGCATGCAGCGTATATATGTGGTTCCAAATGTGTCGGATTGTGATAGGTTTTTAGAGGTCTAATTGAACATATTAAATATACAATAGGCAGACAATTGCAGAAGTTTGTAGCTTAGCTGTGGGTGGCAACAAGAACATGTTGCAAAGGGACAAAACAACTTACAGGAATACACTGTTTATCGTGACAGACAGATAATGGATATAGGATTGCTTTACGCCATATGTATATATAAAGCCTGTGGTTGTTTGAAACATTCATTGGATAGAGACAGAATGAGTCACTTGGTATGACTTTGACGAACATTATGGCTAGTTAGAAACAGACACTGAAAAAGCCAGAATGACTAGTTGCTTAGCTATCCCTATGGATGGTTCAAAAGATACTGGTGTATCAAATAGAGACCGAATGACTAGTAACTACACGCTATGGGATTTCCTGTCATTGGTTAGGTTTGGACAGAGAATATCCTGGAGCTTAGCACAGACTGTAGTCGGTTACCACTGCTCTATAAGATAATGCACTGAGCAAATAGAGTCACAATGGCAATGGTCACTTGGCAAGTGGTCAGCTGAAAGTTGCCAGATTAATGCAGTTTCCAGGCATTAGTTGGAATGACCCAGACCCATAGCATGGAGAAGCAGCAGTGGGGCATAAAGCAGAAGCCAGGGTCAGTGGGTGAGGAATGTATCTCTCTTGGTCCAATTGGTTTCACACAGGACTGAAACTCAGCACTCGCAGATCCATAAGTAATCAATGAATATCGAGATTCTGCTTTATAAATCTCATTTGCTTGACTGGTCCTGCTAATCTAAACATCCAACCAAGATATATTGGTCTCAATGGTCTGCACTGCCTGTTTCAGCTCCCGTCTGTTTTCTCAGACTTCAAGAAACATTCAGGAGTTCTCATTTCAGGCTATAAAATACATAGAGCTTATTGCAGGGCAGGTATGTAAAAAAATAGTGCATTTATACATAGAAGCATGAAACTTGGCCCACACTTAAAAAACATCTCTACAAATATAATTGGATGGGGAGCCACCTCAGATTTAACATAGATGGCTACTGGCAGCCATTTTCCAAAATGGCCGACAATTCTTCCATTTTGCTGCTTTCTGTGTAGTTCCTACAAATAGAATGCATGCAAATAGTGCTTGTTATTCCTTTTTTAGGTATCAGAGCGTAACTACAACATTTTTAGTAGCCTCAACTATTTTCGGGCTTTCTATAATCCATTTTGGTAGAATTATCAACTCAAATACTGTATTTTTTCGGTTTTGCGTGGTTTCTAAATTAATTCTAAATTAATATAAAAATAAGTATATTTGAATTCCTTGCAAAAAGAGCTTTCAAATGAGTACCCGCACTGGGGCCAAACGGATGGGGCGACTGCAGTTGCCCCATCTTTCAAGATGGAGGATGGAAGTAAAGCTGAGAGGAATCATGTTGATTAAAGTATTTGCAAACATATTATGGACTGGAAAAGTGAATGAGAATATTTTGTTTGCCACAGAAATTCGACCAGAGTGCTGGACTGACGAGAAAAGTGCCTTTTATTTGGTAGATTTGGAAGTTGCAGTTTCGGCGGGATGGGGAAACTCATTGCCGGGGATGGGGAAACTCAAATCAAAATGATTTGAAGGATGGGGCAACTGAAGCTGACTAAGGTTAATTTAATGCCTTTTTGGTCATATAGGTCCTTCTAGGACACCGCCATATCGTGCCCTAAGCATTGCCCTCACAAAAGATATATTCAAAAACCAAAAAAGTAAAATTCTATAGGCCTATAGATGTACATTTCATGTATTTTTTGTTGCTTAGCCTATGTCCGTTTGGGAGGCTGGACAAAATATAAGTAATTCTCGTTTTGCGCATGCAGTTTTTTGAAATAGTCTTTAAAATACAATATAAAACTGATATCGCATGAGGTAATGGGCAATATCTGTTATATCATACATAGGTGTACGGGACGGCTGTCTCGCGGGGGGCTGTGACTATTTTGCCCTGAAATTTTAACATGGCGCGAATGTGACCAGGGCAGTGGATCTGCCCTGATTGGTCAGGATCTGCCCTGATATATATGCCATTTGCCCTGACCCCCTGCGAAATACGCCTATGATATCATATGGTTTTTTTTTTTTGGCAAATGCAAGGAAAAGAGCTGGTCAGCTGGAATTATGATGTCTAATTATACTTGTGTTTCTTTTGACATGCATGTTTTAAAATGTATCTTGCCAAGTATCAGTATCTATTTTATCCACTTTAGATAGATATTTATTTATCTTGTTGAGGGAATCCAGAGATGACATTCTTGATCATATGTTGATGATGGGTCTTCTTTAGATTTTTTTTACTCAATCTTTGTAGCAGACTTTAGATCTCTAAACACAACAAAGACATTTGAAAAATGGGGAAAAATGCTGTTTTTGGCCACTTATAGCTTTTTTTCTGATGGAACAAATAATATAACCGGCACACAAAGTAGATGTACAACTAGGCCTTTAATTGACACAGTCATCTTTTGCCACCAAAACCATCTTCCTATCTGCCTCTGTTGCTGTGCAGTGAGTTTTTTTTAGTAAAATTGACCCTGTAGATATATTTATTTATCATACTTTAATGGCCCCACATGCAAGGGTGCCGGAACAGGGGGGGGCAGAGGGGGCAATTTCCCCTCCTGCCCTTTGCCAGGAGGGGCGGGGGGGGGGGCAAAAGTTGCCCTTTCATCTCAAAGAAAAAACGGTATTATGCCTTAATTTAGGCAAAAATTTATAAGTATGTATTCAAAACTGTAATTGCTGTTACATTAAAAAGAATTTGCGCGAATTAGATTTGCCCTTTCTCGCGCGACCACCCCTGCCCACATGCATGTATAGCAATGACTGAAAAAAAGTAGGGAATTTGGGCATGTCATTGCCCGGAAATCACTGGAAATTTTTGAAGAAAGGTCCAAATTCCTGACGGAAGTTGTTTTTTTTTTTGCTGCCATTCGTGGGAAATTTCGTCATATTTAATCAAATTGCCAGGAAATTCACATTTTTTTCTGGCCCTGGATATAGAAGTGAAGTTCATCAAGAATGCATTTTTCTGTGTAAATGCTTTATGGAAATAATAAAGATAAGGCTCTGGATTGAATTTTGTGTCCCCCTGTCCCTTGGCAATTTCACTTTTGAATTCCCTGTCCCTTTGCAATTTTACTAATGGTACTTTTGAATTCCCTGTCCCCAATATCCCCCCATCCAGATGATTAAGAGCCTCATAACTGTTATGTATATTCACAAATGTAATTTTAGATAAGCTGAAAAATCATTATAATTTTTAGCTAGCCATAGGCGTAGCTATTGGAATGGGTGATGAGTGTATGGGATTCTGAAAACCATAAACCATGTAAACAGTAAACACTGTAAACAAAAAACAATAAACATGGGAACCAAGAACAGGCTAGGTGGCAGCACTGTCCATTGTCCAATGTATGTATTCAGAATGGCCTTCTTCTTCTTCTTCTAAAAGGAACTTCCTCCTTTATTAGGAGCACCCCATATATGGGTAAAAACATAGTAAAATCCTATTAAAAGCCACTAAAATCCATGTTCAGCTAAAATCCCTGTTCCACAATAGAAACCATTAAGACGAGCGTCTCTTGAGTGTTCCCGGGCCACCATCACCGCTACTACCGCTACTATATTCCTCACCACCACCACTGCTGCCCTAACTGTTACTACTTTTATTACCGCTGCACAATGCTAGCTTATTGTGTCTGGTTATATGTAGTTTTTGGCACATATTTGTGATGCAACCCTGGATTGCATGCCAGGTATGCTGGTTATAGTCTTCTTCTTTGGGTCCATTCAGCAACGTCCTGAGTGATTCCTGATCTTTGCCTTTTATCTTGTAACCAAGTCTCTCTAGATGAACCATTCCTTCGTTCCTTTCTTGAGCCAGGGCTTTACATCTCAAGATGATATGGCAGTCATCTTCAGGTTCTGAATGGCATAGTAGGCACGCATCATCCTTGATGGCTTTGTCCCATTTGGCTCTCTTTTTTTCATTCATATAGCTTCCCGTTATGAATCTGGCTCTTGTGCAGGCTCCTGTGACCAGCCTGGGGTTTTTCATGCAAGATTTCCACACTGCGTGTGCTGACCAGTTATTCGGGTCTAGCATAGCCAGGGAGTGCTTTTGGCTTTTTCCTTCTAGCAGCATTCTTTTCCATTTTGAATGAACTGTGGTCTTTATATACTTCTTCCAATCTACCTTTCTCCATGGTGCTGTAAGTGATGCCCTCATGGGGATGTCATATTCTTGTGAAATGCCTAATGCATATGTGAACCAGCTATCACGGTGACCCAAGCTGAGCTGTCTCGATGTCAGAGTCTTCAGAGTATCATTGCAAGTCCTTGTAATCGCCGCATATAGACTCAAGACCCTTACGTGTATTTCCGCCTCTATTGGCAATGTACCTGAGAGAACGTAGATGGCTTCGTAGGCTGTACTTCTTGGGAGTCCCTGTATTTGTCTCAGTAGGTTTCTATGGAATCCGTCTAGGCTCTCTATGCTCTTTTTTGTCAATACAACCGCATCGAGGCCGTAGAGGAGTCTGGGCACAATGTATGTGTTTATTATTTTGCATGAAACTACTGGACTAATACCGTTGCCACCATGGAGACCTGCTCCCATTAGCGCATATGTTGCTTTCCTTGCTTGGTGGATGCGTGCTTCTAAGTTGGGGCCTCTTTTCCCTGTATTCCATTCCAGTCCTAAGTGTGTAAACGCTTCTGTTCTCTGCAGCTCTTCCTCTCCCAATGTAAACCTCCCTCTTTCGATGTTATCCGAGGTCATATACGTGATCGAACTTTTTTCTGGGTGGATGTTGTACAGATGGTCTTTAGAGTAGTTGTAGACTGCATTTAGCATGGCTTGCATTTCTTCTTTGTTGCTGGCAATAAGGAGTTGGTCGTCTGCGCACGTCGGTGTTCCTATATACAGATGACCGATGCTGAGGCCTACGTTTGCTTTCTGGAGGCTCGTCAGCAAGTCATTTATATATAGCTTATACAGGGATGTTGAAAGGATCGCTCCCTGTCTGACTCCTTTTGTTACTTTAAAGGATGGGCTGTGTTCTCCATTCCAGCGCACTGTCTCTTCGATGTCTTGATAAATACTGTCTATGAGGGACCACTCCTTGCTTGGTATATTTTCGATGTGAAGTTTAACCTTAAGTTTCTCCTGACAAACCACGTCGAAAGCCTTCTGCACGTCGAGCGTACCAACAAGAAGGGGCATCTTATCCTGTTTTGCTGAAGCTAGTGCCTCCGTCAGGCATAGCGTGGCCATACTTGGGGATAGGCCTTTTGTGAAGCCAAACTGCAGCTCGCTCTGAGATGGCAGTAGGGCATCGTCTGTTTCTTCTTGTAGTAACTTTTCTATGATTTTGCCAATAAGAGAAGTTATTGTAATGCCACGATGGTTACTTAATATCTTTTCGTCTTTTCCTTTTTTTGGAATTGGGATTTTAAAACCAGCTTTGCATATTGGCGGAACTTGGGCCTCCTCGAAGATCTGGTTGATGATCTCCGTTAGTACTGCCATACATTCCACGGGTGCTTGCTGGAGGTGTTCCGCTGAAATTCCTTGTAAATCTGGTGCTTTGCCTCTGTTTAGCGATTTGACAGTTCTCTCTATATCATAAACTGTGAATTTGTGGATTTTCTTCGCTTGTTCAGCGTGGTATTTTGTTATCAGATCCAATATAGTTTTGTCCTGATTGGACATTTCGTGATTATGGCCGGCAGACAGGCCCTCGAAGTAGCTTGCCCATAGCTCTCTTTGTTCCTGAGAATCATAGACCAGGTTATTTCCAGACAGCAGTACTGAAGTCGCCCCGCTGGGGCGTCTGTTCAGAGCAATTAGTTTATGGAAAGTTTTCGAGTCATTCTCTGAGGCTTCCATAATATCGCTTAAAAGTCTTTGTCTCTTCTTTGCTGTTTCCTTCCTCTGTTCTGAACGCAGAGCTTTTGTGGCTGCCTTTTTCTTCTTGTGAAGCTTGTGTGGTGACCGGGGTTTCCCTCCTTTCTTCCATTCTCCGAAGGCTTGCTTCGATTTTTTTACTGCCTCTGCTATGGCTGGTGACCATATCTTCACCATCTTCCTTGCCTGTCTCTTTCTGCTGGGCTTCCCCTTGTATGCTATTTTTGTCGCATTTCCGATGATTTCACCCAATAGCCTGGTGGCGCCTTCTGTGTCTAGCAGCTGAAAGTTTGTGTTGGAGATTTCTTTGCCGAGGGATTCCTGGTATGTATCGATGTCAATGTCACTCCATTTATACGAAGTGTGTGACTCGCTGAGTGGCTTACTTGAGTTCTTCCGTATCTGTCTTTTCTGTTGTATTTTCAGTTGTATGGTGGCGCATACTGGGCTGTGTGGGGATGAGTTCAGTGTCCCTTCCTTCGTATCCTTCGTCATTATCTTGAAATCTTTCCACTTCTTGGTATCTTTCGCTATGATGTAGTCGATGTGCGATCTGCTGGAGCCACTTTGATGTTCATATGTGTACTTGGCTGTTTCCTTGAACATTTGGCTGAGATTTTGCAGCCCTTGACAGGATAGCATCGCTCTAAATAGCTTTTCTTTTTTGCCACTTCTGTTGACAATATCTGAATTCATATCACCTAAAATGATTATCTCATAATCTTTATATTTTTCAGTTAAGTTTTCTAAGAGAGCTATGTCATTAGCGTATTCTTCAGTCGCTCTCTTTCCCTCTCCTGATGGAAGGTAGCAGTTGATTACACACACTTTGTCCTCGTCATTCCAGTCAAAGGTGGTAACTAGTATCCTTTCATTACCATCGGAAGGTCTTTTGGCGAAGGGTTCCAGCTCTTTTGCCCATATGGTGGTAATTCCTCCCTGACCTCTGGGTATTGCTACCGGATCTATATTGGAGTACTGGTCCAGTGATCTTGTGTGGAAACATGTACTTCCTATGAGGTCTTCTATGAAATTCTCTGCTTCGTATGCCCATAACCAATGTTCCTGAATGCATATTATTTCCGTCGTCTTCATAAGCTCTGTAACTACAGCCGAATTATATTTTAGGCCATCCACGTTTAGGGTTTTCATACGCAAGCTTTCGAGCTGTCTGCCTTTTCTTGTTTGCTATTCATCTTGCCTCGTGATCCGATATGCTTGACGCTGATCTTGCATTGTTATTTCTTGTGGGACTGTTAGCATCGCTTCCTCCAATTCTGAAAATCTTCTGCTGCTCAGTGCTTCTCTGTTCGCTTGGACCTTGCCTGGCTGTTCATTGCCATGTCTTTGGTTGTGCCTAGGATCGTTCGTCTGTGACTTTTCACTGTTACTGTTTGTTGTTTCGGGTTGTCTTGCTCCTTCTGTCGGGCTTGGCTGCCTATTGTCGGTTGGCTTCATCCTGCCTACGCCGATATCACGTTGAGTTGGAGCCGTGGGTTGTCTATACAAGTTCCGTCCGATCAGCGGGTTGTTCATGGCTTGATGTGGATGAGGCAATGTACTTGGGAATATTGTATGTGGATACATTGGACTTCGCATCCACGGGTGTCCCGCAGGTGTAAAAGGCACATGTGGCATGTTCAACAGATTTGTATCATGCGTCACATTTTCCTCTCTTCTGACCCTATCCTCTCTTTGGACCCTATCCTCTCTTTCACACTTCTCGTTAAGTCTGCTCATCCTTGCTTCTAGCTGGCTTATCCTCAATTCCTGTATCTGTCTCTCTATGTCTCTTACTCTGTCTTCGAGCTTGTTTGCAGGGGACACTCCTGGTTGTTCCGGAGAGGAGTATTGTTGGTGTCTTGCAGGATAGTCAGCAGCAGCGAGCCTGTCATGAAGGAGTCTATTTGTCTCCTGTAGTTGCTTGACCTGGTTCTCCAGCGCTGTGATATGGGTCTTGGAGCTTGAGTGTTGGGCAGCCTTGTCATTGAGGTCCTTTCATCTTGCCTCGTGATCCGATATGCTTGACGCTGATCTTGCATTGTTATTTCTTGTGGGACTGTTAGCATCGCTTCCTCCAATTCTGAAAATCTTCTGCTGCTCAGTGCTTCTCTGTTCGCTTGGACCTTGCCTGGCTGTTCATTGCCATGTCTTTGGTTGTGCCTAGGATCGTTCGTCTGTGACTTTTCACTGTTACTGTTTGTTGTTTCGGGTTGTCTTGCTCCTTCTGTCGGGCTTGGCTGCCTATTGTCGGTTGGCTTCATCCTGCCTACGCCGATATCACGTTGAGTTGGAGCCGTGGGTTGTCTATACAAGTTCCGTCCGATCAGCGGGTTGTTCATGGCTTGATGTGGATGAGGCAATGTACTTGGGAATATTGTATGTGGATACATTGGACTTCGCATCCACGGGTGTCCCGCAGGTGTAAAAGGCACATGTGGCATGTTCAACAGATTTGTATCATGCGTCACATTTTCCTCTCTTCTGACCCTATCCTCTCTTTGGACCCTATCCTCTCTTTCACACTTCTCGTTAAGTCTGCTCATCCTTGCTTCTAGCTGGCTTATCCTCAATTCCTGTATCTGTCTCTCTATGTCTCTTACTCTGTCTTCGAGCTTGTTTGCAGGGGACACTCCTGGTTGTTCCGGAGAGGAGTATTGTTGGTGTCTTGCAGGATAGTCAGCAGCAGCGAGCCTGTCATGAAGGAGTCTATTTGTCTCCTGTAGTTGCTTGACCTGGTTCTCCAGCGCTGTGATATGGGTCTTGGAGCTTGAGTGTTGGGCAGCCTTGTCATTGAGGTCCTTTTCCCTCTGTGCTAGGGCCTTTTCCTGATTTTTTAGCCTTCTTTGTAGTGACTGAGTCTCCTCTTCCATGATGATCAACTGGGTTCTTAATGTGTGGCAACTTCGGCATGGTTCAGTGTTTGCTTGTGAAGTTCCTTTTTCTCCATATGACGGTTCCATTGGAGCTGTAAGTTCATCTGTGGGACTGTCAGCCGCTGGGATATGTCTGTGTCTATTTATGATTGGAGTGGTTTCCACACCCTGTATGCTTTGCAACACACCGTTAACGTCTTGATGCGGTGTCATTCTGATGCCGCGTTGTTGTGCGCTGTCCGCAATTGGGCTGTCGTGCTCATCCATGCGCTGATATTCAGCTATGCCGTCTATGCTATCTGCATTGCACAGTATCTTGAGTTCATTCCCTGACAGGTCTAACAGCAATATAGCCAAATTACCTTTCAGGAGTGTAATTAGATACAATACAATAAATTGGATTTCCTGTGTCAATAGGGCAAGGTGTGAACTTGAAATGCAATAAACCAGCAATGGGCTATGGATAGATAGATAGATAGATAGATAGATCCTTACAGAAGATCAGATGTGCAAATAGGAAATAGCTAGATGTTCTATCTACAAGCACCTCTTGAAGTGCTTGCATGTTATTTTTAGAACGTGGCAGTGAACATAATCATTTAGTGCCATGACTTTATTGATGAAAACGTAACAGTTATTAAAATCATTTTGATTTAAATTTTCCAAAATTTGGCCTGGTATAAAACTTTAATTGTACAACTTTCTTTTCCTCTAAAATGTGTTTTTGATTGTGTGACATTTTTGGCATTCATGCATTTTGTTTGCTTTTTTACCACATCAACAATTGATTTCTTTAAAAAGAAGGGCCCCATAGTTTTAGCTTCATGAAAATTCTATCAGTTAACACCAGGGGAAAAGTAGTGCTTGAATCCTTCAATCCCATTGGCTGATAGATTTCCCGACCATGCCTCTGATTGGTCCAGCCAAGAGACAATCCGGAGTATGTTTAGTGAATTTCAATGTAACTTTAAGGCTTCACAACTTGGTCACTCCTTTAGGTTAAATTTTGAAAGTTGTGTTTCTGGAATTAAAGTGCTTTGTCTGCTTCATGTGGAAAGCAAATTAAGAATCACTGTTTAACAAAAAGTTGTTTGGGGTCAATGTTCAGGCCACTCAGTGAAATGGGTTTATTCCTTTAATTGTACTTCACTTGCATTAAAACGATGGAGTTCATATCATCTCAATTTATAATCTCTGCCTGTTCTTTCTATCTGTCATGCATATTCCTTCCTGTTCAGACGGAAGCTCCCTCTTTCAAGTCCATCCGCCTATCTATCTTACTAGCTATTTATCTATCTGTCTTATTTCATTGTATTCTATTCTTTCCCCTCCAAGTTACAAGAAGTTTCCTAGCTGCCTTTTATTTTGAGGATTTCATGATATTATTTACATTCATCAAATTGTTATTAATTTTACATGTCTTCAGTATGGATATACTATAGATTAGGTCAAAATTGCTATCAACCCCTTCCATGTTAATCACTGCCCCTTTAATATCAAACCAAATGGCTAGCTTTGAATCCGCGGATTCTTGTATATTTATAAGTCATTTTAACATCTCTGAATCAATTTTATTGACTCTGTGAGTCTCTATCACACGAGAAACGAGCATAGTTAAGCAGTCACTTTAACAGTTGCCCCATCTAATCAAATGAGTTCCCCCATCTTTTCAAATTTGGAAAATAGAGTTTCCCCATCCCGCCGAATCCACAACCCTTCAAATTAAAGGAATTGACAAGAAATAGACAACATGTTGCACTGCAGTAAGCTACAAATTCAGATTTTAGACCATATAAATCCATTTATGAAGGAGTAGAAAGGCATTTGATAAGAAAACGAAGCAGAATTGCTACTGCTTGATTTCCATCCTCCATCTTGAAAGATGGGGCAACTGCAGTCGCCCCATCCGTTTGGCCCCAGTGACCCGTATTAATGGGTTTCATAAATTTGGAGTGGAAATGGAAAAAATTAAAATTATGAGTTTTTTGAAGATTTCAGTTCTTAGGTTCATTTTGACAAAGAATTCACGGAAACTGATGCTACCATTCATTCGAAAGCTCTTTTTACAAGGAATACAAATATGTGGTCTATGTTAATATTAATTGAGATTCCATAGAATTATGAACAACCGCGAAAATGCTGCATTTTCTTCAACAGTTATAACAAAATGGGCCCTGACCACCCTAAAATTCCTCAGTTCAACCCAGGAATCAATTGATTGTGTTTTTTTGATCTTCAGAAGAAATAATGACCACTGTTTTCATATGGTCAAACTGTAGGCACTTCACAGAAAGCAAGAAAATGAGAGAATTAGCCACCATTTTGGAAAATGGCTGCCATGGGTCAACCAGGTCAAATCTGAAGAGGCTCCCTATCTAAATTTATTCTTTAAGAGATGTTTTTAAACGATGTGCCAAGTTTCACGCTTCTATGTATAAATGCAATATTACTCCCCTTTTCATGACAAATCTGCCCCGCTATTATGGGAATCAATCTTTAAGACCATGAACACCTGGTTCAGATACACGACAAAGACAATTTCCGGTGGTTTTAAGAGGAGGATGATGCTCAAACGAATGATGTAGAGCAAAAATACTGGCCAGATTTCATATAACCTCCTTTGTTTTAAAGGTTTGGTGACCTGCCAGTGACTTTGGTAAATATCGAATGATAGATATATGATAAAGCATTATTGACCCTCTGGATAGATAAAGACTTTCAAAATAAAAACTTAACATGTTTCAAATTCCTCTGTAAAAGACCAAAGGTGGGGAAGTGATAGCACTTTACGTCCTATGTTTATGCAAGGACTAAGCTTCACAGGAAAGGCATAGGCCAAGGCAATTAGACATGGTGCATTCTTTTCACAGTATGCAACAACCATCTAACATTGGTTGCTTGGGCCAGAATCAAACCTGGGTACCTGGGTACCTGGGTCCCAGAAGTTAGTCCAGGTGAAACACTGTAGGAGATAGATACTTTTATTCACCCGACAAAAGTAAAAGACCAGAGACTAAAGAAATTCATCATAATGATCTTGTAATACTCTTCTTTTAAAAAAGAATATTATTTCTTAATATGTGTCTTAAAAGCTTTTTACCTTCAGCGAACGAAGTTCGAAGAAGGTATTGTAATCACTTGGGTAAAAATGCTGTCCGTCCGCCGGGCGGGCGGGCGGGCGGTCGGGCGGATAGATCGTTTCCGGCCCGGCACTCGGCCTCTATTGAATGTATGGGGATGAAATTTGGTACACATCTAGCCTGTATGGTCTAGTTGTGCCTTTTGATGGTCTGATGAATAGATCTTAAATACTTTTTGAAATAATTAACAAAATATAAAAATAATTTTTTTTTCGTTTCCGGGCCAAGGCTCGGTCACTATTGCATGTGCATGGATGAAATTTGGTACACACGTGGCCTATATGGTCTAGTTGTGCCTTTTGATGGTCTCATTGACAGATATTCTATACTTTCTGAAAAAATGAGAAAAGATATAAAAACATATTTTTTTTGTTTTTTGGGCTAAGACTCACTCACTATTGCATGTACATGGATAAACTTTGGTACACATATGGTCAATATGGTCTAGTTTTGCCTTTTGAAAGGTCTGATGGAAAATATTATATACTTTTTCAAATATTGAAAAAAACATAAAAATTATTATTTTTGTTTCTGGCCCAACATCCGGTCACTATTCCATATACATGGATGATGAAGTTTGGTACACATATGGCTTGTATGGTCTAGTTGTGCCTTTTCATGGTCTGACAGATGGCTATTCTATAGTTTTTGTAATATTGAGAAAAAATATTTAAAAGAATTTTTTTTATGTCGGAGCCAAAACTTCCCCACTATTGCATGCACAGTAATGCATTTTTCTAAACAAATCACCTATGCAATTAATTTAGTAGTGCTTTTTGATGCGTATAACACTTTATGAATCATTGGAAAAATAGAGATAATGGAAGGCCACTACTCGACCGCTATTGCATACCTATAAGCAATTTCGTAAACGCACCAATTTTATGATATTATTGTAATCTTCTAAAGGTGTTATTCGCTGAAGGTTTGCTGCTGCGCAGCCTATGTTTAGACCATATTAGATGGTCTTCACAAAATACAGCACTTAAATTATTAGAACTTGGCATGCCTCTGGCTTTCTCTTGTTATGAAATGAAAGGTTTCCATTAGCGAAGAGACATTTATGGAAAAACATACGGTAAACGTCAAGGATCTTGAGATATGATCACAATGAAATTCAATAATTGTACTAGATTAGGTTCTATATCTACAACTTGAATAAAAGTAAACGAGAATGACCATTTCATTATGAAAGGGGATTATTTGAGTTCAGAAGTGTTAACATAATCAGTCAAAAGTTAGACTGTAATTCTGACGATTTTCTTGTAGTTTAGGGGGATTCACATGCCACTTGTTTTTATTCATTTCACCGTAACTCCTTACAAAGCTGCACTTTGATTTTCAAATATGGCCATTAACCTAGATCTTGTCACATTTCTCATATGACAAATTTCTTCGTGGAAAGTCAATATCTTGAAGTGGACTTTTTCATAGATTTTCTTCTGGCTGTTTTCTTGTATAGTGGATTGATTCTCGGAATAAAAGAAATATTTGATTCAGTCATTTATAAATTAGGAGTTTATGAATGGGACTAAAAGTTGTATTCATTATTTCCATCGTTTTTGATTCACCATTCACCGTAGTGATTGGGTGCATTTGGCTTTTGGAAAAAGAGGGAACAAAAATTGGACTAAACTTGAGCAAAAATTTATTACACAAAGAGCCAATGCCAACTTCTGTAAAGGACTAAAGGGGACCTGCAGAGATTTCTTCATAGGATGATTAAAGTGATGAGAAGCCGACTGGCCCACAAGTAAGAGTGTTCATTGGGGCAACTAAAATGTGTAATTACAATATTGCAGACCTAGCTGCTGTCATTATAGATTACAAAAACGTACACATATATAGTGTGAAATTAATTCAACATTGGAATGCTGATTCAATTTAATATAGCTATTGTGCACCTGAACGACAGGCCGCCGGGATTTTAACCTTGAAGGTCTGCAAGTACTGAAAATATTTTGAATTCACCATTTGGCATTTGCACGTGCGGTGTGTGAACACTTGCTGGAAAAGACCATCCGCAGAGAGGCTTGTGTTTAAAGCACTCAGCCACCCAGCAGCCAATAGATATATCCCTCTCTGCACTTGTATGCCCAGTATATGACAGTGCTATTTTTAGTTTGTTTGAGGAAAAAGTATACAAAAAGCAAAAGCATGGACTGAGGAGGATTTAATTACGCAGACAAGTGTGAAGTAGTGATTTTTCAGTGGAAACAAACATTGTTTCTGAGTCGTATCATCTGTGGGGTGGTAATGTTTGTTGGGGGCTCTTGATGAAGCAGAAAAAGAAGAAACAACAACAAAGTGAGGGCCGACAACAAGGAGAACATTGGGAATAGCGAGAAACCAAGTGTGACGCAACGGTCAGGAAGGAACAATCGTGGTGCGGAAACTGCGGATAGAAATAGATAAACTTTCATCTGACGGACGGATCAATACATTGGCTTTTTAATGATTTCTTTGCCAATGGTGGGTAAATATGGGGACTCCTGGCAAAATTTGCCACTGTATTTTCTCTGTCAGCAAGCGGTATTTGCCAGCCAAAAACTGTGATGATTTAATTAAGCCCAGGGCGTATTTACGCAGCAAGAAACAGCTTGGAGATTTGGTTGTTTCTCCTGGACCTGGACTCATGGGCTTGCAAGTGTCCCTGTTTTCTTCTTGCCTGGAGAAAGTTTGGTGGGTAAACCTTGAGCTCAGCTTCTCCTTGGCAAATAAGAAGCAGAAAAGAGCCAGACAAGGATATACTAGGATATATTAATATCTATGACCATTAGACCAAGGACTTATGCTAAATACAACCAAGTATAAAGTAACAAAAATGTAACTTATGCTAAATATAGGCAATAAAAAGTAATAAAAATTCAATTTGCATTACATGAATTATGCAATCCTAGTTTAGTGAGTTAAATAAAGGTTATCTTCAGTGGCAGCAGCTCCCTTAAGTGTTCATAAGACTGCAATAACCATTTAGATGACTTGGGGATGAAATGTAATATGTGATTGGGTTTTATGTCAAGGATCTGAGTCAACGTGAGATTAGGGTAAAAAATTATAGATGTCTATTCTGAATAAGTAAAATGTCCTTATATGTATATGGGGTGCTGCGTGCAGTATCAGGTAAATGCGCAATATTTATGTTTCATGCTCCCTTTTCACCAATTGGAGAGAGGGTTGGTATCAGGAAGCATATTGGTCACAACGGATCAGTCACTTGGTCCCACTTTTATTCTTTTATTCCCACCCTGGCTGAGTCACATGCACCTGTGTTGGACAGCAGTTTCTCATTGCTGTGTCCTCATGTTTTCCTAAATAGCCCACAAAATGTATACAGCTTTAATCATGTTTCCCTTTCCTAAGATATCTGGCTGCTGTTGAAGGTTGACTGAAAATATTTTGGATTCATCTCTCGGGGTTTGAATCCATACATGCAGAGACTTTAAATGGAGCAGGCCAAGACTATTGCAAAATGTCCCTATCTATCATTCTGTCTATCTGTCAGAATATCACAGTCTTCAAGCTCCATACCAAGCTTGAAGTCAGTTCCCTTGAGGCAGTTGAGGTGTTGAACAACTCAGACCTTAGTTGCTGAACCAATAAACTACCCACAAGTACATACGGTGAAAGTAGCCTCCCGATAATCATGTTACAAAGTGTGGTATACTTGGAGTGATAATGCTCAGCCAACTTTCAGGGAACACAAACTAATTGAATTTGCACAAGAGAAACCAGACCGAGGCTCAGTTGTACCCATGGCAGCAGCCTCCAGCTTGGAAATTTTAAGCATATTTATACAGTTTATGACGTTTCCATTGATTGATGAAATTTACAAAAAGAACAAACAGACGGCTGGCTACAGTGTATGATTAATAAAGTCATAGACAGATTGCAATTTTTTACTTAGAAGATTTCACTATGCTGCCCGAGGCTCATTGCAAATTGAGTTCTATTTTCTATTCCAAAACTATTTTCGTTCTTTCAATGAAGCCATCATAAAGCAAACCAATTAACACTGTATGTAAGTTACTTAAGCCACTGTGCGACCCAGGTTGCACACAATCTGAATGTGGGAAAAATGTAAAAACCATCAGTTCAGAAAATTTACCCCTATCCATGACGTCGAAGTCAGACCAGAATGCTCCCTAGTGCCCCCTTGGTGCCAACTAAATTGGTGTTGCTTCAACATAGGCTGTACAGCAAAAATACTTCAAAAACGATCTAGATCATACCAAATGTCCTACCAGATTTGTCATCTGTGGTAGTTTCTCAACTTCTACTAAAATTTACAATCAAATTTGTCTTTTGTGTACATCCAACAAGCAGTGACGAAAGGCCAATACATTTCATTTAAGAAATTATTGAATATAGAGAACTTGCACATAATTATATAGTGGACAGGAATTGATTTGTGAATGCTATCTGACATAATGAAACTGCTTAAGTCTGATACATGGAACTAAGTGTTCTTGAAGGTTGAACAACCACGCTTTTAGTTAAAACCGGAGAACTTGAGAGAAATGTGACTCAATGCGTAGCACAGTTTGTAGTTGGTTAGAAATGTACAGTGTACATCAACTAGAGACGGCGTGATTCACAAACTTAGGCATGCCCTGTTGTTGGTAAGATATGGAAACAAATTTGGGAAAGAATTACTTCCAAGCCTAGCATAGTCTGTGGTTGGTTTCTGTGGCTTGGAGGATAATACATTGAGCAAATAGAGTCACAATGGCAATGGTCACTTAGCAATTGACCAGCTGAAGGTTGCAAGAGTAATGCAGGTTTTGAGCATTTGTTGGAATGACCCAGACCAATAGCATGGAAAAGCAGCAGTGGAGCATAAAGCAGAAGCCAGGGTCAGTGGGTGAGGAATGTATCTCTCTTGGTCCAATTGCTTTCACACAGGACTGCAACTCAGCACTCGCAGATCCATAAGTAATCAATGAATATAGAGATTCTGCTTCATAAATCTCATTTGCTTGACTGCCCCTGCTAATCTAAACATCCAACCAAGACATATAGTGGAACTGCTCTCGGTCTGCGCAGTCTGTTCTAACTCTTAACTTAGTTCTTGCGATGCACAGCGATCAACTAAGTCCTTTATTCTTTATCAATGGAAGGTTGAAAGTACCAGATAAATTTTCAGTTACATAAGATTAGTGTACGAAAGATTTCTACCAAGTGCTATAGGATTATATCAATTTGATAATCCAGGGACAGATGAAGGAGGAGATGAAATTTTGATAGTCAATTGTTCTTTATTTAAAGAAGTGCAGTACCATAATTGTGTGAAGATCAAGAAAATTAAAGATGATGCACTGTAGATTTCTTCACCAAAAGAAAACATCACAGTCGATGTTTACTAAATAGGCCTAGTGCAATTCTGTTATGAAAGGCTTCAGATTTAACATGGTTATTCATGTGCATCTCTTAAATTGTCAGAACTTAGCATGACTGTGGATTTCTTTTGTTTTGAAGTGAAAGGTTTCCTTTAGCATTTTATGAGAGTAAACATTCACAGAAAACATATTGTAAGTTCAAGGATTTAGTTCTCCATATCATGAGTTTCATCTGATCTGCTCAAATCATGAGGCTTTAATAAAGCCTGATTCTGTTCTGTTATGTTACACTTAATATAATGGCAACCCTCTGCTAGAATTTCACTATGATAAAGAGTGCTAACCCCAAAATATTTAAGAAAACCAAACTATGTTGTGTCAAAATAAGATAGTATTTTGTTACATTCTGCTCAATATGATCTTCTCAACTCTATTTTACATGGTGTTTGCGATAATAGAAAGAGGTTCACATGACTTAATTATTAATACCAAGATATTCAACTTCAGTTGTGCATTTTCTACCTTTCTGAAAGCAACAAATTCTTGAAATAATTTTGGATGCCGGCCAAACTTGAATATTTCTTACACATTTTGTGACACTGCTTTCAAAAATATCGCTGCCATCTTCTCCAAAGTTTCATTATCATCTTCAACACAGTTTCTACCAAATTTCAAAAAGCCAAAGACAAGACCGAACTCACCAAAGTAGTAACGGAAATCTACAAAAGGCTTCCATGAGACCACCTAAAGGCCTAAACATTGAATGTTATAAACATTGACACCCGCTACACCCCCAGGCCCCACTTTGCAGTGTTCTAAGGAGCCATGAGCCCCACTGTCAATGCCAATCCCTTACATCATTAATCAAGCATATGCTAGCCATCTTCAAGCCATCTACTGGCCTTCTATTCATTCACATGAGATGAATGAAGAGAAAAGAGAATTAGAGAAGTGAGGAAAAATAGTTATTCAATGACATTTGAAGCAGCTGATAAATTAAATTTTACTATCCATCATCTTTTTCACTTCTCTAATATTTGTAAGGTAATCTCTCTGAAAACCTGCAGATTCATTTTCAAGTTTATTAATGCAACAATTGCACCAACTTTCAGGCTTGGCAAATTACCCACCAACAACATTTGCTATAAAAAAGGAAAAAGCCTCAAATTCCCTGTTAATTTGGCAATTGAATCGCAAACCGTGAGTTCTTACCAGTCTAACTAACACTGCACACACAACCCAGGCCATCAAGGCACTAACTTTTCAACAAAAACCTTCGACTTCTGTTTCAACTGCACCACAAAGCATTAACCCAAAACAATAAACATGTTTCAGAATCCTTTGCAGCACAAAAAGTCACGTAAACAGAATATAGTCCAATGTTAAAGCATTGATTTTATGTTTTACAACTAACTTTTGCACTTCAAATTGAGGTTTAACATGATCACATTCTATTAGAATGGTGAGCTTTCAAAAGGGTGGGGCAAATTGAGCAGACTTGAACTCATTTAGAAGTGATCTAGTTCTACCATATCTAATTTGTCTGGCCAGCACCTTCTGCTCTTATATGGATGATGAGGCTTTTTCCCATATTTTGTTGTGGTTGGGGAAATAAGGGCAGGAGGACACAGCAATGTGTCTGTAACGATGAATGTGACTGCCGTTAAATATCTACATGTATATGTCTAGGCACTTCAGTTGTGAATCAGCAATTGAAAGTCTGGAGAATACTGGTCTCTTTTGAATAACATATATCTTGAATTTAGTATGAAGGATCATTTTAAAAAATGTTTCAAATTTAGCAATGAGGGTTTGACCATTTCAGACTCTGTTGAAATACAAACCAGGACTATAGCAGCTTACAAAGGAAGATATATAGGTAGGATGATACTTTGACGTAAATGTATTCCTTACTCCTGAATCAGGGGAATTTAGATATATCAAGAAGTGCAGAAGTGATGTGTCTGAATATCATTTCTGATGTATATGCAAGACACAGGCCTACAGTTTAAAAGCCGATATTGGCAGAAAGTAAAAATAATTGTTCCTAATTGCAAGTGTGAGTTTTTCTAACTCTTGGTTGTTGTTTTTTTGTCAGTCCAGGTTTAAAAAAAAATGTTATGGATGAGCTTGGCTGTACCCAACAGAATGATTTGCATAATGAAGGTTGGCTTACTTGCTTTCCCAGTCAACATTTGAGTCTGCACAACACTCACTGTGAGATCACAAGAAACTCGCATGGTGATGTCATGCTTGAGAGTGTCATCAAGACATCACAGTGACCTCACACTTTGTGATCTCATGCATTGCTACCTCATGCAGAGCTCTCTGAAATCTCACATACTGAGGTCAAAATGTGAGCCCACTACGAGCTCACAGTGAGCTCACATTTGATGGTCTCACTATGTCATAGTGAGCTCACATTGTGACCTCATGCATTGCTGCCTCATGCAGAGCTCACAGAAATCTCACATGCTGAGGTCAAAATGTGAGCTCTCTTTGAGCTCACAGTGAGCTCACAAATGATGGTGCCACTATGAGATCTCACAGAGAGCTCACACTGTGAGCTCTTTGTGACAGGAAGTGACATCACATGGCCATCACAACATTCCATCCACCATTTTGAATCAACATGTAACAGGGAAATTTGGGAGATGAACTAATGCATGTAAGTACACTTTTATATAGTTTGTAGATTTGAAAATTATGTTAGCATGGGTTTAAACACTTAGTGTTTCCATAGCCATAGAAATTAAGCATCTGGAAAATGAAAACTATATGTGTTTTGACAGTTAAATTATACAACAGTTTTGGCACAATCTTTTAACTGCCATTTAGTATCAGGAGCCATTGCACTAAACAAACACATACAGTTTTGATAAGTATATGAACTAATGTTTTCCATTTTAATTGACAATTTATCTTGAAATAATTAGATAATAGACATCAACCACACACACAGTAAAGGATAATTCAGCCTCTATATATATGGGCCATTATTGAAGTTTCTAATATATTAGATGTAGCACATACATGTATTTGTATTATTTTTATTTTGTTTCAGGTTGCTGGTTGATATGCATGGGTTGGACTACAGGAATGAAGATTGAAGAGATTTGAATAAAGCTCCCCCCCCCCATCCAGCAATGTGATTTGACAAATAAAATTATTGAACAAACTTACTATTCTGTACATGTGTATTTATCTAACTCTTGAAGAGGTCAATGAGGGTGATTTGAGGTCACAGGAAGTTCACCCTGCAGAGGTCACAGAAAGTTCATCCTGCAGAGTTGACCTCAGAAAAGGCTCACAGAGAGCTCACAGAAAGCTCACAAGAGGCTCACATGAATCTCACTATGAGACCTCACATTAGGCTCACAGGGAGCTCACAGTGTGACCTCAACTTTTGAGCTCAAATCACCCTCATTGACTGGCTTCAAAATGAGGTTGATGTGAGGTCTCTTATGTGAGCTTTCAAGGTGTCTTTGAAGAGCTCACATATATATCACAGTGAGGTCAAATTGTTGACTGGGTTTGTTTCCTTAATGATAGCCAGTGACTTCCTGACTGCTGGTAGAACATTTGAGTGCAGGGCACCAAAGGCCACCAGACTACCCTCGTAGCAATTAATCTTAGATCATTGACCTCTTGGTGACCCTTGTGTAACCTAGATGTTACCCCTTGACCCTTAATGACCCTGGACAACTGGATAGACCGCTCAATAACCCCTGGATGAAGCCTGATCACCTGGATCGTGATCCCTGCTACGTGACATGTTCCTTCCCTGCTATGTGATATAATCCATGATACTTGGCATGATGTGTGAATCTGCAGCATGTGATGCTATACAATAAGATAATTACACCGTACCTTCTGTATTCAAAGCACACCCTTTAAAATAAAAGCCCACCCCCTCCATAAAGAACCAATTTAATCAAAATTCAATCAAAACATGAATTTATCCAAAGTTTTTAACGCAAAAACTATTAATCGCACACCGTGCACCTGATGCAAACAATGAGATACAGATGGTTGATATAATATTTCACAGCGATAAAACCCATATTCTTCGTTGGCCACTTTTCCTCCAATGTTTACATTGAGTGTTTGTCTCATGGTAATTGGTATAACTGGCTATTTACCATGGAATCGGCAATATGTCTTTTACTTCTGTTTACCACATTTGGCCTCTTCCCGGGTAAATAAAACTATAGATACCAATTTTCAACCATGATTAAAAAATCTCATATGTCATTTGACATCGACAACAGATGGACGGTATTCCACTTGGTGTCTCAGATCATTACACATCAGATGTGCCATGAATCTATATGACTTTTGGGGTTTTTTCTGTTCATCATCTCCCGACAAACCACATAGTACCTCTCCCTAGGTGAATAACCTATACCAATTTTCACCAGTGATTCAAATTGATGCTATGTCATCAAACATCAACAACTAATCCTGAGACAGTGTTCGTCTGGCCTGTCTGGGTGTCTCAGATCATTACACATATAGCATGTGCCATGAATCTATATGACTGTTTGGGTTTCTTCTGTTTCCTACCTCCCTGGACTTTTTATCATTCCTATGTTTGTGTGTTTGTCTCTCGGTATAACTGGTTATTTACCATGGCATTGACAGAATAGCATGATAAACCGCTTAGTGCTTCGCCCTAGGTGAATAACCAGTACCAATTTTCACCAGTGATTTGGATTGCTGATATGTCATCAAACATCAACAACAGCCAGACAGTATTCCACTGAGTCTCTCGAATCATTGCACGGAGCATGTGCTATGAATCTATGACTGCTGGGCTTTTTCTGTTGTTCATCTCTGCGGACTCTTAATCATTCCGCTGTCACTGGAGCGTTATTGTTTTGGTCAGTAGCGTTTTAGAGAGTAAGTTCAGTAATTCTTCCTGTTATATATTTTGAAGATCCCATACGTTAGGCCACATGTTGGTGATTCTTGTTCTCTCCCTCATTTCACCAACCAACCAACCCTCATGAGGGCCGCATACATGCACACCGTACAGTTCCTAGTGCAAGTAGACAGATAGATAGATAGATAGATAGATAGATAGATAGATGGATAGATAGATAGAGAGATGTTGCACATTCACATCAGCATTATGAAATCAATTAAGAGCAGCCCTCCAAGCCAAGTCCTGGGTGCTAACGAGGGTTGATTGATGAGATGGGAGAGGGAGTCCTTAAAGTGTGACACAGTTTTACCCTATTGTGATTACCTGTTAAATGTGTCTCTCTTTGATACTGCATTGGGCTGTTGTTGTAAAAACTTTTAGAAAGATTTGGACCCTATCTCGCTTTAAGACCCCTTACACGAATTTAAAGTCCATCTTATAATAGTTTATGTTGGACACCTCAATGGTATAATGCAAGCATTTCAATAGCAATGATGCATGCAAAATTAGACACTGTTTATAGCCATTATAATGAAACACATGTAATATGGAACTCATTGGCGAATCACTTTAAGGATGTACTCGCTTTCAACAGTAACTGTACATACCATTTGCTCTACTCAATTTGTAGGCTTTAAGCCTACTCTAGAGATTCTCAACTAACCACAACTGCTGCGAACCACGAAGCACTTTACTCTAAACTCTGTGCTTCCCAATTATGAGATATTTATGAGAGGGGCACAGCCCTAAGTTGTTCAAAATCATGAGCTCCATCAGTTTTCATCGTATTACACTGCAGTTGCTTTCAACCAGGAGTGCTTTGAAGACTCCTCTAACAATTTGTGTTGATGCTTTAAATGCCTTTTGGCTGTAATGTGGTGTTTCATATTTCCATTGGATGTTGAAATACTGGAGTTCTCCATAGTTAAAAGGGAATTATGTATTGGCTCTCAACACTGTTGAACCTGTCGATTGAAACAGTTACTATGAAATTCATAACGATAATGCCGAATATTGTTCTACTTTATTGCAGAAAAAGTAGATAAATAATTTCTTCCTCTGAGAGAGAAATTTGTAGTATATTATTATATCATTGAAATTGAGTTTTTCCTCGATTAGTTGCCTTGGAGAATGAGTCTTTGTTTTTTATTTTGCTGTTGGAGAGTATAAAATTAGTGGTTTTACAAACTTTGATACAAGAAGGATTCACATTTACACCTATCTTATCAGTCCTTGTCATTGTGAGATAGTTAATTTTTTGTTGAGTTTTTTTCAAATTGAAGAAATAAAGTTAATAAATTACAATTAACACTTTTAATCACAGTCACATTTCAAGATCCTTGACTTTTACCATATGTTTTTCCATAAATGTCTCTTCGCTAATGGAAACCTTTCATTTCATTACAATAGAAAGCCATAGTCACGTCAAGTTCTAATAATTTAAGTGCTATATTTTGTGAATGGCATGCAATATGGTCTGAAAAGCTTTTAAGATACATATTAAGAAATAATATCCTTTTAAGAAGAGTATTGTAAGATTATTATGATTCTTTTTTTTTGTCTATGGTCTTGCGCTTATGTCTCGTGAATTAAAGTACCAGTCATTCCCTAACAGTGTTGCACATGCGGTCTTGCTCATTGTTAGCATGCTGGATGGCTAACTTCTGGGACCCAGGTAGCCGGTTTGGATTCAGGTAGTCAGGTTGGATTCAGGTAGTCAGGTTGGATTCAGGTAGTCAGGTTGGATTCTGGCCCAGGCAACCAATGTTAGACAGATGTTGCACCATGTAGCCTCATTACAATGCATGGCCCATACTTATCCTATGAAGCCGCATCAGTGCATAAAGACAGGATTTAAAGCACTGTCACTAACCAGCCTTTGTTCTTCTATAGTGTACTTTGAGATGTGTAAAGTTTGTTAATTTCCACAGTGTATTTCTGAAAGAAAATATTTAGCTCAACATTTCATTTATAAATATTAAAGTAGCACCTACTACACCATATACATGTACATAACCTTCTTAATGTATAAAAGGATGTGAATGTGAATCCTCACAAGAAATTATTTATAGATTGGAAGTTGTAGGAGTAGATAATATTATGTTTTATTGTTGTTTTTCTTCTGCTGTTCTCCACATATTTCACATATATCTTGTCCTGAAGTAGTTGGTATCAAACTGCTCTACATCCCTAAGTGTTATTTTCCTTTCATATGAACTTCCATTAAGTGTAAGATATATTCATGATATAACATTGTGATTTTATTTAGTGGCCAATAGAGGTGTCAAATGGTATATAAAGATATTTTCCCATTAACATGATTAAAATTTCAAGTTGATTAATCATTTGAAGGCCTGAATCTTATCTAATAGCATTACATGATGCAGATTCACTGATCATACAACATAATAGCATGGATCAGGTCATGTAGCAGGGATGGATCATGTCACGTAGCAGGGATCATGATCCAGGTGATCAGGCTTCATCCAGGGGTCATTGAGCAGTCTATCGAGTTATCCAGGGTCATTAAGGGTCAAGGGGTAACATCTAGGTTACATGACGGTCACCAAGAGGTCAGCGATCTAAGATTAATTGCTACTGTGGTAGTCTGGTGGCCTATTGTGCCCTCTACTCATGTGCAGTTAATGTTCTACAAGTAGTCAGGATGTAATGGGCTATCAAAACAGCAAATAAGCAAGTCAACTAACCCTCAATATGCAAATATGTCGGGTACAGCAAGCATTTCGATAATAGATCTCAGATGATTACACATAACATGTGCCATGTATCTATATGACTGTTTGGGTTTTTTCTATTCGCTATCTCCCTTGACGATTCTTCAGTCCGGTATTTGTTTGTTTGTCTTTTGATATAACTGGTTATTTAACATGGCATCGGCATTATAGGTCGATATACCACATAGTGCCTCTCCCTAGGTGAATAACCTATACCAATTTCAGCAGTGATTTGAATTGCTGCTCTGTCGTCAAACATCGACAGCAACCAGACGGTATTCTACTGGGTGTCTCGAGTCATTGCACGAAGCATGTGCTATGAATCTATGACTGCTGAGGTTTTTCTGTTCTACCTCTCCCCGGACTCTTGAGTCATTCCACTGTCATTGGAGTCTTATTGTTTTGGTCAGTAGTGTTTTAGAGAGAACTTTAGCTCAGTAATCCTTCCTTTTTACCTGTGAAGATCCCATACATATGGATAAACGTAACATGTTGTTGATGTTACATGCTCTTTCGTTCACTCCATAAGCCAATCCTCATGGATAGCTACCTTCATGTAAACTGAACATTTTCTCTTGCAAGTTAGTAGACCCCTCAGTGCTTGTTAAATGTATCTTTCTTTAGAAATGAATTTGGAAGTGGTTGTACAAACTTTCAGAGAGATTTGACCTGTATCTACCTTAAATAACCCTGACATAATTTAAAGGCGATGCTGGTAGATTTCGTTGGAAATGTCAATGGTATAATGCAAGCATTTCAATATCAATGATGCAAGCAATATCAGTATACTGTTATGACCATTACCTTGAGACAAATTTAGAATGGAATTCATTAAAAATTCACTTTAGGCTGTACTTAGACAAATTTAGCATGGAATTCATTAACAATTCACTTCAGGCTGTACTAACTTTCGACAGTAACTTCACATACCATTTGCTATACTCAATTTGTAGGCTTTACTCTACATCTACAGATTCAACTAACAACAACCGCTGCCGACCGAGAAGCACTTTACTCTAAACTCTGTGCTTCCCAATTATGAGATATTTATGAGAGGGGCACAGCCCTAAGTTGTTCAAAATCATGAGCTCTGTCAATTTTCATCGTATTACACTGCAGTTGCTTTCAACCAGGAGAGCTTTGAAGACAATTTGTGTTGATGCTTTAAATGCCTTTTTGGCTGTAACATGGTGTTTCATATTTCCATTGGATGTTGAAATGCTGGAGTTCTCCATAGTTAAAAGGGAATAATGTATTGGCTCTCAACACTATTAAACCTGTCCATTGAGACATTTACTATGAAATTCATAATGATAATGCCCAATATTGTTCTACTTTATTTGCAAAGAAAGTAGATACATAATTTTCTTGCTCTGAGAGAGAAATTTGTAGTATATTATTATATCATTAAAATTGAGTTTCTGCTCGATTATTTGCCTTAGAGAATGAAACTTTGTTTTTTATTTTGCTTTTGGAGGTGTAAATGGTTGCAGAGCATACAATTTGTGGTTTTACAAACTTTGATACAAGAAGGATTCACATTTACACCTATTTTATCAGTCCTTGTCATTGTGAGATAGTTAATTTTTTGTTGAGTTTTTTTCAAATTGAAGAAATAACGCTAATAAATAACAACTATCTAATTATTTATAGCTTGGAAGTTTAGGAGTAGATAATATTATGTTTTATTGTTATTTTTCTTCTGCTGTTCTCCACATATTTCACATATATGTTGCCTTGTCCTGAAGTAGTTGGCATCAAACTGCTCTACAAGTGTTATATTCCTTTCATATGAACTTCCATTTAGTGTAAGATATATTCATGATATAACATTTTGATTTTATTTAGTGGCCAATAGAGTTGTCAAATGGTATATAAAGATATTTTCCCATTAAAATTTCAAGTTGATTAATCATTTAACGGCTTGCATCCTAACTAATATCATCACATGCTGCAAATTCCAGGATCATACAATATAATAGCATGGATCTGATCATGTAGCAGGGATGGATCATGTCACGTAGGAGGGATCATGATCCAGGTGATCAGGCTTCATCCAGGGGTCATTGAGCAGTCTATCGAGTTATCCAGGGTCATTAAGGGTCAAGGGGTAACATCTAGGTTACATGAGGGTCACCAAGAGGTCAATGATTGAAGATTAATTGCTACAAGGGTTGTCTGGTGGCCTATGGTGCCCTCTACTTATGTGCAGTTAATGTTCTGCAAGTAGTCAGGATGTAATGGGCTATCAAAATGGCAAATGAGCAAGTCAACCATCATTCAATATGCAAATCTGTTTGGTACAGCAAGCTTTAAGATAATAGTATGTTTGATCTTGAACTGAAGAATAAACCCAGAAATGCCAGGATTGAACCGACTTTGATTTTGAATGAGGTAAAATTCTCTTTTCTTACTGCCATCATTGGTTTGCCAACTATGTGCATCTTGCACATATCGGAAGTGTCCTTCTGTCCTTATTGCCCAACCAAAGCACAATAATTATGGGAAGTAAAGCCCCAATCATCCATACATGTATCTGACCTGAACGTGCTGGCCAGACAAATTAGATGAGACAGTAGAACTAGATCACTCAAAAATTAGTCCAAGTCTGCACACTATACCCTACCCTTTTTGGGCTTAGTTATCCTAATGGAATGTGATCGACTGATCATGTTAAACCTCGATTTAAAGTGTAAAAGTTAGTTGTAAAACATAAAATCAATGCTTTTACATTGGACTATTTTCTGTTTACGTGACATTTTGTGCTGCAAAGGATTCTGAAACATGTTTATTGTTTCGGGTTAATGCTTTGTGGTGCAGTTGAAACAGAACTCGATGGTTTTTGTTGCAAAGTTAGTGCCTGGATGGCCTGTGTTGTGTGCGCAGTGTTAGTTAGGCTGGTAGGAACTCGTAGTTGGGGATTTAATTGTCAGATTAACTGAGAATTTGGGGCTCTTTTTGTTTTTGATAGCAAGTGTTATTGGTGGGTGACTTGCACAGCCAGAAAGTTGGTGATAATTTCAAATTTTAACCAATTGCGGTAGATGGTGGATAGTTAAATTGAAATTATGATTTTATTGGCTGCTTCATGTTTCTTAAATAACTTTTTCCCACGTTAAATCTTATTCTCTATTCTGTAATTCAACCCATGTGACTGAATAAAAGGCCAGCCGATGGCTTAAAGATGGCTAGCATATGCTTGATTAATGATGCAAGGGATTGGCATTGACAGTGGGGCACTTGGGCTCCTTAGAACACTGCAAAGTGGGGCCTGGGGGTGTAGCAAATGTCAATGTTTATAACATTCAATGTTTCGGCCTTTGGGTGGTCTTTTGCAGATCTTCGTTTCTGCTTTGGTGACTTAGGTCTTTTCTTTGTCTCTTTGATATTTTTAAGCTGCTATAATTAAAATGATGCGGAAATTTGAAGATGGCGGCAGTATTAACGAGATCAGTGTCGCCAGTTGTTTCAGAAATATTTAGATTTCCGAAGTTTCAGCGGTATCCGAAATAATCTTAATGAGTTGTCACTTATAAGGAGGGTTTTCAAAGAACAAATTGACATTGAATATTGTGTCATTCAAAATTATTCATGACAGTGGCGTATTTAGGGGGGGGGGCATGGCCATTTGGCCACGCCCCCCCCCCCTCAGGCACAAAATTAACATGGAAGAGACAGGAAATGCCGCGGATCGCCCCGTGTTCACACCATATAATGGCCCCCCATTTCTAGATACGCCCCTGATTCATGGTGTTTTCTTGTGAAGACTATCATATTCATCATTACCCCTTATCTATTTATAGCAACTATTGACTTTTTAAGCTTCATTCCTTCACCTATCTTGAGATGAAATCTTTATGATCCCACAGCACTTGGTAGAAATCTATTGTATTTTCTTACACTGTAACCGAAAAGTGATCTGGTGCTATCAACTCTCTGTAGATGGAGTATGAACTTAGTGGATTGCATGCCATGCATTCCAAGAAATAAGACAGAGTCAGAACAGACTGCACAGACCAAGAGCAGTTCCACTATATATCTTGGTTGGATGTTTAGATTAGCAGGGGCAGTCAAGCAAATGAGATTTATGAAGCAGAATCTCAATATTCATTGATTACATATGGATCTGCGAGTGCCGAGTTGCAGTCCTGTGTGAAACCAATTGGACCAAGAGAGATACATTCCTCACCCACTGACCCTGGCTTCTGCTTTATGCCCCACTGCTGCTTTTCCATGCTATGGGTCTGGGTCATTCCAACAAATGCTTGGAAACTGCATTACTCTTGCAACCTTCAGCTGGCCACTTGCTAAGTGACCATCGCCATTGTGACTCTATTTGCTCAATGCATTATCCTCCCAAGCAGGCTATGCTATGCTTGCTGTCATTTGTTGTCTGTCCTCTTTCTGTATGTAACCAACAAGAGGACATGGCTCAGTTTTTGGGTTATTCTGTATCAATGTCATGTACGTCTCTAACCGACCACAGGCTATGCTAAGCTACGAAGTAGGTTCTTTGTCTATTCTCTGGCTGCAACAAACAACATGGGTCATGCAAAGTTACAAGTCATTCTTTCTCTGTTTAATAGATCTTTCAAACCAACCACAGGCTCTACAGTATAATACACTATGACCAGATGTTATACTCAGCTCTGATCCGAGTAATTCTTTCCCTATTGTCTTCCTGTATCTAACCTAAAATATGACATGCCTAAGTTGCGAATCATTCTGTCTCTATTTGATGCACGTCTCTAACCAACTACAGACTACATGTATACAAACCTTGGAGTCTTTCTTTTCTCTCAAATTCTCTGTTTCTAACCAAAATCATGAGTACTTCTTCTTTCAATAATATTTAGTTTATTGTATGTAGCAGACTAATATACCAGCAGACTAAATGATTCTCAATATATGTCATCTAAAATTGTGAATGAATAAATTTCCGCTGTGTGCAAGCTCTCTGTATTTATTAATTTCTTCGATAAAATGGATTGAGTTTCATAATTTCTTATTGGATACACAAAAGACTTTCGGGGGTATATATTTGCTGAATGCTATGGTGTTTCCTGGCTTAATCAATATATTAAAGGACCATTAATGAGGCAAAAATTGGGGTGTATTTTGGGATGACTTGGATTGCCATGGATCCTGATAAACTTTTTTAACTGAGGGGTTTTACCTTTTTCCTCATCACAGATTGTATGTGACCTGGTGTCCTCAGTTGCCAAAATAACTAAAACACAGAGTTGATTGGCTTCTCAAAAGGAACTGAAAATACCTTTGGTACAGAAAATTTAATTTGCGACAAACTTTAGGCAGTACAAAGTTAGTGAAATCTTTAAAGTCAAGAAATTGCAATCGATCTATTGCACACTGACTACATTATGCTTTACACTCAGGCCTGCTCGCTGCTCCTTCCTTTTGCAAATTTCATCCATCAATGGAAACGTCATAAAGTGTATAATATAGGGGAGACCGGGGTTAGTTGAATCGCGGGGTTAGTTGAAACTTGGCTTAAAATCAGCTTTATTTTAAATTTTTGGCCAAACTGGTACTTTTGGTAGATACTCTGTTCATTGGCACATGTTACCATACCTTTATTCAATCAAAATTTCAAAATGCTAATTCGGTAGGCAAGAAAGTTTGTTTTTGTGGTGCTCTAGTAACTTGTTCGCTCAGTCTTCGAGGGGGGTTATTGTATAGCCATGATTTTAATCCAGGTGAACTAACCTTATTTCTAAATAAGCAAATCCATGCCTAATCCACACCCAGAAGCTTTTTGTTGTGTGACTTTGATAAGACTGAAAAATGAGACAATATAGTGTTCCAGGTGTGATGGGGTTAGTTGAATCATGCATGGTGGAGTTGGCCGTAACATAGATTTCAACTGTTCAAATTGCCTTGCAAGTCATTGTTAGTTGGAGTTACTGCAGTTTAGAACTACCACGGTGCATGTTTGCATTCCTGAAAGGGAAATACGGAAAAACCAGCTTTTTTGTCAAAAATAGACAAAAAACTTAGTAAATTACAGTATGCAATTTCTTTTCAAATGAGTGTTGCACTGAAGCTGGTGGTCATCATATAGATATCAGTTATGCAAAGGAAACCCCTTTTTTAAGAAGTTGTCTCCAAATTTTTATGGCGCTTCAACTAACCCCGGGGTCGGAATCAAAATTTTTTCTGGAAGTTTGTGTCTGTGACACAAATTTCAATAATCATTTACAATATCTCTTGGGCTTATCATTGAGTTAAACACACTCACTATCATATGCTAAATTTTGGCGTTAATATCTTGTACCGTTTGCTCTCCAGAGCAAAAATAAAAATGAGTGTGCCAACTAATCCCGGTCTCCCCTACTTAAAAGTACCCGGCTTAAGGCGCCTGCCATGGTTACGACTGCGCCTGGGTCCGATTGCTCTCGTGCAAATTCAATTAGTTTGTGTTCGCCAGAAGTTGGTTGAGCATTAACACTTCCAAGTACACTGAACCTCATAACATGATTAGGGAGGAGGCTACTTTCACCGTATGTACTTGTGGGTAGTTGATTGGTTCAGCAACTAAGGCCGCAGTTGTTCAACACCTCAACTGCCTCAAGGGAACTGAATTTAAGCTTGGTGTGGAGCTTCAAGCCCATGATATTCTGATAGATAGACTGAAGGATAGAAAGCGATCATACATCCTGCTAATAAGAGCCCAGGCCTGCTCCAGTTAAGGACTGACTCAGGCCTTGCAGCATGGATACTAGTTTGATGCCTTACTATTTCTATCTGACTATCTGTCTATCTACCAATTTCTTTTCTAACTTTTCTTATACATTGTCTTGCATCCTAGACGTAAAACCCAATCACATATAACATTTCATGCCTAGTCATCTAAATGGTTATTGCAGTCTTAAGAATACTTAACGGAGCTGCTGCTACTGAAGATAACTTTTGTGTAACTCACTAAACTAGGATTGCATAATTCATGTGGTGCAAGTTACATTTTTATCACTTTTTATTAGCCTGTATTTAGCATAAGTTACTTTTTTGTTACTTTATATTTGGTTGTATTTAGCATAAGTCCTTGGTCTAATGATCATAGATATTAATATATCCTAATATGTCCTTGTCTGGCTCGTTTTAACTTCTTATTTGCCAAGAAGCTGAGCTCAAGGTTTACCCACTAAACTCGCCCCAGGCAAGAAGAAACAGGGACACTCTCAAGTCCATGATTCCAGGTCCCGGAGAACCGACCGAATCTCCGAGCTGTTTCTTGCTGCGTAAATACGCCCTGGGCTTAATTAAATCATCGCAGTTTTCGGCTGGCAAATACCGCTTGCTGACAGAGAAAATACAGTGGCAAATTTTGCCCGGAGTTCCCATATTTACCCACCATTGGCAAAGAAATCATTAAAAAGCCCATTTATTGATTCGTCTCTCTGATGAAAGTTTATTTAGTTCTATCCGCACTAGGATTGTTCCTTCCTGCCCATGACGTCACACTTGGTTTCTCGCTATTCCCAGTGTTCTCCTTGTTGTTGTCTTCAATTTGATTTTGTTACTTTTTTTTCTGTTTCATCACGAGCCACCAACAAAAATTACCACCCCACAGATGATACGATTGAGAAACACTGTTTGTTTCCACTGAAAAATCACTACTGTACACTTGTCTGCGTAATTAAAACCTCCTCAGAGCCCGCTTTTGTTTTTTGTATCCTTTTCCTCATACAAACAAAAAAGAGCAAAGTGGAAATACTGTCATACTGGCACCTGGGTTTACTAGTGCAGATAGGCAAGGGCGCACAGGCAGCTGGGTGGCTGAGTGGTTTAAGTCCGGGCCTGTTTTGCTAAGGCTCTTTGCCTGCCTGCATGTGCTCGGATGCCAAATGATGAATTCAAAGTATTTTTTGTACCAGTAGACCTTCAAGAGTAAAAATCCCATCTAGATATCATTCCGATAAGATATTGAATTGTTGTGTTTTACTTGCCTCAGCATTGAACATTCATTTCAAGCTACTCTCTAGCTTTGCATCACATGCGATTGACAATTATTGAGTTCCAGGAGTGGGATTCGAACCTCAAAGCCCCTGGTAGCATAAACAAGTGACCTTAATCAGAAAGAAATAATTATGGTATTCTCTCTGTTTGTGTATATTATAGAGGACTATTATGACCTTCTTAAAACATACTTATTGAAATTAAGAATTTTATTGTGTCAGGATATTATTTGAATTGTCTGCATCAGTCATCAATTTTGAATAAATTCGTCCTTAACTGTAAAATTGATCTTTTCTCAAACTCGAAATCAGCATTGACTAATCATTGGTTGTCTCGACAGAGGAATGCAAGTGTCACAGGCTGAAGGCTGTCTTTGATATCCTGGGCCTATCAATTGGTGAATTGATGTTGCTTTTGTGTTGATCCAATAGCTAACGCCAGGTTTGTCTTTTACTCATTCAGAAAACATTTTAATTGGAATTTCTGTTGTGGTATTGCTCAGTTTGTAGCAAGTTGGGCTGTGAACCTCGGAGTCCAGTGTTCAACTCCTGGCTTGCATTGTATGGCGCGTAACTAATTGCACTTGAGCGAAGGCTGTGTCAGTGCTGGATGAGTAAAAGCACTCCCATAACTCAATCTTCAATCGTATGTGTCATGTGTCTTTCTAAATGTATCTGTGTATCTTGGTTGGATGTTTAGATAAGCAGGGGCAGTCAGGCAGATGAGATTTATAACGCTGAATCTCTATATTCATTGATTACATATGGATCTGCAAGTGCTGAGTTGCAGTCCTGTTTGAAACCAATTGGACCAAGAGAGATACATTCCTCACCCACTGACCCTGGCTTCTGCTTTATGCCCCACTGCTGCTTCTCCATGCTATGGGTCTGGGTCATTCCAACAAAATGCCTGAAAACTGCATAACTCTTGCAACTTTCAGCTGACCACTTGCTAAGTGACCATTGCCATTGTAACTCTATTTGCTCAATGCATTATCCTCCCAGCAGCAAAAACCAACCACAGGCTATGCTAAACTAGGAGTCACTTGTAGCCTGTTCTCTTTCTGTATCTAACCAAAATGAGGACATTGCTGAGTTTTGTGTCATTCTGTCTTATAATGTGATGTACGTCTCCGACCGACCACAGGCTTTGCTAGGCTCCCAAGTCATTCTTCCTCTTTTCTCTGGCAGTACCAAACAACACAGATGATGCAAAGTTACAAGTCATTCTTTCTCTATTTAAAGTATCTCTCAAACCAACCACAGGCTGTACAGTATGATACACCATGACCAGATGTTACACTTAGCTCTGATCCGAGTAATTCTTTCCCTGTTGTCTTTCTGTATCTAACCTAAAACATGACATGTTTACAAACCTTGGAGTCTTTCTTTTCTCTAAAGTTCTCTGTTTCTAACCAACACCATGGGTATCCATTGTTTCAAGAATAATAATAACACCACCAGACTAAGCAACATCAAAATATCATCTAAAATTTATTTAAGACACTATTTATGAGGCAAAAATTGGGGCTCATCCTGGGTTGACTTGAACAGCCTTGGATTATGGTAGATGTTTCGAACTGACAGGCTTTATGTCTTTCTATGAAACAGATTGTGTGGGACATGGTGTCAGTTACCAAAATAACTTAAGGAATCAAAAATGCTTTTGGTATAGAAAACTTAATTTGCGACAAAGTTTAGGCAGTAGGGGAAGGTAGGGAGAAGTGGGCCACTTTTTGCATTTCACCTCTCTATGACTACGGTATTGAAGTCCAGTGCCTGTATTTCCTTTTAGAATGGAGTTTTGGTATGTAAAAACTTATATCTGGTGTGTATTACTTTCAGTCCATGATATTTTTTTGCAAAATGGGGTAGTAAATTTTTATGACCAAGTGGCCCTGTTCTCCCTCTGGTAGGAAGAAGTGGGCCACAGTGGTGGGAGAAGTGGGCCATCTGTTTAGTTATTTACTGAGAAATAGTAGAATAGGGTTTACTCTTCAACTGAGCCAGCAATTAATTCAATTAATCCAACAGCGTTCTTCTGATATATATTTTTAAAATTCTTGTTGCCATTGACACCATGTAGGACATAGCAAAGTGAAAAGACAATTTGGCCACACAAGCAATTTTCTTAAAAAGGATAATATGACATTTTAAGCTTTTAATTCATGTATTCGGTAACAATAAGCCCAGAAATACCAAACCTACCATTGTTTTATGATTTTTCAAGTCCTGAAATTACAATGAATAAAAAAACGACATTTTACCATGTTTGTGGTACATGAAGGGAGAACTGGGCCCAACAATTACCTGATAAAACACTGATTTTACAGAGATTATAGCAACCCTTTCATTTCCAATCTATCCCAGATCTCATCATACATATAAATTTTTTTATATAAAACACAAATTTTACTCAAAGGCACCGAAAAATTACAATTTAAGTTTTTTTTTAAAGGAATAAGTTATCTCCTTCCTGGCTTCAATATCACTCTTGGGTATCACACTGAAGCCATTGCACTCAAACCTAGGAATATCCCAATGCTATATTAAGCATGAAGCATGGTGGCCCACTTCTCCCTACTTTCCCCTACAAAGTTAGCGAAATCTTAAAACTTAAAAAATTGCAATCCATCTATTGCACATTGACTACTTCATGCTTTAAACTGTGGCCTGTCTGCTGTTCCTTCCTTTAGCAAATTTCATCAATCAAAGGAAATGTCATAAACTGCACAAATATGCTTTAAAAAATACCCAGCTTGAGGCTACTGCCATGGGTACAACTGAGCCTCGGTCTGGTTTCTCTAGTGCAAATTCAATTAGTTTGTGTTCCCTGAAAGTTGGTTGAGCATTCTCACTCCAAGTACACCACACTTCGTAACATGATTATGTGACTTCAAGCTTGGTATGGAGCTTCAAGACACTTATATTCTGATAGATAGACTGAAAGATAGAAAGCGACCATAGCCCCTGCTAATATTAGCACAGGCCTGCTCCAGTTACAGCCGACGAATGATGAGTACTTACATTTGCATTCTGGTGAACATCAATGACCTCAAAACAGGCCCTATCCATGGCATTGAACCAAGCTGTTAACTTGTCATTAAATAACTTGTTACCTAATTGACACATTGTTGTGATAACATACATTTCAAGTATAGGCTATGACTCCGCAAATTCCTTATGACTCAATAAGAATAACATGGCATGGATAGAGCTCTGGCCTCACAAGGAATATTCAGTCCAAATCTGTAAGCACTTCTCATTCGTCTACTTAAGCTAGCCCCTGCAACATGGATACTATTTTGATGGTTTACTATCTCTATTTGACTATCCGTCTATCTACCTATTTCTTTTCTAACTTTTCTTCTGCAGTCTTGAGTCCTTAACGTAAAACCCAATCACACATTACATAGCATCCAAAGTCATCTAAATGGTTATTACAGTCTTATGAATACTTAATGAAGCTGCTGATACTGAAGATAACTTTTGTGTAACTCACAAAACTGGGATTGCATTATTCATGTTATGCAAGTTACATTTTTATTACTTTTTACTGGCCTGTATTTAGCATAGGTAACATATTTGTAACTTAGACTTGGCTGCATTTAGCATAAGTCCTTGGTCTAAATTATGGTCATAGACATTAATATATCCTAATATATCCCTGTTTTGCTTCTTATTTGCCAAGTAGAAGCTGAGCTCAAGGTTTACCCACCAAACTTTCTCCAGGCAAGAAGAAACAGGGACTCTCTCAAGCCCCTGAGTCCAGGTCCAGGAGAACCGACAGAATCTCTGAGCTGTTTCTTGCTGCGTAAATACGCCCTGGGCTTAATTAAATCATCGCAGTTTTCGGCTGGCAAATACCGCCTGCTGACAGAGAAAATACAGTGGCAAATTTTGCCAGGAGTCCCCATATTTACCCACCATTGGCAAAGAAATCATTAAAAAGCCCATATATTGATCCACCTCTCTGATGAAAGTTTATCTAGTTCTATCCGCACCACAATTGTTCCTTCCTGCCTGTGACGTCACACTTGGTTTCTCGCTATTCCCAGTGTTCTCCTTGTTGCTAGTCTTCAATTTGTTTTTGCTACTTTATTTTCTGCTTTACCCAGAGCCACCGACAAAAATTACCACCCCACAGATGATACGGCTGAGAAACAATGTTTGTTTCCACTGAAAAATCACTACTGTACGCTTGTCTGCGTAATTAAAACCTCCTCAGTGCTCGCTTTTGCTTTTTGTATATTTTTCCTCATACAAACAAAAAGGAGCAAAGTGGAGATACTGTCATACTGGCACCTTGGTTTACAAGTGCAGATAGATAAGAGTGTATCTGAGTGGCTGAGTGGTTTAAGTCCGGGCCTGCTTTGCTCTGGCTCTTTGCCTGCATGTGTTCAAATGCCAAAAGATGAATTTAAAATTATTTTCAGTGCCTTCAAGAGCAAAAATCCCATCTATAGCATTCCGATAAGACATTGAATTGGAGTGTTTGACTTGCCTTTAGAAGCATTGAACATTGAGGACAAGCTACCCTCTAGCTTTGCATCACATGCTATTGACAATTATTGAGTTCCGGGAGTGGGATTCGAACCTCAAAGCCCCTGGTTGCACAAACAAGTGCTGTTAATAAAAAAAATATGGTGTTCTATCTGTTCATGTATGTAATTGAAGACACAGTTTTTCCGATCACATTGATTTTGTGATAGTTTCATTATTGTTACATTCCATAGAAGTGTACACTTTGTGAAATTAACCTTTTTATTATTTCAAGAAATTATTTGAATTACCAAAACCAGTCATGAGGAACAAATGCTTAGAACTGTCTTCAATTATAAAATTCTTCTTTTGTCAAACTCTAAATCACCGTTGACCAATCATTTGTTGTCTGGGAAGAGGAATGCAAATGCCACAGGCTAAAGGCTGTCCTTTGTATCCTCGGCCTATTAATTAGTGAATTGATTTTGCTTTTGTGTTGCTCTAATCGCTAAGGCCAAGTTTGTCTTGAACTCATTTGAAAAATATTTAATTGGAATTTCTCTGTTTGCTTAATTCATACTGATGTATGGGCCATGCTGAGCTGTAGCAAGCTGGGCTGCAAACCTCCTTAATCCCATGTCCGATTCCTGTCTTGCACTGCAATGCTTCACAAATTGAACTTGAGTAAACTCATTGACGATGATTGAATACTTTACATTTATGATATATAGTTAGAATTCTAAGTGGCCTAATGGGTTGTAACAAGCCCACATTTGTGCCAAATCCCACTCCTTGAACAGAATCTTGAACACAATCTTCACTTGCATGTGACCATCATTGTGACATTGTGACGTAAATCTACTCTTTACACAAAAAGGTTCTTGATGGTATATGTATAGAGGAATCGAGCCAAGAAAAAAGGGTTATAATTTTATTAAGGATTCAACTGAATAGAAAATGTTCAATACTTGGTGGGAAGGCCCAATGACAGGACCCGATGCTTCCAACAAGAGGGAAAAGGGTTCCATTGTGGGAGTTCAGTGCAAATGAATTATCTAAGTGTTTCTGTGTGCTGTGGGAACCTTTTTAAAAATGAATGAACCTTTTAGGGTTCCTTATCTGTGCCAGCTTATAGAACCCATAAAGGATCCATGTAAAACCTTTTTGTGAGAGAGAGTGTAGAGGATGCTTGTACTCAACGTTCTGAGACAAGTAAAAGCCCCATCCTTGCCTTCAATTCAGTGAATACCATGGTATGGACTAACAGCATAAATCATCTCATCATTAAGTATGCCTACACTCTTAACAAAAGTTTTTTTTAAAGAACTTTTAGGGGTTCTATAAGCTGACATAGATAAGGAACCCTGAAAGGTTCACAACTCAACTTCTAAAAAGGTCCAACAGCAAACAAAGTATCATTTAGATGATCCAGCTGCACTGAACTCTCACAATGGAACCCCTTTCTCTCAAGTAGGGAGCATAGGGTGCTATCATAGGGCCTTAATTCCCACCAAGACTTGAAACTTTTCAATTTAGAACCTTTTTTCGACTGTAGGTTCTTTATATATACCACCAGGCACCTTTTGCATTAAGGGTGTATGTCAGCTGCTCATATATAGACTGAAACAACTTCTGAGCATATCGTTGAGACATTATTAATCTAAAACGGCACAACAAAATAACATATTTATTTTTATCATAGCTTGTCTTTCTATCTATATATAAGTTCTATATCTTTTCATAACGTCTCTCTATATTTTATGTATCCTATGATCATGATGATACCTCAGAATCAGATACCAGTCTCAAGAAACCAAGTGAGTAGTACATACATGGAATTATGAATTATGTTAGGATATCTGCAGACACGGGGCTGGTTAGTTTGAATACGGAGCAGGTCACATCTCCTCTGATTGGCTAATAATATTATTGTTACCATCAGCATCACCAAAAATTGTGACTTATGCTCTTACTTTGTAGCTGGCATCTTCACTTAACTACCATTGCTCGAGATACAAATACATTTCAGTTGTCCAAAATATTGATGTCCCAAAAAATAAATGAAGAGGACTTATTCTAATCTAAACTGTCAGATTTTCCATTATGTATTAATCTGAGGTTTTCTCTTCATTCTGTCTAGTTGCAAATGTGTTCTATAATCTTAGAAGTTATACAACACATTTTTTGGACATTTTGTACTACAGGGCTTCTGACATTTGTAGACATAAACCACTTTATATGACTTACTAAATGAAGACAAGTCCACAGCCGATTTGCCTCTCTTTTTACTCCTTTTTTCAGGGGTGTATGACCTGGAATTGGTGTTATCTTTGCAGATTATGATGACTATGAAAAGCAATACATAGTAACAGTCATGCCAGGTTTTAATAAATTAAGTGATACATGAATGGCCATGCAATCAGAAGCGCCAGAGAATAATTACGTCCTTTGAAAACAAGTTTCGTATTTTAAAAAAAACTGTTTTAATATAACATAATGAAATTGCAGGATAAGTTTATACTATTATTCAATATTCATTATGTTTTACCTCTTGTGAAGAAATCTATTGTTTTAATCTTCACTTCATTTCTATTAAAAGAGAACAACTGACATTTTGTGTTACTTCATCGCTTACATTATCTATCCTTATTAAATCTATATGACCACTGCTGCTCGGTAGAAATCTACTGCATTTTATCTGCTGTAACTGAAAATTGATCTGGTGCTATCAACTCTCTGTACAAGGAGTATGAACTTAGTGGATAGCCGTGCATTCCAAGAAACAAGTCCAAGTGCGAACAGACTGTAGACCAAGAGCAGTTCCACTATATATCTTGGTTGGATGTTATATTAGAAGGGACAGTCAAGCAAATGAGATTTATAAAGCAGAATCTCTATATTCATTGATTACTTATGGATCTGCAAGTGCTGAGTTGCAGTCCTGTGTGAAACCAATCTGACCAAGAGAGATACATTTCTCGCCCACTGACCCTGGCTTCTGCTTTACGCTCCACTGCTGCTTTTCCATGCTGTGGGTTTGGGTCATTCCAACAAATGCCTGAAAACTGCATTACTCTTGCAACCTTCAGCTGACCACTTGCTAAGTGACCATTGCCATTGTGACTCTATTTTCTCAATGCATTATCCTCCAAGCAGCAGAAACCAACCACAGGCTATGCTAAGCTTGCAGTCATTTGTAGTCTGTTCTCTTTCTCTATCTAACCAACAATAGAACATGGCTGAGTTTTGGGTCATTCTGTCTCAATGAGATGTACGTCTCTAACCGACCACAGGCTACGAAGTCTTTTTTTCCTCTATTGTCTGGCTGCAACAAACAAAATGGGTCATGCAAAGTTACAAGTCATTCTTACTCTGTTTAATAGATCTATCTTTCAAACCAACCAGAGGCTCTGCAGTATAATACACTATACTAAGACCAGATGTTATACTCAGCTCTGATTCTAATCATTCTATTTTCCTTGTCTTTCTGTATCTAACCTGAAATATGACATGCCTAAGTGCGAATCACTCTATTTGATGTACGTCTCTAACCAACTACAGACTACATGTATACAAAAATTGGAGTCTTTCTTTTCTCTCAAGTTCTCTGTTTCTAACCAACACCATACCATGGGTATTCGTTGTTTGAAGAATATTTAGTTTATTGTATGTAGCAAACTAATAACTCCAGCCGACTGAATCATTCTCAATTATGTCATGTAAAATTTTGAATGAATGCATTTCCACTGTGTGCAAGCTCTCTGTATTTATTCATTTGCTGAATGCTATGGTGTTTCCTGGCTTAATTTATTAATTAAAGGCGCCGTTAATGAGACAAAAATTGGAGTGCATTTTGGCTTGACTTGGATTGCCATGGATTATGGTAAATTTTTTGAACTGACGGGTTTTACCTTTTTCTTCATTACAGTTTGTATGCGACCTGGTGTCCTCATTTTCCAAAATAACTTAAAGACAGAGTTGATTGGCTTCTCAGAAGGAACTGAAAATGCCTACAGTACAGAAAACTTAATTTGCGACAAACTTTAGGCAGTACAAAGTTAGTGAAATCTTCGAAGTTAAAAAATTGCAATCGATCTATTGCACACTGACTACATAATGCTTTACACTGTGGCCTGCTCGCTGCTCCTTCCTTCTGCAAATTACCTCCATCAATGGAAACGTCATAAACTGCATAAATATGCTTTAAAGTACTCAGCTTGAGGCTGCTGTCATGGTTATGACTGAGCCTCGGTCCGATTGCTCTCGTGCAAATTCAATTATTTTGTGTTCTTCAAAAGTTGGTTGAGCATTAACACCGAACCTCATAACATGATTAGCGAGGAGGCAACTTTCACTGTATGTACTTGGGGGTAGTTGATTGATTCAGCAACTAAGGCTACAGCTGTTCAACACCTCACATGCCTCAAGAGAACTGAATTTAGGCTTGGTATGGAGCTTCAAGACTGATATTCCAATAGCTAGACTGAAAGATGGAAAGCGACCATAGCCCCTGCTGATATTAGCCCAGGCCTACTCCAGTTAAGGACTGAGCTAGCAGGTCAGCAACATGGATACTATTTTGATGGCTGACTATCTCTATGTGATTATCTGTCTATCTACCCATTTCTTTATAAAAGTTTCTCCCTAACTCTTCATTGTCTTGAATCCTTGACATGAAACCAAATCACACATTTCATATCATCCATGGTTATTGCAGTCTTATAAATACCTAATGGAGCTGCTGTTACTGGAGATAACTTTGTGTAACTCAATAAACTAGGATTGCATAATTCATGTTATGCTAGTTGCATTTTTATTACTTTTTACTGGCATGTATTTAGCATAAGTTACATTTTTATTTCTTTTTATTAGCCTGTATTTAGCATAAGTTACATTTTTGTAACTTAGACTTCGCTGTATTAAGCATAAGTCCTTGGTCTAATGGTCATAGTTATAAATATATCCTAGTATGCCTCTTTGTTTCTTCTTATTTGCCAAGGAGAAGCTGAGCTCAAGGTTTACCCACCAAACTCGCCCCAGGCAAGAAGAAACAGGGACGCTCTCAAGCCCCTGAGTCCAGATCCAGGAGAACTCACCGAATATCCGAGCTGTTTCTTGCTGCGTAAATACGCCCTGGGCTTAATTAAATCATCGCAGTTTTCGGCTGGCAAATACTGCCTGCTGACAGAGAAAATACAGTGGCAAATTTTGCCAGGAGTCCTCATATTAACCCACCATTGGCAAAGAAATCATTAAAAAGCCCATATATTGATCCGTCTCTCTGATGAAAGTTTATCTAGTTCTATCCGCACCACAATTGTTCCTTCCTGCCCATGACGTTACACTTGGATTCTCGCTTTACCCAGTGTTCTCCTTGTTGTTAGTCTTAAATTATTTTTTTTTGTGCTTTTTTTCTGTTTCATCAAGAGCCACCTACAAAAATTACCACACGGCAGATGATACGACTGAGAAACAATGTTTGTTTCCACTGAAAAATCACTACTGTACACTTGTCAGCGTAATTAAAACCTCCTCAGTGCCCACTTTTCCTTTTTGTATACTTTTCCTCATACAAACAAAAAGGAGCAAAGTGGAGATACTGTCACACTGGCACCTGGATTTACAAGTGCAGATAGGCAAGGGTGTATTGGCAGCTGGTTGGCTGAGTGATTTAAATCTTGGCCTGCTTTGCTGAGGCTCTTTGCCTGCATGTGTAAAATGCCTAATGATAATTCTAAATATTTTCAGTACCGGTAGTACTTCAAGAGCAAAAATTATTGAGTTACAGGAGTGGGATTCGAACGTCAAAGCCCCTGGTTGCACAAACAAGTGCCGTTATTCAGAAAATTATGGTATTCTTTCTATTCCTGTGTATTATAGAAGACATTGTTTCTCCACACACATTTATTTTGTAATCACTTCATTATTGTAACCTCCTGATATATACAGCCATGAGAAAGGATTGCAGAATACATTAATTTTGTTCTTTACAGTAAAATTAATCTCTTGTGAAACTCTTATCACCATTGACCAATCATTTGTTGTCTTGAAAGAGGAATGCAAGTGTCGCAGGCTGAAGGCTGTCCTTGGTATCCTCGGCCTATTAATTAGTGGATTGATTTTGATTGTGTGTTGATCTAATTGCTAAGGCCAAGTTTGTCTTGAACTCATTTGAAAAATATTTAATTGGAATTTCTCTGTGTGCTTAATTCATACTGATGTATGGGCCATGCTGAGCTGTAGCAAGCCGGGCTGCAAACCTCCTTAATCCCATGTCCGATTCCTGTCTTGCACTGCAATGCTTCACAAATTGAACTCGAGTAAACTCATTGATGATGATTGAATACTTCAGATTTTACATTTATGATATATAGTTAGAATTCTAAGTGGCCTAATGGGTTGGAACAAGCCCACATTTGTGCCAAATCCCACTCCTTGAACAGAATCTCAAACACAATCTTCACTTGTATGTGACCGTCGTCATTGTGACATTGTGACGTAAATCTACTCTTAACACAAAAAGGTTCTTGATGGTATATTGTATAGAGGAATCGAGCCAAGAAAAAAGGGTTATAATTTTATTATGGAATCAACTGATTATAAAATGTTCAATACTTGGTGGGAAGGCCCAATGATAGGACCCGATGCTTCCAACAAGAGGGAAAGGGGTTCCATTTTGGGAGTTCAGTGCAGCTGAATTATCTAAGTGTTTCTGTTTGCTGTTGGAACCTTTTTAAAAATGAATGAACCTTTTAGGGTTCCTTATCTATGCCAGCTTATAGAACCCATAAAGGATCCATGTAAAACCTTTTTGTGAGAGAGAGTGTAGAGGATGCTTGTACTCAACGTTCTGAGACAAGTAAAAGCCCGGCCGATCCTTGCCTTCAGTGAATACCATGGTATGGACGAACAGCATAAATCATCTCATCATTAAGTATGCCTACACTGTTAACAAAAGTTTTTTTTATGAACATTTAGGGGATCTATAAGCTGACATAGATAAGGTTCACTACTCATCTTCTACAAAGGTCCAACAGCAAACAAAGTATCATTTAGATGATCCAGCTGCACTGAACTCTCACAATGGAACCCCTTTCTCTCAAGTAGGGAGCATAGGGTGCTATCATAGGGCCTTAATTCCCACCAAGACTTGAAACTTTTCAATTTAGATCCTTTTTTCGACTGTGGGTTCTTTATATATACCATCAGGCACCTTTTGCATTAAGGGTGTATGTCAGCTGCTCATATATAGACTGAAACAACTTCTGAGCATATCGTTGAGACATTATTAATCTAAAACGGCACAACAAAATAACATGTTAAATTTTATCGAGGCTTGTCTTTCTATCTATATATAAGTTCTATATCTTTTCATAACGTCTCTCTATATTTTATGTATCCTTTGATCAAGATGATACCTCAGAATCAGATACCAGTCTCAAGAAACCAAGTGAGTAGTACATACATGGAATTATGAATTATGTTAGGATATCTGCAGACACGGGGCTGGTTAGTTTGAATACGGAGCAGGTCACATCTCCTCTGATTGGCTAATAAATTATTGTTACCATCAGCATCACCAAAAATTGTGACTTATGCTCTTACTTTGTAGCTGGCATCTTCACTTAACTACCATTGCTCGAGATACAAATACATTTCAGTTTGTTCAAAATATTGATGTCCCAAAAAGTAAATTAAGAGGACTTATTCTAATCTAAACTGTCAGATTTTCCATTATGTATTAATCTGAGGTTTTCTCTTCATTTTGTCTAGTTGCAAATGTGTTCTATAATCTTAGAAGTTATGCAACACATTTTTTGGACATTTTGCACTACAGGGCTTCTGACATTTGTAGACATATTCCACTTTATATGACTTACTAAATGAAGACAAGTCCACAGCCGATTTGCCTCTCTTTTTACTCCTTTTTTTCAGGGGTGTATGACCTGGAATTGGTGTTATCTTTGCAGATTATGATGACTATGAAAAGCAATACATAGTAACAGTCATGCCAGGTTTTAATAAATTAAGTGATACATGAATGGCCATGCAATCAGAAGCGCCAGAGAATAATTATGTCCTTTGAAAACAAGTTTCGTATTTAAAAAAAAAACGTTTTAATATAACATAATGAAATTGCAGGATAAGTTTATACTATTATTCACTATTTATTATGTTTTACCTCTTGTGAAGAAATCTATTGTTTTCATCTTCACTTCATTTCTATTAAAAGAGAACAACTGACATTTTGTGTTACTTCATCCCTTACTTTATCTATCCTTATTAAATCTATATGACCACTGCTGCTCGGTAGAAATCTACTGCATTTTATCTGCTGTAACTGAAAATTGATCTGGTGCTATCAACTCTCTGTACAAGGAGTATGAAATTAGTGGATTGCCGTGCATTCCAAGAAACAAGTCCAAGTGCGAACAGACTGCAGACCAAGAGCAGTTCCATTATATATCTTGGTTGGATGTTATATTAGAAGGGACAGTCAAGCAAGTGAGATTTATAAAGCAGAATCTCTATATATATTCATTGATTACTTATGGATCTGCAAGTGCCGAGTAACAGTCCTGTGTGAAACAAATCTGACCAAGAGAGATACATTCCTCGCCCACTGACCCTGGCTTCTGCTTTACGCTCCACTGCTGCTTTTCCATGCTGTGGGTTTGGGTCATTCCAACAAATGCCTGAAAACTGCATTACTCTTGCAACCTTCAGCTGACCACTTGCTAAGTGACCATTGCCATTGTGACTCTATTTTCTCAATGCATTATCCTCCAAGCAGCAGAAACCAACCACAGGCTATGCTAAGCTTGCTGTCATTTGTAGTCTGTTCTCTTTCTCTATCTAACCAACAAGAGAACATGGCTGAGTTTTGGGACATTCTGTCTCAATGAGATGTACGTCTCTAACCGACCACAGGCTACGAAGTCATTTTTTCCTCGATTGTCTGGCTGCAACAAACAAAATGGGTCATGCAAAGTTACAAGTCATTCTTACTCTGTTTAATAGATCTATCTTTCAAACCAACCAGAGGCTCTGCAGTATAATACACTAAGACCAGATGTTATACTCAGCTCTGATTCTAATCATTCTATTTTCCTTGTCTTTCTGTATCTAACCTGAAATATGAAATGCTTTAGTGCGAATCACTCTATTTGATGTACGTCTCTAACCAACTACAGACTACATGTATACAAAAATTGGAGTCTTTCTTTTCTCTCAAGTTCTCTGTTTCTAACCAACACCATACCATGGGTATTCGTTTTTTCAAGAATATTTAGTTTATTGTATGTAGCAAACTAATAACTCCAGCCGACTAAAGCATTCTCAATATGTCATGTAAAATTGTGAATGAATGAATTTCCACTGTGTGCAAGCTCTCTGTATTTATTCATTTGCTGAATGCTATGGTGTTTCCTGGCTTAATTTATTAATTAAAGGCACCATTAATGAGACAAAAATTGGAGTGCATTTTGGCTTGACTTGGATTGCCATGGATTATGGTAAATTTTTTGAACTGACGGGTTTTACCTTTTTCTTCATTACAGTTTGTATGCGACCTGGTGTCCTCATTTTCCAAAATAACTTAAAGACAGAGTTGATTGGCTTCTCAGAAGGAACTGAAAATGCCTACAGTACAGAAAACTTAATTTGCGACAAACTTTAGGCAGTACAAAGTTAGTGAAATCTTCGAAGTTAAAAAATTGCAATCGATCTATTGCACACTGACTACATAATGCTTTACACTGTGGCCTGCTTGCTGCTCCTTCCTTCTGCAAATTACCTCCATTAATGGAAACGTCATAAACTGCATAAATATGCTTTAAAGTACTCAGCTTGAGGCTGCTGTCATGGTTATGACTGAGCCTCGGTCCGATTGCTCTCGTGCAAATTCAATTATTTTGTGTTCTTCAAAAGTTGGTTGAGCATTAACACCGAACCTCATAACATGATTAGCGAGGAGGCTACTTTCACTGTATGTACTTTGGGGTAGTTGATTGATTCAGCAACTAAGGCTACAGCTGTTCAACACCTCACATGCCTTAAGGGAACTGAATTTAGGCTTGGTATGGAGCTTCAAGACTGTGATATTCCAATAGATAGACTGAAAGATGGAAAGCGACCATAGCCCCTGCTGATATTAGCCCAGGCCTACTCCAGTTAAGGACTGAGCTAGCAGGACAGCAACATGGATACTATTTTGATGGCTGACTATCTCTATGTGATTATCTGTCTATCTATCCATTCCTTTATCAAATTTTCTCCCTTACTCTGCATTGTCTTGAATCCATGACATGAAACCCAATCACACATTTCATATCATCCAAAGTCACCTAAATGGTTATTGCAGTCTTATAAATACCTAATGGAGCTGCTGTTACTGGAGATAACTTTTTGTAACTCAATAAACTAGGATTGCATAATTCATGTTATGCTAGTTGCATTTTTATTACTTTTTACTGGCATGTATTTAGCATAAGTTACATTTTTATTTCGTTTTATTAGCCTGTATTTAGCATAAGTTACATTTGTGTAACTTAGACTTCGCTGTATTTAGCATAAGTCCTTGGTCTAATGGTCATAGTTATTAATATATCCTTGTCTGCCTCTTTTTTGCTTCTTATTTGCTAAAGGAGAAGCTGAGCTCAAGTTTAACCGCCAAACTTGCTCCAGGCAAGAAGAGACAGGGACACTCTCCAGCCCATGAGTCCAGGTCCCGCAGAACCAACCGAATCTCGGAGCTGTTTCTTGCTGCGTAAATACGCCCTGGGCTTAATTAAATCACCGCAGTTTTCGGCTGGCAAATGCTGCCTGCTGACAGAGAAAATACAGTGGCAAATTTTGCCAGGAGTCCCCATATTTACCCAACATTGGCACAGAAATCATTAAAAAGCCCATATATTGATCCGTCTGTCTGATGAAAGTTTATCTGGTTCTATTCACACTACGATTGTTCCTTCCTGCCTGTGACGTCACACTTGCTTTCTCGCTATTCCAGTGTTCTCCTTGTTGTTAGTCTTCAATTTGTTTTTGTTACTTTTTTTCTGTTTCATCAAGAGCCACACCGACAAAAATTACCACCCGGCAGATGATACGACTGAGAAACAATGTTTGTTTCCACTGAAAAATCACTACTGTACAGTGAGTGTACACTTGTCTGCGTAATTAAATCCTCCTTGGTGCCCGCTTTTCCTTTTTGTATACTTTTCCACATACAAACAAAAAAGAGCAAAGTGGAGATACTGTCATACTGGCACTTGGATTTACAAGTGCAGATAGGCAAGGGTGTATAGGCTGCAGGGTGGCTGAGTGGTTTAAGCCGGCCTGCTTTGCTGAGGCTCTTTGCCTGTATGTGTTCAAAAGCCAAATGATAATCCAAAAGTATTTTCTGTACCAGTAGACCTTCAAGAGCAAAATCCCAGCCTGATATCATTCCATCAAGGCATTGAATTGGAGTGTTTTACTTGCATATGCATTGAACATTGAGTACAAGCTACCCTCTAGCTTTGCATCACATTCGATTGACAGTTAGTCAGTTCCTACAGTGGGATTTGCACCTCAAAGCCCCTTCTTGCACAAAAAAGCACCCTTAATCAGAAATAGATAATATTATGGTACTCTCTCTGTTTGTGTATATTATTATAAAAGACATATTGTTGCCTTCTGGTGTATACTAAATGAAATTAAAAATTTTATTGTGTCAAGAAATTATTTGAATTGTCTGCATCAGTCTTTGATTTTGAATGAATTTGTCCTGAACTGTAAAATTTATCTTTTTTCAAACTCAAAATCACCATTGACCAGTCATTGGTTGTCTGGGAAGAGGAATGCAAGTGTCACAGGCTGAAGGCTGTCCTTGATATCCTCGGCCCATCAATTAGTGAATTGATGTTGCTTTTGTGGTGATCTAATTGCTGAGGCCAAGTTTGTCTTGAATTCATTCAGAAAATATTTGAATTGGAATTTCTTTGTGTTCTTCATACTGATGTGATGGCCATGCTCAGCTTCAACAAGCTGGGCAGCTCTTGATTCCCATGTCCGATTCTTGTCTTGCACTGTATAGTAGTGCTAACAAATTGAACTTGAGTAAATTCATGGACGGTGATAGAATACTTCAGATTTTACATTTATGATACATAGTTAGAATTCTCAGTGGCCTAATTAAATGATTAAAAGCACTCATTTGTGCAACCAGGTTCCAAATCCCACTCCTTGAACAGAATCTTGTGCACAATCTTCAATTGTATGTGATGTAAAGCTACGTTCTTAACGCAGAAGGTTCTTGATGGTAGATATAAAAAAACCCGTGGCCAAACAAAGGTTCCAAATTTTTGTAAGGGTTAAACTGAATTGAAAAGGTTCAATACTTGGTGGGAAGGTCCTATGATGGGACCCTATGCTTCCAACTAGAAAGAAAAGAATTCACATCTTTTCATGACATCTGTCTAAATTGTATATAACCTATGATCATGCTGATACTTCAGATACCAGTCTCAAGAAACCAAGTGAGAAGTACATACACGGAATTATGAGTTAGGTCAGGATATCTGCAGATACGGGGCTGGTTAGTTTGAATACGGAGCAGGTCACATCTCCACTTATTGGGTAATCAATTATTGTTACCATCAGCATCTGCAAAAATTGTGACTTTTGCTCTTACTTTGTATCCCGCATCTCCAGCGAACTACTGCTGCTCAAAATACAAATAAATTTTGGTTTGTTCGAGACATGTATGTCCAAAATGGTAATGAAGACTCTTATTCTAATCCAAACTGTCAGATTTTCATTATTGTATTAATCGGAAGGTATTTTCTTTATTTTGTCTTGATGCAAGAGATTTTTATGACAGATTAAGTGGACTTATAGACTATATTTACGTTTTTTGATGCGTCGCTCATATTTACGACTTACCAAATGAAGACCTACAAAACTAATCCACCGGGCAATTTTTCTTTTTTTTTCTCCATATGTAGTAACATAAAATATCATTGCTCCAAGTATGAACATTGTCTTGGGTAAAAAAATAAGCTTGGTACAGAACTGGGGTTTACAGTACATCGGCCACGATGCTTATGAGCTCTCAGGCAAGTTGGCTGGATGTTCTCAGTATTCTCAGTGGACAGCTATGAAAAATAACCATTGCTGATTCTAGTTCTGCTCTGCTAACTTTCTGATTTATGAAGTGGTCACTGGCGAATAGTCGATTGATAAATCGAGCAAATCAGTGAGTTTATGACTTGTTGTAAGCAGACATTAGTCCAGTGTATAGTCTACATGCAAATCTGTAATTTAGACATACGCTGTACTAAATAGGCTGTGGAATTGATGGGTACCTTTTTACTTGAGGTGAGAGCATAACAGCTTTCACAGTGCAGTCTTTACACTGTACGCTGTTTCCTAAATGTCAAATGGCCTGATTAAGCATAGCATTTTATACAAGAAACCAAAAATTAACTTATGTCAAATTTCTGATGGTACGTGACATGTATTTAGTTGCACCATCGGACGACATACTGGCTACAAACACAGTTTTGTAAAACCCAACAATAAAAACTCATGTTACAGAATTCAGTGACTTGTTTTCACATGGTTCTACTTGTACGACACCTTTGATTCATGAATCAACCATTCTTAAAGTCAATACGTCTACCAGGGTTGGGCACGAGTATATGCAAATGTACTCGAGTACGAGTACGAGTACTTACCACATCTACGAGTACGAGTACGAGTACGAGTACAGCTTTTTCTGAATGTACTCGAGTACGAGTACGAGTACTTTCAAATGTACTCGAGTACGAGTACGAGTACATTAATGCAGTTTTGAATAATATTTTGGCAATGTTTTAAGAATAAAACAATTAGTAGATTGATAGACAAATGATTGGGCTATATGTCCTGTATCTATGCACTTAGTAGGCTAATTAGGACAGGAGGAGGACATGATTATGAGGCGAAGGATGATTAAAACAGCCGTCCAACTTAGGTCCAGGTGATCCGGCTAGAGTTCGATTTGAACCCAGCAATTGGCAGCCCAGCGTGCTACCACTAGATCAACCCTCCTCCAAAAACAATTATTAGATATTGATAATTGAGCAACAATTAAGAATATTAGTGAAGGTTACTACGCGTGCCCCTTTATTAATAAAAAAAGTAAACTTTGTTAATTCAAAATGGCATTTGAAACTACTTGGTGGGTTGCCGATTGCTGGGTCCACGGTTCAAATCCAGCTCAAATTGGGTCACCTGAGCCTATGTTGGATGGCGGTTTCAATCATCCTTTGCCCCATTGCTGTGCCTAACTGGACTATCAAGTGCATAAATACGGGATGTAAAGCCCCTTGGAATCATCCATCAGTCCATCCACCAATCCTTTGAAGCTACTTGGGTTGAGATCTCGTCTATTGTACTTCAGATTGGCATTCAAATGCCAATGCCAATGAAAAACTGACTACAGTGGAGAAATGAAGGATGTCTATGTGTCAGCTTTTGTTTTATTTTTATATCTTTTGCTTGCATCAAAAATTTGTTTTAAAAAACACATATCAAACCTGGACAGTGGACAAGGCAGATTTAGTGAACATTAAATACAATAACATTTATTTCAACCATAAAAATGGTTATTTCGTTCAGCTACGAACATTTTTCATCAGATAAAATCATCAGACATATTAGTTTGGTGATAGACAAGTAGGCTATATTAATATAAGCTTTTCTGAAATGATTTATCAAAGCCATCAAAATTATGATATCAACTTCCTGTTTTTTAATTCATGATGATTCTAAACGTTTTTAGATGTTAATACCTATAAACAGCAGGGACAAATTTTGCATTTATAGTGTTGTGTTTCATATCTATTCTTAGAGAGTACATAATTTACCTGATTTGCTACTTAGCAAACTAAAATCAAAATGATGTAGGGATATAGCTATATTGAGAAGTGATGATGATGCTATCTGTAAGGTTTTATTTGATTTCAATATGTTTTCTTAATGCCAAGAATTCGTTAAAACACATATCACAGCTCGGTAAGGCATATAGGCCTATTTAGCAAACAATTAAACACAATATAAATTTATTGTTAGCACACAGATGGATATTTCGTTCAGCTGACATCATTTTTCGTTAGATAAAATCACAACACAGTACTATAATTAAAATCACACTTATTAGATTTAAGAAAAGCCAGGGTGAGCCTGTAGACTAAATATTGTGTTCCCATGCATAGCCGCCATTTGCTTTTTTCACACCTTTTGGCGCAAATCAAAACATCGTAACTAACAGCCCAATACTGACTTTATTATCAAAGATACAGTATTTTAACTTCGACCATCGTATAGAGCTGCTTTTAAATAATATATACACGTTTTTAAATTATGTTTCTAACCCAATTTGAACCATAACTAGGACCGTTTACGTTTTAACCTTCTTTTGGTTAAATCGACGCTATTACAGAAATCTGTTCAAATCAAATATTTTAATTTCAAAATGTTGTATCCTTGAAGTGCTTCAAATATGATCAAATTATGTGTTACTGAATCAATAATTACTAATTTTAAGACTTGATAGTGCCCAACGAAAAGTGAGGCATTGTAGTTGTATAGATGCATGACAGCAAATATGGTACACCATTCCACAATTTTAGCCAATTCCAAAGCTTGTTATAAATGTGTGAGACAAAAGTGGGACTGATTACTATATTATTTCCATTTTGTTAAACTACTGGTATTCAAATAACACACTATATGTAACTTTAGTTGATTTGTAATTTAAAAAGCATCTTTGAAAGGTTTTAAAAGTTGACCTACAGCATTAAATAAACCATTTTGTAATGTTAGACACTAGCTTTTGTGTTCAATTTTGCTCTTTTGAAGCTTCAATTGTACTCGTGATGTACTCACTACGAGTACGAGTACTTTAGCAATGTACTCGAGTACGAGTACGAGTACTGTACTCATGATTTGGCACGAGTACTGAGTACATGCGAGTACTTGGAAAAATGTACTCGAGTACACGAGTACACGAGTACATGTGTACTCGTGCCCAACCCTGTCGTCTACACTCATTTGCATAGCCACACTAAAGATGTTACATCACTGAGTTGTCCAAATATTTGCAGTTTGTGACAGCGCATAACTTATGCAGTGATTCTATTCAATTTCCTTGTCAGGAACGAGCTATATTGTGTGATCAGCCTTGTTCGGTCAAATAATTTTTTTGCGGGAAAAGGTTTGGTGCAGGGTACTATAAAATTATTGATAATTCTTTAATATAGAAACCATATGAGGTACTCAGCTGCACAGAAAACCAAGCTGTTTGCATAGAGACAAATCATGTTATTAATGAAATATAAATAGGTCACTTTATGTAACTGTAAAATCTTATTAAAAACGATTTGATGTACAAGCTGCAATGAAAACCAAGCTGTATGGATAGCGACAATTCATGTCTTTAATGACATGTAAATTGTCACTTTTCCAAGTATCAAAAGGTCTTTTAAAATAGGAACTATATGAGATAGCAGCTGCACAAAATATAAGTTGTATGCATAGAGAAAACTAATATCATTAATGGCATTAATGGATCAATTTCTGTCACTGTAAAATCTCTGATTAGAAACCACTGATGTGCAATGCCACAAAGATATAATCGAGCTTTATGTGATAATATAAACAAGTTATATCATCAGTGACATGTAAATTGATCAATCCCTTTAATTGTGAAATCTCTGTGATTAGAAACTGTTTGATGTGTAATGCCACAAAGATATAATTGAGCTTTGTGTAATAATATAAATAAGTAATATCATCAATGACATGTAAATTGACCAATTTCTGTAAGTGTAAAATCTCTGCGATTAGAAACCACTGATGTGCAATGCCACAAAGATATAATCTAGCATTATGTAACAATATAAACAAGTAATAATATCATCAATGACATGTAAATTCATTCATTTCTGTAACTGTAAAATCTCTGTGATTAAAAACCGTTTGATCTATAATGCCACGCAGAAAAAAAAAAAAGCTGTCAATGTATGTATGGAGACAACTAAGTAATTATGTCATGACAGCGAAACACTTTGATATAGAATTAAAGTGGACTGTGGCACTGTGAAAATGGCACTTTGTGACTCATGATAGCCGATGAAGTGTCATCTTCTCTACTTTCAACAGGCTGTTTGATTAGTCATGATCAAGAGTAAGCCATTTGACTCTCATAACAACTTTTAGAGTGAAAATCAGATGCATAATCCTTTCGTTTGGCTGTCACCAACAAGTGGGATAAGTCTCCTTCAATCAAATTAACATTGAAAGTATTGGGTTTGATCATGACAAATCATCAGCATGATGACACACAAAGTGCAATTTTCACAGTGCCACAGTCCACTTTAATTCTATATCAAAGTGTTTCACTGTAACGAAATATGAACAAATAAATTTCTGCAACTGTAAAATGTAAATTATGAAAGATACACACAGCTTCACTGAAAATAATTTGAGCATGGAGTCGGCTCATAGTACCATTGATGACATGTCCAATTTAGTCAAGCTGATTGATAGTGACAATGTGACTTACCGTTCGTAACCAGTTCGGCACTGGTCGTAATGACTCTCCTCTCCTGCTAACATTTATCACCACCGCGGAGAGGAATATTGACAGCATAATTATCACCATGTTGAAACAGTAGTATAAACCTGAAACGAAACAGAAATAAGTGCCATGATGCTTGGATATTATTGAATAGGGTTTACAACCAGGCTGGCAGAGTGTACTTGTGATGGGGGTTAAAGAAGACCATTTGACCAAGAAAATTGATATTTGTAAGTAATGATAGCTGATGATGTGTCATCGTCATACTTTTAAGATGGGAACCATACAAGCTGATTCATTAGTCGTGATCTAAACTACCTTCAGTTTTCGAAACTAGGAGTCATTCATATAATATTTTGTTTGCCACTCACAGTGCGAAACTCACTTATGGCTTCGCCACTGCATGGTGAGCACCGCCAGCTTCACTACTCATGGGTAAATCAGTGGCTGATCCAGACACGATAGTTTTGGCATTCGTGGGCCTGCATTATCTCAATTTTTCTTCAAAATGCTATTATTAATCTTGGTGGTCTAGGGGGGCCCGGGCCCCTAGGCCCCCCCCCCTATATCCGCCACTGGGTTTTGGTGGACTGATCCACCATTATAAGTGGATTTCACAATATATTATACCAAATATATAAACTGACTTCCTCTAACATCAGGCACAGAAAAGGTCTGATGTAGGATCGCTCCACGAAATATCGCATCCTCTTTAAATCTACCAGAAATTGTTACTTGAGTTAACCGCTTTCAATCATGTCTTAAGCATATTAACACCATAACATGACAGCTGTGTCATGTGAATTGTCACTCTATGAAATAGTAAAATTGATTTTGATAAAATTTGATACTGGGAAATATTTGGGGAATAAATTTGTCCTAATTTCATTTATTTGGCTTTTAAATTTTGTAGCCTGCCTCTCTTAAGCTGCAAATTTGCCACGAGTTGAATTAAAATTTCTTTGAATTGATATTGATAATTTGACTCTTTAGTCAATCATCTCTGCCATGTGTGTTTTAATAAATTACAATAAATTTGAATTGCAATGTCATTTCGCTGAAATGCTGAGTTTTGCAATTATTCAGATCAGCCAGTATTTGTCGATAATTTTCTGGTTACAATTTTGAGGTTGTCATTTGCAGAACTGGAAATCGGTGAAATGATGTCTCACATCAAATACGAATGCTGTTTTTTAGATTGCAACTTTGCAAGTTAATCTTTAACTTATTATCAATGAACCGAGCTAATATTTAATTTAATAAACTAACCAGGTTCGTCAAACACTTGATTTAACTTAACTCATTTCAATTTATCAAGTTCATCTTTGACTCAATTTCAATGTGCCAAGTTCATCTTTAACACATTGTTTAACTTGATTAACTATAATGTTCATTTTTGACATACTTTTAACTTGCCTAGTTTGTTCTTTTACTTAACACATTCACCTTTACTTAACACATTCACCTTTAACTTTATTTTAACTTAACTTTATTTTTAATGAAATTCAACTTGACAAGTTTGTCTCGAACTTTATTTAAAGCTACCAAGTTCATCTTTGACGTTATTTTAACTCAGCAAGTTAATTTTAACTTAAATTCAACTTGCCAAGTTTGGCTTTAACTTTAATTCAGCTTACAAAGTTCATTTTTGAAGCCTTTATGTCTCCGGATGAAACCAAAATTTTAAAATGTTCCTATTCATGTATTTCAATTGTGTCAAACATATTCTAGTGAGAAAAGTTATGGCAATCTGGAAGCAATCAATGCAATTACTACTCAAGGAGAGCCCCAAAGTTCTTGATTTGTAAACAAACCAAGGGTTTTTCACGGCATTAGAAATTATTTGTTTTCATTTTTAAAGGAATTTATCTTTATATAGTTCACATACCATGGTAATTGAATAAATGAATCACCTTGAATATGTTAGATATGATGGAAATTTATCTATACAACATATTTTAAATCTGTGGATCTAATAGCTTTAACTTATTTCAACTTACCAAGAGTTGGTACAGAAGAAGCCGTAGGGGGCGCCGCTTCCACCAAAATGAGCAACAGTAGCAGAAAACTAGAAAACAAACTCATTGCTGCAAGAGAAATTTTTTTTAGGTTTTAGATTTTGGTCGAAATTAATGACTTAGACAATTTACAACAAATTCATATTACAGGGATTGAGAAAAAATTCAATAAAGAATGTTTCTATGCAGTTCCGTACTAGCTCGTATTATATTATCTACAATTATAAATCAACATCGTGACAACTTGGTGATGACCTGCTTTGATATGCAGAGAAAAAAATTTTCACACAGGGTTTTATTAAGCCTTGGTGAAAGCAAATGCTTGTGCAATAATTTTGTTCTGTAAAGTATTACAAGTACAGAAGGAATGATTTGAAAGTATACAAGGAGGTACAGGTAGCTGACATTATCCAATTTGCTCAGAGAAAATTGAAAGAAATGCTGTATCACGGGGCAAAGTTGGCAATTTGGGGGAAAGTTGGCCGGCTATTTTAACTCACTTAATGGCAGAAATGCCAACTTTCCTCTCTGACACAGGTGGCAAATTTGCTGAAGAAACCTGTGTCAGTAAGAACAGTAGGCATTTCTTCCATTAACTTAAGTGTGTTAAAATAGGTGGCCAACTTTCCCCCGGATCACCAACTTTGCCCGTTCTACGGTACACTGATATAATACAGTAGACATTTTAAAAATAGCAGAACAACATCCCTGGTCCCTGGTTTTCTATTGAGTTTCCTCACTTATTCCCAATTACTCACCTAAACTGGTTCTGTCCGGCCTTTCTGGAGGCAACCAAAACACCACCAGAGTCATGCAGGCCAGAAAGATGCAAGGTAGAGTGAGGATGAAGCTGGAGAACACCAACTTCCGTTTCAAGGTCAAGGAAAAGGTCAAGGTCACATAAGGGTCATCGCAGCAGTCATAGTATTGTACGCTGAAAAGGAAATTAAATTATCGTCAGCCTAAAGCAAAATCTGAATTAGGCCATTTTTCCTTTTTGGTACCATAGGAAGGCCCTTATGATACAAGTGCTAAAAAAAATTTGGGCTCCTAAATCAATTTTGAACCCCTCAAAATCCCAACTCAATTTTCGCACAAATGGCCTAAGTCCTGTTGACTTAGGCCATTTGGACTTAGGCCAATTTCGTTATCACTAATTTTAGCGGATATCACCAATATTTTTCGGTCATAATTGTGAGTATTAATTTTATTGAAGTTGTTTCCTCGCATTTCATTCATAAATTTTATGGAGAATTGCTTAATGAAACAGCTACACCACAAAAGAATTTTGGCCTAAGTCATTTTGGTTCCAGAAAAATAATTGGCCTACGTAAGCCAGTTTTTGGCTGTTTGCCGAAAATTGCCAAAATGATTTAGGCCAATTTTGCTTTAGGCTGACGTTATGTTGACTTAAACCTCCTGTAAGAACGTATACCCCTGCATGCTTGAATGACCAATCAGATGGAGGTTAAGTGCTATGTAGCTATTTGGAAAGTACCAAAACTCCTATTGAAATTGCTGTAACTGTATAAAAAGGTAATGTTGTTTAATCTCGATGAAATGAAATGTTATCCGAAAATAATCTTCCAAATCGTCGAGTAATTAATTTATTCTCACAATTATCTATTTAATTAAAATTTGTCAATATAGTTGCTGGCTGCTCTGTTTCATATCAATGATGTGATTTTGATGTGATGTGCAGCTAAGATAACTCATTTCAATTATGAGGAGTCGAAGAAAGGTTTCTTCTAGATAGAATTGTATATATCATTTGGATTTAGGGGGCCACCATTTTTTCTTAAGGGGGGAGGCTTGGTTTTTTTTAAAATAAATAATTTCAGTTTTGGTGAAATAAATTCTTTATGACAGTCTTGGAATAAATAACTTCTGGTGGGGTTTTAAGAAAGCCAAGCTTGATTTAGGAATGAATATTCAGGGACTTTGTGCACTTGGAATTAGTAATTAATTTCATTACCGTGAAATAAATAATTTCAAAGCCCCCTATTATTAAATGGTCGCGTCCTTACGTACAAAAAAAAGGAAGGACATTTTGGATGATTTTGGCTCAACCGTAGTTGTCAATCCTGGGATCAATGCGATACAACCGCCTTTGGCAAAAACAAACTTGATGTATCTCAAACGATGAGCAAAAATCAAGTGTTGCTTTTGCTGGCGAGTGCACAAAGTCCAATTGTCCAGTCGGATAAGGCCAGACTTAATTGATCTTTGACATTTTTGATTTTTTATTTACGTCAAAATCTGCAGGTCAAAGGGAGGGAGAGTTTAAACTCCTTCTGGATCTGGAACTGAACCTTTATCACACCTCTCACCTGCGATTATCCATCTTATCAATTATATCCCACTCGGTTGATTCTCGCTCTAGATCTGAAATGTCCAGCATCTCCATATCTTCGAAAATGCCGAGATCAATCTCGTTGCCGTGGTAGGCCCACGACCCGAAGGTCATGAAGCAGCTCTGAGTGTCGAAGGGGTAATTAGCGACGTTCACACTACAAGAAGATTTGTAGACACGGTGTGGAATCCACAGTACTTCCCCCTCGTAGGATATGGTTGCCATGACGTCGCGCTCCAGTTTGTAAGTATCCGCTCTGGAATGGAGAATGAAGAGATTTAAGAGGGATTTGCCATTAACTATTTTATTTGAGAGTAACCAGGAGACAAAGGATGACCTTGGGGTAATTGAAGTGACACAGCTGAGTATGGTATTGGTCATTGGCAGTTAGAATGAAGTGGTAGGATGAGACTCCCCCTGATAAAGTTTTGTAGATACGATAGGATAGGATATATATTTACTCCACATTAGCCAAAAAAAAAATAACAGTACAAAAAGATCACACAAGACCATTTTGGTTGTTTCTATCTTCATCAATATATTAATGATGGTGTGTGATGTGGGGCGACCTAGATAGCTCTAAGGCTGAAATAAACTTTATTGCCTCCACATGCAGAGAAGCACCACAATAACAAGACCCAATTGCTTTTGGAGTAACTTTGTCAGAAAAGATGCTTTCTCTGCATGTGTCATGTGCAGAAGTTTTTTTTTCTCCATATTTTTAGCTTTTTTTTAGCTTAGTGCTACATGATGATTCGATGTCCTGATTCGTCCAATTTTTCATCTACAGTGGATATGCACTGCTGTAAAACACTGTTTATGACCTTGTATTTAATGGCGCACCATGTCATGTCTGTGTATCTATTTGCATGTTTTTGTGCATTATAGAACAACAAGACGAAACTTACGCACTCATCAGCCCCAAATGCAGAGCAACACACAACTGCAAAAAAATCACTAAAAAGGTTTTAGTTGTGGTCAGCCAATTCGCATGTCACAAAATGTTGTTTACTTTAATTCTTTTTTGCACCTGATTCACTCCATATACAGGAGGAATCCATTACAAGGCCTATGTGGAAGGTCACATTTTTACAAATAAATGATGTCGTACCCAGATATGGTGAAAAAATTCTTTCAAGCCTTGAGGTAAATTATTTCTGGGGTTGATCTTTTAAACACACACTTTATCATTTGATATAGGCCTACGGCCCTACGCATATATAGAAAAAAGCAATTAAGGATACTGTATGTCTGAAAGAAGCACTTCATGTAGATACCCCTAAACATGGACGGATATGGATGTTATGTCTGTAAATGCATGGGTGACATTGCCATCAGCAACCCGCATTCTCCCTGGAGTTTGGATACAACAGACACAGTCGCAGATGAGTCATTCTTTGACAATTTGAAAGCCATCAACTGACTGTCAATGGGTCATTTGTATCAACAACCACCTGCTAAATGAATTGTCACTTATGTGCATTCAGGTCTTTTATTCACTGACTGTCACATCTATTGCATCATTCTAAAGCACTTTGGCACTTAACCTGAAATTAGTGCACTTGTGCACCTGAGAATAAACTATCAATCTCTTCTCTTCTCTTCCTTTACACTAGTGTCAATAGTCTGTAACAAAGTCAATAGCAGCCTGCACCTGCGACCCACAGAGTAAGATATTAAATGCAGGTGTTTTTCTCAGTACACTGTGCAACATCATTTCTTCAATATTTGGGGTTGGCATTTTATGAATTATTGACGAAAGGATGCAATAGTACATATTGTTACATGCAGCTGGAGAATAATTGCACTTTCATTCGCCTTGAGTCAGTTTACTTTTGAGTTACATGACTCAGTAAGTGATTTTTAATGATTAAATCCCACCAAAAATCCTGACCGCATGTTAGAAGCCTCAACATTGGTGTTTAACTAAAACTGATAGTCTACGAAACAGTGGAAGAATTTTTTTCTGGGTCAGGCAGGAGCTTGAACCATAATATCTGGTGCCTGAATCTGCCCTTAACTGTAAAATTGGAAATTTTTGATTCATGTAGTTGGAATTATTGAGCGAGGTGGTTGCATAATTCCTTTGAGCTAACATAACTTGTTGTTTTAAGTTATGATAATCTGTCCTTTGTCAAACTTAAAACAAAGCTATATTAGTTCAAAGGTATTTTGAACAATCTCACTCAATCATTTGAGCTAACTCAAAATTCAAATATTACAGTGTTCTGTCCAGTGGTTGTACTCTGAATCTGATAGGAAAAACTTCTTTTTAAGGAAACTTTCCTTGCTTGGGTCACCACCTATACTAATTCATCTAATACTGGTAAAGTTGCAGGGCACTTCATTTAACAAAACTCAAGATTCAATGACTTTCCCCTTAGCCTTTTATAGTGGCCAGCTGCCTATCCTTCCATTAAGAGCATTTCCTTGTTCTTGGCTTTGTATACTATTCTTTGTTTTTCAATTTACATGTACTTGGTGATCATTTTCCTTCAATTTTTTGTTTTATTGGTAGCTTTGTTTTCTGCATTATACTACTATTTATTTAAATGCTCCATGATAAACACTAACAAATATTAGGTAAGACGTAATTGATCTAAATTAAGCTTCTCAAATCTTCTTGCGATACTTTTTCTGAGGTCGGTCGGTAGGATGGAAAAGAAGGTGTAATCTAAATTTGTTATAATGCTGCTTGGACAAAAATTGAGGGTAGTCAATTTTTTCCTCTGCAGGCTGAAGATTTGTCTTGTAGGTTGTTCTGAGAAACTAAAAATAAAAAAGTCTGGCCTTATGAATGACTTGGTCAGAAATGATGCACTCTCTGTATGTGTCATGTGCAGCTGTAATTTTTTCACTTTTTTTTGTTGCTTTTTTTAAGCTTAGTGCTACATGATGATCTGATGACCTGATTCGCCCTATTTTTCATCTTCAGCTGAGATGCAAGGCTGTAAAACATTGTTTATGACCTTGTACTTAATGGTGTACTCAGTCATTCCTGTATATTTATTTGCATGTTTGTGTGCACTTTACAACATCTATAGACAAGACGTAGGCAATTACACCTCGGTGTCCGCCCTAAATGCAGACCGTCACACAACTGCAAAAAATTTTAAATTTGCATGTCACAACATGATGTTTACATTACTTGTTCAACCTAAATGATTTCATTTACATGAGCAATTAGAACAAGGCCCATGTGGGAAGTCTATTTTTTTAAATTTATGATTTTGTACCCAGTTCTGGTTCTTTCCAGGCTGCCTGAATTGAGGTACATCATTACTGGGGTTGATCTTATTAAAAACACTGTATTCCTATTGTTTGACATATGCTTAAAGAAACTATTTCATCTGGCATCTCTCCTGTTATGAAAAAGCAAACCCTCCCTCCATCACAATGGCTAATGTATATATCCCCGAAGTACAGGTGTTATGTCTGAATATGGGTGATATATCCATCTGCAACCCATATTCTCCCTGGAGTTTGGATACAACTCACAGTTGTAGATGAGTCATCCTTTTGCAATTTGAAAGCCATAAACTGACTGTCAATGGATCGTTTGTATCATCAACCACCTGCTAAAGGAATTGTCATTTATGTGCATTCAGCTTTTTTTATTCACTGACTGTCGCATCAATTGCATCATTCTAAAGCTCTCTGGCACTTAACCCGAAATTAGTGCATTTGTGCACCTGAGAATAAGTTATCAGTCTTTTCTGTCAGTCTCTTCCTTTACACTAGTGTCAATAGTCTGCGACAAAGTCAATAGCAGTCCGCACCTGTGGCCTATATGGTAAGGTCTGATGTGGGCCTGGATGTTTTTCTACTGTACAACATTTAGTATTTCTTTAATATTTGGGGTTGACATTTACTAATTGACTAACAGATGTGATGAATCGATGATACAGTACAGCTGGAGAATTATGAGCACTTACATTCAGCTATGTAAAAAAATAGTGCATTTATACATAGAAGCATGATACTTGGCGCATACTTAAAAAACATCTCTACAAATATAACTGGATAGGGAGCCACCTCAGATTTAACATAGATGGCTACTGGCAGCCATTTTCCAAAATGGCCATCAATTCTTCCATTTTGCTGCTTTCTGTGTAGTTCCTACAAATAGAATGCATGCAAATAGTGCTTGTTATTCTTTCTCTAGGTATTCAGAACATTACTACAACATTTTTAGTAGCCTCAACTATTTTCAGGCTTTCTATAATCCATTTTGGTAGAATTATCAACTCAAATACTGTATTTTCGCGGTTTTGCGTGGTTTCGCCAATTCTAAATTAATATAAAAATAAGTTGCATATTTGAATTCCTTGCAAAAAGAGCTTTCAAATGAGTACCCGCATTAATGGGTTTCATAAATTTTAAGTGGAAATGCAAAAAATGAAAATTATACGTTTTTTGAAGATTTCAGTTCTTAGGTTCATTTTGACAAAGAATTCACGGATACTAGTGATGCTACCATTCATTTGAAAGCTTTTTACAAGGAATTCAAATATGTGGTCTATGTTAATGTTAATTGAGATTCCATGGAATTATGAACAACCGCGAAAATGCTGCATTTTCTTCAACAGTTATAACAAAATGGACCCTGACCACCCTAAAATTCCTCAGTTCAACCCAGGAATCAATTGATAGTGTTTTTTTAGATCTTCAGAAGAATAATGACCACTGTTTTCATATGGTCAAACTGTAGGCACTTCACAGAAAGCAAGAAAATGAGAGGATTAGTCGCCATTTTGGAAAATGGCTGCCATGGGTCAACCAGGTCAAATCTGAAGTGGCTCCCTATCTAAATTTATTCTTTAAGATGTTTTTAAACAATGTGCCTAGTCTCATGCTTCTATGTATAAATGCAATATTACTCCCCTATTCATGACAAATCTGCCCTGCTATGACTCATAATATCAGCTGCCTGAGCCGATCCTTCTGACCAGTGGTTGAATCAATAAGTATTCTAAATTTGATAGAAAAAAACTTCTCAATTTGGCTTTTCTTAAAAAGAAACTTTATTTGCTTGGGTCACTACCTAATTTATCTAATACTGTCAAGGTTGCAGGGCACTCCATTTAACAAAACTCAAGATTCAATGACTTTCCCCTAGCCTTTTATAATGGCCAGCTGCCTTTCCTTTCATTAAGAGCATTTCCTTGTTCTTGGCTTTGTATACTATTCTTTGTTTTTCAATTTATTACTTGGGGATCACTTTTCTTCAATTTCTTTGCTTTATCGGCAGCTTTTGTTTTCTTTTTCTGCATCAGACTACATTGGATCAATTTTTTTCCTTCTACTTTTCTGAAAATTGATTTTGTAATACTTGTAGATTTTTTTGGACAATGTTTCTCTTTTTGTTCTTTGTAGACTCTTTGAGACATAGGCCAAGTCCTTGGTTATACAACTGAACCTTTCTCTTTACTACTGAACATTCTGGATTTTTTTGTCATTCCCGAGGGGCACACAAAGTAAACAATGTCGCTAATTGGTGAGGGGCTTGTCACGCTCTGGGTGAGGCTCGTCTCTTGGACATGTATAACTAGGATGTTAGATAATTATGTTGCTAAAACGTCAACACAACATTGAAGTTTTTAAAAAGCGTTTGAAAAAATTGCAACAACGTCGCCCTCTGACGTCGTATCTAAATAGTTAACATTGCTTCTCACCATTGTTAATGACTGTTATATAAGTATAGAGACATTTTTTATTAAAATCAATTACTGTTTGAAAAGAAAATCATGACAACTAAGGATGCAAACAACAAATTAAATAGGTACAAATAAAACAAATTGAACCACAATGCAAATCATTTACGGTTATTGCCGGCTTTAGATTTTAAGTCGTTTTTATGTGACTCAAGATCAGAGAGTCGTGTCAGAAACAATTTAAAGGACACATCAAACGTAGCATATGAAAACGAAGCGGAATAACTCCGAACTGAAGGACATCTGCAAAGACATCTTCAAAGGACAACAAACGACATTATTCATTATTCCCAGTAACCTTGGTGTCAAATACATCTCCTAAAAGAAATACATCTCGTAAAAGGATGCAATATATGGCCCAAGTGACCTCACACAAATGACTGAGTGTCCTAGCTTTTTATTGTTTGTCCTCCATTTCACTTCTATCCAGTTGAAGACACTCAAAATGACAAGAAGATGTATTCGAGTGAGATATATTCATTGTAGAAAGGTCTCAGTTTATTCTGCCTCACTGGATCTTTCACTCATTTATTCTAATTATTCGGTAGCCTAGACAGATTAGAAACTCCACAATAGTTGAAATGTGCGGCAATGAGTGATTTAGGCATGGGCCCAAAGAACCTTTTGCCCGAAGGCCTCGTGGATATTTTAGAGGATGTGATGACTTTGGGTTCGCCAGGAAAACAATGAATTTTGAACATTTGATAGCAGCTGCGAAATGTTGAAACATGCATGCATTTGCTTATTTGCGGGTCGGTTGCTGTTTTAATGCTTACAGATTCAAATGACAACCTTCAAAATTATGTTATTTTGTTTTTGAAAGAAGAATCAGTTTCTTCACAATTACGATCTGCATCTAAGGAAATGATTTAATTACAATGTGCAAATATAATGACAGCCTCAATCGTAAAACCATCAATAAGTAAATGTAATTAATTTGGAGTCCCCGCAGGTCTCGGGCCTCCTCGTGGCGGAGGGTGGTAACACTAAGGTGAAGACCTCTATCCTTCAGTGGCCAACATGAGACAGTGCGCTTGCACGGTGTGTCCCCTACCTTACAGGGGAATATCAATGATAATGTCAAAAAACATGTTTCAAAACCGGATCGTACGTCAACCGGGTAACCAAGGTGCGCGTCCCTCAACGGGAAACCAGGCTGAGATCGAAAAATTAGCGACTGGACTACCAAGACTTCAACGGACAAGGACATCCTCGGATGACTTGATAGACCCTGACCGCCTCCCACACATCTTGAAAGACGAAAATTGCCTTGTGATGAAAGGTGAAACAAAATCCCTTGACGACTTGTCAGCTATCGATGTTTATGAAGTTATTGCAGACACTTGTGACAACACTGTAGCTGGAGACATAAGACGTCAAACTAATGGAACCTTCCTGATTCATCCTCAGAACGATCAACAAAAAGAGAAACTGACATCAGTCAACGAAATTGCCGGAACAAAAATCTCCTTTGAACCTTTCAGAAGACCAGGCAAAGGCCTCATCTTCTCGAAAGAGAGCAGGACATGTACTGATGCTCAGCTAAACAAGTGGTTCAAGAAACATGGCATTGAACACTTCAAACGTCTTTCCCAACAAAATGGATATGAATTACTACACTTGACATTCAAAGACGATAAAGTTCCAAAGAAAGTACCTGTGGCTTTTGAAAAGTGCAGAGTTCGCCCTATCTTTCCTCGCCCAAAACGTTGTTTCAATTGCCAAATCTACGGACATTTCAGCAGTATGTGTAGAAGGTCGACAGTTTGTGCCAATTGCGGAGAACTGGATCACACTCACACAAGAGAGCGACCATGCTCCAAGCCCTCGTATTGCGTTAATTGTGCAGGGGATCACCCTGCATTTAGCCACGACTGCAGAATCTTCAAGAAAGAAAGGGAAATCATACAACTACAGATTGACACAGGAATATCATTCCCTGAAGCTAGACGCCGTGTAGAAGAGGATACGGACAGCATGGACCAAGGATCAGACTACCCCAGACCAGTTTTACACTTATCTCCAAAGAGACGGATTCAACTGAAGACGAACCTCTTCATGGATGTCATGCAGAAGAAATCTTCACCAGAACAACCAAAGAAGAAAGAAACCATGCACTCTCCTGAACCAGTTTCATGCATATCACCCAGGAAACAAAGTCATACATCCTCTACTGATATCCCTCAAACAAAGATGTCACCTGAACAAGCCAAGACGAAAGAAGCATTGGCTTCTGAGAACAAGCATTCTAAAAAATGCAATGAAGTGATGGCTGCATCCAACAAAGACATCTACCTCAAGTTGGTACACAAAGATCTATCACTGACCACGTATGACCGCCTAGCTTTGATTGAGAAGCATCTAGAAAATTCTAAAAGTACTCTGACAAATGCAGGCCTTGAAAATGGATATGGACTTCTCTTACAGAGAACAACTCAAAGTGCAGGCTGCTGGCCAAAAGAAAAGTATTGTACTTAGAGTTTCCAATGAGAGCGAGAGTTCTCGAGAAGTCTCGAGATCAGCAATGACTCAGCATTTTCTCGTCTCGCCGAGCGAGTCTCGAGAATTGAAATGTTGATCATTGTTTAACATCGTGTTCATGTGTTTAATATTTATAACAGTTACAAACCATTGGGATGTTGTTTTGTTTTGCTTGATATTATTGTTTTTGTGTAATTGCTCCATTGTTCAATTTAAATATCTGTTGATGATAATCCCCATTGTATACCTGATAAATGCTGAAGTTGAACTTGTACAAATGTTTTAAAATTATATAATATCTGGATGTTTAGCTGTGATTTATAGGAAACAAAACACACAGATTAACATTAAAACTATAAAGGATATCATAAAAGGCAAAAAATGTGATCCATTGCAAGATTAAATCTCTCTTGTTTTATCATTGTGCCAATGGCAGGACAGTGTCCTAGATTTCTCGAGAAATTCTCGATTCTCGTGCACTAGACCATGTCATTCTCGAGAGGTGTCGATCGAGACTCATTGGAAACACTAATTGTACTGTTGCCGAGATCCGGGAAGCGACAGCATCACACCTATTCACAGAGATTGAATACGGAACTATGATTCTTCTTCTTATCCACGATCTACTCTTTCTTATCCTGAAATTGGTAGAACATCGCCAGAACAGTTCATGTCAAAAAGAACAGTCAGGACACCTAACTAAGTCAGCTGCAGCAGTTGTCTGCTTGGTGTTAAACAACAAATGGCAAACTAGTAGAAGGAAGCTCACAGAAGACTACGTGTACCTTGAGTATACAAAAACACTTCTTGCATCATTGAGACTTTACCAAGCACGCACACAACTTGTACAACGTACACAACAAACAAAGGGGCCGTTCAACAAAGACGGTTTCAGTACAAAGTCGGACCTCATCAAAGCTATTAAAAATTACAAATTTACAGAAGAAGGAGCCGGTGCTCTGATCCTTCTTATACGCCACAACCTGTTTACAACTGCGCTAAAAGTAGCCAAGAAAATCCGTAAATAATTTCTTGACCAACCTACAAAGTTAGTTCTTCCAACACAGACATGCTATGTGGACAATAAACAAAGACAAATAACACCTGAGCAAGCCTCGATATAGCCCAATAAGGTGCTGCAGAGGCGTAAAACACACACACACACACACATAATTAATTTGGAGAGAATGTTTCATCTCCTTGAAATTAATTAGATATTTTTTCAACAGAATGACATTGATTGACTTGATCAGTGGCGTATTTAGAGGGGGGGGGCTTTGGGCTATGCGCACCATTTGGCTGTCATTCGGATGAGACGTTAAGTTGGTGGTCCCCTGTATCGATATCTGGGCAAGACAAGTAAAAGATCCTCACATGGACCCCTCATGATTGTCCACAACTGGACTTAGATTGCCACTAATTATCTATCAATCTATCTAACTATCTATCTATCTATCTATCTATCTTTCTATCTATCTGCAATCTATCTATATCTCTATCTGTCATGACATAAATTACCTTTCCCACTGTAGTTTGTACCCGGATCTGCATCATTAATTCAATTGCTGATTCAGCAGATCAGCACTGAGTAAAATGCACAATTGCACATCTCATGAAATCAATGAGGTTCTCCAATATCAACTGAAGTTACTCCAATTGGATAATCGGTCTACTCATCCACCATATTGGCAAGTGGTACAACAGGTATACGCTTGAATTCACTAAATTGCTTCTTTTCATGTCTGCCCGAGGATGATAAATTGATACTGAACAAGTTAAATCAGCGAAAAAAAGCAGAAGGAAAAGTCAGCTAAAATCAAAGTCAAATTCGATATACTTCCTCGTTCATTTCTAGATCGAAAAGTTTCGGTTTCAGAAAAGTTACACGAATCATCGCTGCACGCCACATGTTCATGATGTTGCAACGAGCTATTGTCAGCAATTTCACATCGGATGAATTCGATCAACTCTCAAGTTTGCAAATTCATGCTGTTAGATTGACATGAGATTCACAGGAGTCTGTTCAGCCAATGTGTAATTCAGTTTGTTAAACCAGACCTAGTGGGGTTAGTCCGACTGACTGGGTAGCACCTTGGTATTTACTATTCACAGCTATTACAATGGGCAAGTGAGATATCATGCTTCTGGCTCAACGGCTGTGACACATGACTTGACAAGGTGTTCTAACAAAGATATGGTAAGTGCAGCCCTTTTAATCGAGTTCTTGGTGCTCATGAGGGTTGATTGATGAGATGGGAGAGAGATCAGGAGTCCCCAACATGTTACACATTTACCCCATCTGAGGGATCTTTTACCTGCCCAACACAGACACTGACACAGGGCTATTGATTTAACGTCTCATCCGAATAACATCCAGCTGGGATCTTACTCATTAAGGCACTGACAATTTCATGATCTCGAACCGGGTTTCAAACACATGCAAGCAAAGACCTTTAGTGGAGCAGGCGACCACCTTAACCACTGCAGTGGTGACATGTACTTTCTCTCCCGTCTCGTCAATCACTCTCAACTGGGCGTGGAGGGCGGCATTTACCACATTGATCTGTCTGTCAGTAAATTAGAATTGTTTGCAGGTGTTTTTTTTGTCATGAAAATTAAAATATCTGGGCTGCGACAATTAAGAGAAATGTGCAGTACGATGAATTATTATGAGCAAGCAAGAATTGTATTTTTAATTGTTGTAGCACAACCAGACTTTCGGACTAATTTCACTGCTCTATTCGCTCCACGAAGGGACCAATCAGATGTAATCGCCGCAGATCGGGGTGTCTGTTCTCTCATACTGGGTCATCATCCTGTCAATGCTTTTGGAGCAGTGCACTTGGATTGAATAGGAAGCACTTGTGAAGTAATCAGCTGTGAATTGGGAGTGATCTCCTCCCCCAACAACATGTAGCAATTTAGCTTTTCAGTTCTGCGAATTTCTAGTATGAAACTCTAGCAGTTGCACAGTTACCCAGTTCTGTGCTTGTGGCTCCTATACAATGTTCATTTATCAAGCCCGGAACTCAATTTATAGTCACCAAAAACTGAAGAATACTATGGCTTTGGAACCTACAGTAATGCTTCAAATCTACACTCTTCAACGCAAAAGGTTCTTGATGGTATATATAAAGAACCCACAGCCGAAAAAAAGAACCCAGTAAATGCAGCCCTCTTAGCCCAGTTCTGGCAGCACACTACATGTATGGTTGATTAATGAGATGGAAGGGAGGTTGAGAGTCCTCAGCAGGTTACACATTGATGCCATTCGAGCTAGGGATCTTTTACTTGCCAGCATTGAAACTGATACAAGGGGCGGCCAATTGAACGTCTCGTCCAAAAGTTTTTGACATCCAGCTAGAATTTTGCTCACGAAAGCCCACTGAATATTTGGGTTCCTCAACCGGGGTTCAAACCCACGCAGACAAAGACCTTCAGCGGAGCAGGCCTGAACCATAGCAAGTGCCCACTCAGCTATTAGGCTGCCAAACTGGATTCAACTTCCTGCACCTACAGAAGAACTGGTAGGGGCTACGGCAATCATACCGCACAACTTAATTCTGATGAGCGTGGATCCTGAACCAGCTGGCCTCCATTAATTTGATTGCATGGTGTGTCAGAAAAGACAAATATTGCCTGCAACCTGTTGGTCAAATTCGTAAGACACTTGTCCTCAAGAAAACTGTCAGATTTATATACCTTGTCAGTAATTCTCAGAGGTGCCATGGATGGTACATATTTATGGTGTCAACTTGGGTTCAAAATAAGTTTTGTATGATACAATTACATGTATGATGTTATTATTTCATAAATTATGATGTTGTGATGAATAGATACTCTATTCAGTCCGATTAGATTACATTGGTATTGCAGGATTTATCGTAAGGTTCAACATCATACAAGTACTGTATTCTAACTGGACTGACTAATGCATCTATTTGTTGCTCTACTTGTATGATGTTGAACCTACACGCTTAACACAAAAGTTCTTATAAAGAACTCACTGCCGAAAAAAGGTTCTACATTTTTTAAGGGTTCAATTGAATTGAAAAGGTTCAATATATGGTTGGAAGGCGACAGGACGCCATCCTCCCAACCTGAAAGAAAGGGGTTCCATTGCGGGAGTTCAGTGCAGCTGGATTATCTAAATGTTGTTTTTGTTTGCTTCTGAAACCTTTTTAAAAGTTTGATATAGAACCTTTGGGGTTCCTTATCTATACCAGCTTATAGAACACTTAAAGGTTTCATATGAAACCTTTTTGTTAAGAGTGTTGCGATAAATCCTGCGATACCAGAGTCAGCAATTCTCACTGATGACCTTGTAATGCTGAAGTCTTGACTTCACAAAATACTAACTACAAAATTGTTGTGACATGTAGCTGAGAGCATGGCATCACACCTACTTATTGCTTAAAGCAGGGACGTAAACTTTAGCTGAGAGCATGACGTCTCACTTACTCATTGCTAAAAGCTCTTATAAACATTTGGCTTAGTCCAGCATTTACTAATAACATGATTTTAATCAAACATATTCTCAAGTTTCAGCCTCGTTTCATGAAAGTTTTCAAGCTACTTACGTGTTATAAAGCATAATGTCAGGTATCCAAATTGTGTCAGTTGTAAGGCGGATCTGTTTGACTCCTCCGAATTCTGTTGGGTCCCATCTGAGATAGTCGTCTCGCCATCTCTGAAAAAATTAAATAAATAAATATTTACAGTTACTGTATGGACAATTAAAATCTCCATACTGTGCAACAATAAAGAAAAAGGTTGATTTTGGTGAATGAGAGCCCCCACAGGTCTCGGGCCTCCTCGTGGCGGTGGGTGGTAACACTATGGTGAAGACCTCTATCCTTAGTGGCCAACACGAGACAGTGCGCAAGCACACGTCTCCCCGACGGAAATGGGGCAACCTGTTTGCCGTGGGTTGCGACCCGTGTTGGAGGATGAAGGGGTCCTGGTAGTTGAGTTGGGTGGGACTAAGTTGGCCCCTCCCATACAATACACTACTTTGGCCTGGATTTCTCCCAGACGGGAGGCTGGATTGGCCCGGTCCAGTCAATCGGCTTGTCATGTTGTCATTAGGACTTAGGTCCTATTTGGCCGTGGCTGATGGGTCAATCAAGGAAGGTTAGAAACCGAGTATTTGCCTGCCGTGATTACTGTTATCATGATTTGAGGCTATATTTTAGGCCTAGCCTTTTAGAGTATATCCTTCATGTATCGCTGGGACCAGGGTACTGGGCTCAGCCCTATCCATGTTGGTCTCCCCGTGTTGGGCTCCGTGGTGGGTGGGGACCATGGTGGATGAAGTCTAGAAATCTGTATGGATTTTTTCAACCGAACTGTTTCTAAAACCGGATTCTTTGATTGTGACACAGAGCATTGGCCAAAATTCATTGTACTGAAAGGAAAGGATGATGAATACAGAAGAATATCCTCGGTGACCCGGGCGAAAGCCCTTTTTAAGGCGATCGGTGACCCTGGAGACGTCAGACGACTCCCTGGTTCACTTCTTATTAAATGTCGGGACAGTGACCAGTCAAAGAAACTACTAAACATGACCAAACTGGCTTCAGCGGAGGTGGAGGTGACTCCCCATGAGAGACTGAACTCAATTAGGGGAGTCATATACTCGTATGACAGTCATGAGAGCTCGGATGATGAGCTACTCGAATGGTTCGCTTTCCGGAGGACTCCAGTTATTTCCATATACAGGATGGGGAAGAGACAAACAAAAGATGGTTCCACTGTTGAGACCCTTAGTCTCACCTTCAAAGGTAATCGGCTTCCGGAGGCGGTAGAAATAGGTTTTGAGGCCTGCAGGGTACGTCCCTATCTTCCTAACCCTCGAAGATGTTACCGATGCCAAAGATATGGCCACATAAATAAGACCTGTAAAAACCGAGTGGAAGTATGTGCCACCTGTGGAGGCATAGATCATGTCCATACAAAGGACGCGCCATGTGGCCATGCGCCAAAATGCATCAACTGTAAGGGCAATCACCCCGCATTTGACAAATCGTGTCCGAAATGGATCTACGAGAAAAAAGTCCTTGAGATCAAGGCAAACTCTGATGTTTCATTTCCAGAGGCCAGACGAATCGCCCAGTCCCAAATCGGGGCTGCTAGTTATGCTCAGATCGCTGGTGGAGATAATGTGAATCCTCAAACAGGATCACAATTCTCCCAGCGATCAGACATGCAATACTCTCCTGGACCCAGGTCATCCCCACGAAATACACCAAGGCTAAGACTTAATCTCGATCCAGCATTTCACTACTCAAAAAACAGTGACAACTCCCATACAGACAAAAACAAAGAAAAGTTCTGCACACTGTTCGCTCAAGCAAGGATGGAGGAACTCCTTGCAGCACATGGGCAACACATTGACAAAAAAGAAGACAAGATCAACAAAACACCACAAATTGACACACAGACAAAACCAACAAAAAGAAAATCAGATGGAAATTCTGATGTGAGAACACCTGCAAAGATACTAGCAACAGAGGTCATCGAGCCGGATCTAAACGAAAGTTATGAAACAGTCGACTCTGAACTCACAGAGGGAGAAGAAGACATGGATTCTCAATCCCCTCCCTCTGTGCCTGAGGTAGTTCAGGACAAACCTGACAACAATACAAGCCCGCCCGCCCAGATCCCATCCGCTTCTCCTGCAGGTGAACAGCAAGGTCAGGGGGGCAAACCAGACAAAACCGAATATTCGACACAAGACCGGACATCACAAAAAACCAGGACAAATCAAACACAACAAAAGGAAACTCCCAAATTAAAGAACCCAAGCCAAAAACACCCTCACTCGAAAAATCCTGACCCACCTGACACCAGTACAGGAGGAAGGGATACTAACACAAAAGTCATTCTTAAACGGGACAATCTAAAATTTACCTTTAGAACCCCGTTAAACAGATAACCAAATTCATGTCAGAACAAAATTCCATGGACAACATCGTGCAATGGAATTGCCGAGGTTTTAGAGCAAACTTTGACGAATTGAAAATACTTACATCTGAATATAAAGCAAGTATCCTATGTCTCCAAGAGACATTTTTAAAAGCCTCGGACAATATTACTGTGAGAAATTATCACATATATAATTCTTATGGAGAAATTGTCCATGATAGGGCAATAGGTGGTTCTACCATTATGGTTAGGCACGGTATAATTCATACGTGCCTAAATCTTAACACCACCTTACAGGCAACTGCCATCCGCCTTACTTTACGTAAAACGATTACCGTGTGCTCCCTCTACTTGTCCCCGAGTGTTCGGGTGACACTACAAGATCTAAATAACTTATTTAACCAATTACCTGCCCCCTCCATTATTCTTGGGGATTTTAATGGTCACAGCCCTTTATGGGGCAGTACGGACCTGAATAGTAGAGGTGAACTTATTGAAGACTTTATAAATGGAAATAATCTCTGCATTTTCAATGATGGGTCAGATACATTTCTACATTCAGGACATGGCACGTACTCTGCTATTGACCTCAGCATAAGTGATCCAAATTTGTTTTTAGATTTTGAATGGAAAGTACTAGAGGATACACATGGAAGTGATCATTTCCCTATTCTATTGAAATTGTTAGATGTTGGGCCTAACTCCGGTTTATCAAGGTGGAAATTCAATAAAGCAGACTGGAATCTCTTCTCAGAACTCTGCAACAAAAATATTACCCAACAGAAATATGCAGATTCCGATTCCCCTGTAGACAATTTCACAAAAGATATTATAGACATAGCAAATAAAGCGATACCGAAATCTCAATCAAATCCTCACCATAGCCCTAAACCTTGGTTTGACACAGAGGTCAAAGAGGCTATCAAAGCCCGCAAAAAAGCATTACGTGCCTTTAAATCTCGCCCAACACCAGAAAATCTAAATCAATTTAAAATCTTCAGAGCAAGAGCGAGAAGGATAATAAGACAAAAGAAAAGGGCTACCTGGCAAAACTATGTCTCTAAACTAAATACCCGTACACCCAGTTCCAAAGTATGGAAAATGATAAAGAAGATACAGGGTAGAGATACATCCACACATATTCAACATCTTGTCATCGATGAAGAGGAGATAACCACTACTGAGGAAATTGCAAATAGAATAGGTGACCAATTCGCATTTAATTCCTCATCGAACAATTACACCCAAGAATTCCAACAATTTAAAGAGAGGGCCGAACGACAAAATTTAAATTTCCAGTCTGATAACTCTGAAGCATATAACATACCTTTCTCCATGGAAGAGCTCATAGCGGCATTGAATAAGGCTAAAGACTCTGCTACTGGAGCAGATGAAGTTCATTATCAACTACTAAAGCATCTACCGGAAACAAGCCTTAAAATTATGCTTCAGATTTATAATAGAATATGGGACTTTGGTACATTCCCAATGCTGTGGAAGAAAGCGATAGTAATACCAATCCCAAAACCTAACAAAGATCACAGTGATCCGCTTAACTATCGTCCGATTGCACTTACCAGTTGTCTTTGTAAGACCATGGAAAGGATGGTCAACAATAGACTAGTATGGTATTTGGAATCAACTGAAGCCATAACAGAATATCAGTGTGGTTTCAGGGCCAAAAGAAGTACCTTGGACCATTTAGTATCATTCGAAACCTACATAAGAGATGCCTTCATTAAGAAAGAACATGTAGTTGCAGTATTTTTCGACTTAGAAAAAGCTTATGACACCACTTGGAAATTTGGAATTATGAAGGACATTCATGAAATGGGTCTACGGGGAAGGCTTCCTCAATTTATAAATTCATTCCTTCAAGATCGTAACTTCCAAGTCAGAATTGGAAGCACACTATCCAACAATTTCAACCAAGAAATGGGAGTTCCTCAAGGAAGTATTCTCTCTCCGACATGTTTTAATATTAAGATTAACAACATAGTCCGACATATCAAGGAGAATATCAAGTGTTCTTTATACGTAGATGATTTCCTCGTTGCTTTTAAGTCAACCAAAATGACAAGTGTAGAACGACAATTACAACTTAACCTAAACAGGCTGCAAAAATGGTCATACGAGAATGGTTTTAAATTCTCCAAAAATAAAACGGTATGCATGCACTTCTATCCTCCCAGAAGCTTTCAGCCGGATCCAATCTTAATGTTAGAAAATTCGAAAATCAAAGTAGTAAACCAGTACAAATTCTTAGGAGTTTTACTGGATTCTAAATTCTCCTTTATTCCACATATCAAAGAACTTAAAGCTAAAGGTTTAAAATCTCTTAATCTTCTCAAAGTAGTCAGCAAGCTCAGTTGGGGTGGAGACACCACTGTGTTACTACGACTTTATAGGGCAATTATCCGTTCACGTCTCGACTACGGGAGTATTGGGTATGGATCAGCAAGACCGTCTTACCTCCGATGTCTAAATACAGTACACCATCTCGGCATTCGCCTGTGTCTTGGGGCATTTAGAACATCGCCAATTGAGAGTCTATATGTCCTTGCGAAAGAACCACCATTGTCACTACGTCGTATAAAACTTTCGCTGCAATATTTTGTAAAACTGGCAGCATGTCCAACAAATCCGGCTTTTTACCCGGTATTTCAGCCAAAGTACCAACAAATTTATATGACTAAACAAAGTGTTATAAAACCCCTAGGGCTTAGAATGAAACCCTACTATGACATAATAAACAAAGACAACTGCATAGTTGCTGAAGTGCAGGTTCCATCCATATCTCCGTGGACCCTTCCTTCACCAATTTGTAATCTGGACCTGACAAGTCTTAGAAAATCTTCTACAAGTCCCCTGGAATACCAGAGTAAATTCCTCATAATAAAGTCCCGGTATCCATCATACAAGTTTCTTTACACGGATGGGTCCAAAGATGGACTTCTGACTGGTTACGCAGTCACCTCCGCAAAGACAAGTTACTGTAATGAACGTATACCTGATGTGTGCTCGATATTCACAGCAGAACTGACAGCTATCTACAAGGCGGTAGAAATGGCAGTCAACTCAGAAACTAACAATTTTGTAATTTGCTCTGACTCAAAGTCTGCATTGCAGGCAATAGCCAACAAGCAGGTGGAAACCCCTCTTGTATTAGACATTCTTTTTGCCTTAGCAGCAATGAAAGAAAACAAGGATATTATATTTTGTTGGATTCCAAGTCATGTTGACATCAAAGGAAATGAGATGGCTGATCTTCATGCGAAGAGAGCCTTAAGTAAAAACTTAACGGACTATGTTGTCCCTTATACGGATTTTAGAAATCATATCAATGATTTTACCAAGTATAGTTGGCAAGTACGATGGAATGCTTGCCAACGAAACAAGCTACGCACAATACTACCACACGTCATGAAAGATATAAAAATTGATGTGAACTCACGCAGAGAGCAAATCGTAATTCATAGATGTCTTTTAGGGCACAGCAGATTAACCCACTCACACTTATTAAACAATGATGCAGCACCAATATGCGAAGGGTGCCAAGTACCACTTTCGATCAAACATATCTTGATAGAATGTAATAACAATCTACATCACCGACCCTTTCAATCAGGTAATCTCAAACACTTATTCTTAGAAAATTCAGCGTCCAGTATAACACGGTTCCTCAGAGATAACGACTACTTCTACAAATTATGAGAAATTAGTTCCAGGATAATCTATCTAACCAATGTTGCCTCTAAATAGCCCACACTGGTGCTGATGGGGCGTAAAACACAAACTCACTCACTCACTCACTCACTGGTGAATGAGAGACTTTATGCTTTCATAAGCAGTTTAGTTGAGCTTGTTTATCATTGACTCAATTGCAATATATCGCCCATTTCAGTTACTTACAGCCGGCACTGTATTATACATGTATGATGTATGCTTGTGCAAGACTATTTGGACCTGGTGTTTCCTAGGAAGCTTTGCAAATACAGTCTGTACTGAGTATAACTATGTATGGCATTCTTTGAGCAAATACTATGTGTGCATGTTTGAGTCTACTTCAGTCTTTGTATACAATTAGGACTTTGTATGTCGTGTAAGCGAATGAACAAAATTGAATTAGGACTTTCCGTGGACTTCACAAAGACTCAGCAAAGACTTATTGAAGAGGACATCGCGAATTCTATTAACGTCGATTCAAAGCAAACTTTCTTTTTATCTGACTGCCGCCAAATCCCTAAGGGTGGTCGCTTAGTCCTGCGAGTTCTCGAGGCCGGTCACAATGTGCCCAGTGTAATGTAGAACTCAATAGCACAGAAGAGAAACAAGGACCTGTTGTTTCAGAAGTTCACTTTTCTTAAGTTAGCTCCTCGAGTATCTATATCAAGTTATTTTTATACTTGTGCAAGTTTTACTGTTATGAAATGTGTCAGTGTTCACAGAAAATAATCATTATACCGCTGTTGAAAAATGGTTGAAATAAAAATATCAATTAAATCAATAAATCATATACCATGGGTAGATGGTACCTGCGTTACAAGACCCCTTATTGCAAGACTGACTTCCCTTATTTGACCGCTTTCTTCCCTTGCTCAGTTGTATTTTTAGTGCATTTTCCCCCCAAACGAGAGACCTCATCCCCTCGAGAGACTGCTTCATAACTGCAGAAGGGGCGGTCTTATAATGCTGGGACCACTGTATAAATTATCCGAATGCCTGTAGCCAATCATAAAAAAAAATGCTATGTTCACCTGTCGAGACATCTTTTTGGTATTTAGTAGTCCCTGCGGCGCATAAAGCAGTAACTGCCAATACTAATAACATAAAAATGCTGTAAAGAGACATTGAGAATTTTCTTTCAATCCTTAAGAGGCACAAAATACATTATGTGCATGACTCATGCAGGGGTTAGGGTTAACTTAGTGGTAGCATGCTAGGCTGCACTGTAAAATTTGAAATTCTGAGTCAGCTCAAATGGTTGAGTGAGATGGTGCACAATTTGTTTGAGCTAACATAGCTTGATGTTGTGAGTTATGATAATCTTTTCGTTGTTATAACTTACAACAGCAAGCTATGATAGCTCAAAGAAATTGTGCAACCATCTCACTCAATCATTTAAGCTAACTCAAAATTCAAATTTACAGTGTGCTAATCGATGGGTCAATGGTTCGAATCCAGCTCTTGCCAGGTCACCTTAGCCTCTATAGGACGGCTGTTTCATCCTGGCTCATTGTTGCATCCTCCTCATGTCCTAACTGGCTACCACAAGTGCATAAATACATGACATAAAGCCTCAATCATACGTCCATGCTCTGTATTCCCTGATAAAGTTAGAAAAGACAGAGCTCCACCTTGCACATAGCTCTCACTGACAGGATGGTGCATTACTGAAAATTTACAAGTCTGCTCTGCATGTAGCTCCATGAGGGTGATGCTATATCTTTAAGGGTCAGTGTTTTGGTCAAAAATCATCCCCAACATGTCATTGATGGGTCATAAGTGGAGCACTTTGAACCCATTGGGGTTAATGCATTCTCTTGGTGTTTCGTTGCTGCATAGAAAATTGTGCATACAAGGTAGTTATGGGTGGCCAAGGACCTACTTGCTTCATGCCAGTATACAATGAAAAAACTCTCAAAAGCAGTATCTAGTTCATAAAATAACCTTCCATACCTTCTTGGCTAATTTTACCTACAGAGTTATATTGAGTTATTTAAGAGTAACTTAATCTTTAAACTCTTTCCTTTTTCAAACTGCATATTGCTGTCATTCTATCAAACAAGCTTGGCCTTACTCAGCCCCTTGACAGATGGATGGATGATTGGGGCTCTTAGTGCTGTATTTATGCATTGGGAAGGCTAATTTTGGACAGGAGAGGGACACAGCAACGAGGCGAAGGATGTTTGAAACAGCCGTCCAACATGGGTCAAGGTGACCCAACAAGGGCTGGATTCGAACCCTTGACCCAAGGATTGGTAGTCCAGCATGCTACCACTAGACCTCCCCTATTTATTCACAGGATAAGTGTACCAAACGTCTTCAGATGATTTAACCAACAAAGTTGATATTGAGACGTTTAAGGTTAAACTTAATTTTAAGACTCCTTTTCAAACCACACAGTGCTGCTATTCTACCAAAAAGGCAAGGCCTAACCCAACCCCCTTGACTGACCAGAAAGGTTAGTCTTCATGAATTTATTCATTGTTACATATTACTCGTCTTGTTGGCATTATCTTTTTGATCGAGATCTTCTACAAAAAATTTATAATTGGATATTCAGAAATTAGAAAAGCTGTGGAAATTTAATTTCCTGTAAATCGGTTTGAAGTAATAATGTAAATGTTCATTTAAAGGAAGACAATATCTTAATTGCCATATTAGCTACAAAAGATGACAGATCTTTATTTAAGCCTTTCCATTGTCAAGTAATTAAAATGATTTCTTTCTCTACTGTTGCAAATTTCTAATAGGGTTTATTTCATCTCATTAAAATCTATAGAACATTCGTGTTCAATGTTATTGTGAAGGAAATTAGATATCAGATAAACCTGGGCATGAATGAACTACTTTTTAAATGCCTTAGAAAATAATTTCACGTAAAAATCGAACTTGTCCATTACCAATTGCCATGACTTTTAATTGCCCAGTGAAAACAATACGGTTTTGTTTTAAAACAATTGTGTTCTCAAACCATCCATGCATCCTTTGCAACTGTAGCACATCATTTAATCAATCAGAATGCAAATTTTTCGTGATTTTGTTCAACAGATTTGATTTTTCCCTCGGGAATATTTCGCTCAGCAATTGTCACACGATTCATCAACTTTATGCGAAGATTGAAATCCAGTAATTGAGCTAATTAGTTAAGCATTCCAATATCTAATTGTGAGTGATGGTTGTTTCAGATGTCATTGGAATTGATCAACTAATTAAATCAACTGCTCTCTGTCTTCCGAATTTATGACGGGAGGATGGATGGATTGATGGGTGGATGATTGGGGCTTTACGTCCTGTATTTATGCACTTCATAGGCTAATAAGGACAGGAGGAGGACATGGCAATGAGGTGAAGGATGATTGAAACAGACGTCCAACATAGGCCCAGGTGACCCAGCAAAAGAGCTGGATTCGAACCCTGGACCCAGCGATTGGCAGTCCAGCACGCTACCATTAGACCAACCCTCCTCCCACTTATGGGGGGGAGAGGGCAGCTGGGTGGTTAAATGGTATAAGCCGGGCCGGTTCCGCTGAAGGTGTTTGCTTGAATTGATTAGAAAATCGTGTTTAGGAACCCAAAATATTTTCCATGGACGTTCAAAAGGAAACTCCCAGCTAAGGGGGTTCGAGTTTTGCTCAGGGGGTACTAACTTTTCTTACGTTTTACAAGGGGGTTGGGCATAGGCGTATCGGAGGGGGGGCAGGGGGGGCGATCGCCCCCCCCCCAAAAGTTTGGGAAACAGTAAGATTCGGGCAAAAAGGCAAAAAAAAATTTGGGCAGATGACTAAATAATCACTGTTGAAAATTAATGATTTCCATGCAATTTCATTTGAAATGGTATTAAATCTAGATCTTGAAATTCGGGCAAATGTCGCTCGCCCCCCCAAAAATTGCGCGTGCCGTACGCCTATGGGGTTGGGGATACTAATTTTGTGAAACGTACGCGCAATTGTCGAAGGTGGCATATATGACAATTAAAAATATGTGTATGCTTTAGCTTTGTATGATTGGGAGGTTACATGTACAAAAAAAGTCCACATTGATCCTGAGGGGGGGGGGGGAGTATCAAAAATTCTCATGAAAGGAGGTGTTTAATTTTTAACAACAACTTCCGTAAAAACTCCCAGCCTCTCCAGTCATTAATTCTGAACGGTCCCGAATTATTAATTTTTTTGTTATTACCAAATTCAGAACTTTGCATTTTTTAAAAATATTTCCAAACCAGTGCCATTTCTAGCGCACAAACACAGTATAGGCCCATTGGCTTTCTTTCATTGTTGTGTAATTAATTACTCAACAGTAAGAAAATTCAGTTTATGTCTGGCCAGGTCACTAACCACCATTGAGCTTGACAGCCAGGGTATAAAATAAGAAAATTTGATAACTGCGCGTTTTGTCTTGCGCGAACTATCGCCATTAAATATGGATTACCAATTGGTGTTCTAGAGGGCTGGCAATGTGGTATCAAGCATTGCAAATTTGCAAAGGATGACCAATTGTCCATCTGCTGGCAGACAAAAGTATCAAATTGGTTGAAATACAAAGTGTATTGTGGGGATTTTACAGTTCATCGTAATTTAGCACAGAAAGGTTGAATTTGATCACTGCACAAATTCAGATTGATCACTGCACATTTTGGGATCGTTGCACGCTTATTTTATACCCTGTACGCAGCAGCACTTGTAACCATTTGTTGTGTGAACTCACACATTTTTAAAAATCATTAAGTACGTTGCACTAGTATAGTGTACTCCTTATGCAAACCAAAAACACTCAAGATTCAGTAATACAAAGCACTTTCCAGACATACAGGAAAGCAGATCCTACAGTGACAACACAAAAGGAAATACAAAAGGGAGAGAGAAAAAAATACAAGTTTGTTTTGCTTTGTCTTAGTTCATTCACAATTTCCTATGTTCCACCCAATCAATGAAAACAAATACTGGTTCTGTCAACATGACAGAATTCTGTTATCTCGAGGTAATTAAAGGTTTTCTTTCCAATCAAAGCTTTTGCTGCATACCCCAAAGGAAAATCAAATCTGTCATTTGTGGTATACTCAAGGGATACATGTGTCAAACCAAAATTTAAGTCAATAAGTAGGGGAAACGGGGACACAGTGAATCAGCAATGTTTATTTCGGTAATATCTCAAAAAGTTTTGTATCCACATTCTCAATGTTAGGCTTAATTGAAAGTTTAATGTGCCCCCTACCAACAACTATGGTATCAAAGTATTAGCAGAGCTTCAGCATTTTCTGCTGTAATCCAAAATTGTAAGAAAAAAAATTGATTCACAGTGGCAACATACAGGGACAGTGGGACACTGTGAATCAGCACCCGGGGCACAGTGAGTCAGTGTTATAAATACAACAATCTTGTGGAAAGACAATAAATAAAGCTTACTAGATAGTGTCTCTAACCAAAGTTTATTTTGCCATTAACATTTCCTGAGGTGTAACAGCCATTAATGAACTTATTACTCCAAAACAAAACAGCTTTATTGTAAGATTGTTAACACGTATATTAAATAGACTAACAGAAGGGTAAGGTCTATTTTTCTGCATATTTGACAGTTGGGCATCTACACACAGTTGTTTATTGCTACTTATAAACAATCATATTTACAAACTATTCATTATCCTTACCTGGGTTGCAGTGAATCACTGAATGCAGTGATTCACTGTGCCCCACGGCAGCCCCGATTCACCGTGCAAGTGTGATTAATTTAACTAAAATCTTTATATCTTGATAATTGCTACCATGTGCTTCTGAAATACCAATGAATTACTTTCATTACATGTTCCTTTCACATATATTATAAGCACGCCAGTTAATCCTGGATAATTTGGACTATATTACAAAAATTCATAATCCAAAATATCAGGATTTAGTGCTCGAAATCATATTTTACCCCAGAACTCCTGTACAACATGAGCAATTTTGGATGTTATGCTTGAATGAGTATGCTGGACTGATTAGCCATCCTGTAGATGGCACATTCTAGCAATTTATGGTTTCAGTATCCAGAAATAGCCACTGATTCACTGTGTCCAGCGATTCACTGTGTCCCCGTTCCCCCTAGAGGAATGTTGAATGAGTACAACAACTTAAAGCTAGATAGATTGATTGACCAATAGATAGATAGATAATTAGATAGAGATAGATAGAGATAGATAGAGATAGATAGATGGAAAGATAGATCTATTGATGGATAAACAGATAGATAGATAGATTGATTGATTGAGCGATTGTTTTGTTGATATGATGATCAATCGTGGATTTATGAACTTTCTTACAATAAAATTACATGTTTTCCTCATTTAAGTGTGTTTAATTATATATTATAACATGGATTGTTTTGTATTGACCCGAGTATTCTCCCTGCCAGTCCATATTTTCCCCGGGGGCCACAAGGGAAAATATGATAGTTTTATTAGAGCCATGCGAAGTTTGATCTGTAACCCAAACAAGCTTTACCATGGCATAAAAAAATATTAAAATTTTTAAGGAATTTTTTAAATAAATAGATATCTTCCTATATTGTAGTTGAAATAAATAAAAACATGAGTGTAATATTTATTTTGAGCATCATTTAAATCAGAAGGCATAATAGCTTTAAAACCTATGTGTCTACATTAAAAAAATGTATGAGCTTGTAAATATAGCTTTACAGGTGATTTCATTGCCATGCGATTCTGGTCATTCACAGTTGCCTGTGAGAAATCAATGCAATGTATATACTTGCTACATTTGATATTTGCTGTGTGACATTCTGTTGTTTCAAGACCAATCAGACTAAACAAAAATGCTATGTATTTAGTGTGTATAGAATCTTGCAATCGCGTACTAATGAAATTGCCTGTAAGCAACTTTGCAAAACAATGTTACTATTAGCTTTCTGATATCTTTATTGCCACATGTAAAGAGCTCCATTAAAGTGTCGTTTTACTTTCATGCCAATAAAGATGCCTGGCAAAAGATAACAATGCTTAGATCCTCTTCTAATTAGTTCTCCTTAAATCCTTGCTTCAGCTATCTTATCAACAACAAGCAGATGAACTTGAATTGAAAAGATGAACTTGGTTTGTCCTCCATAGATAAGCTTGACCCTATTAACAGCAACAAATGGTGTTATTAGCCAACAAATAAGCAGCTAGAATCACTAAGTGCCATCAATTCCCATGCTATTAGCATTAGCCAAACACAGCCTGGGTGACCTTGCAGCTCACAATAAGAGCAGAGAAGAGCAGATATGATACTAAGGAGGCATAATTACATGTTTTTATCTCCGCAACAAGCTGTAATGTGCAAGTGTCTCAAATGAAAGAATTAGGACAAGTTGGTGTTGTCAAATACGCTGTTGATGCACTCTAAAAAATTTCGGGACAAAATTGGTTTTTTGAAAAACCAAATTTCAATGCAAAACCAAAATGGATTTTTAAAAAAATCCATTTTGGTTTTTTGCATTGAAATTTGGTTTTTCAAAAAACCATTTTGAATCTAAAAAACCAATTTTGTCTGAAATTGTTTAGAGTGTGCCAGTGGTTCAGTGATTACAATTCTTGCTGTCCTGGCCAATTAGCTCTTGGACTAATTTTAGGTTTAAGATTCATTATCATGCTGAACATCGATAGTGCCGGTAGACATTATAGGATGTATCTCAATGCTACTGTGCGGCTGAATGGTTAATGTCATGCACACACATTTTTAGTGGACATCCATACACAAAACACCAGTTGGATGTCGTTCGGATCGGATGTTGAATTGCTGGCCTCTTGTATCTGTGTCCGATCTGGGCAAGTGAAAGATCCCTCACTTGGGGTCAATTTGCAAGATGTTGAGGACCCCCGCTCTCTCTTACATCTCATCAATTCAACTAATGACATCTATCTATCTATCTACAGCCATGGCCGTTAGTTTTCACTCAGCTGCTATGCTTCACCATGGTGCTATCATTTTGACCAATCATAACAAAGCAAATACTTGCTCAATATTTACCAAATTGTCAGTAGCAGGTGTTCTGATAAAATTTAGTTGAAAGAAAGAATGTTATATAATAACTGTAAAGCAAAATGCTAAATTAGTTGCAAAATTTGAGCATATAATCAATTCTGATGTAAAATATCATTTGCATGATGGCAATAGTCACGAAAGTGTCTGGATGTGTTTAGCACCAAATTAAGCATTCATGACAAAATCACAATTAATTCTGCAGATTTAACATTTTCTCATCGGATTTGCTGGAATTGTTTATAATTACAAAAATTATTAATTTTTACAAGTAAGAATAAAGTAGGAAAAATATTTTCTTCCGATAAAAATTTCATTTGTTTTATTAAATTCCACATCTCTGGTAAGCGTTTAACACAATTTTCTGTTCAGATAAGGTGAAGTTCGATCTTTTTACACCTATCTAGAATTTGGCCATATTTAAAGCCAAAATGGTTTCTGTAAAATCCGACGAATCAACAGTCAAGCTATGTATTTATTTGTAATTTTGTCATGAATGATTAATTTGTTATGTACCTAACACATTCAGACACTTTGGTGACTAATATTGTGACATGTGGCATCAGTACTGATTATATGCTTAAATTTCCTCTAATTTAGTATTTTGCCATACAATCATTATGTAACATTATTCCATTCAAATTTGTTTTATCGGAACACCTGCTACTGTGTACAGACTATAATTCCTGACAATTTGGTGAAGATTGAGCAAGTATTTGCTTTGTTATGACTGGTCACAACGATAGCACCATGGTGAAGCATAGCAGCTGAGTGAAAACTAACGGCCATGGCTGTAGATATATAGATAGATGTCATTAGGTGAATTGATGAGATGGGAGAGAGAGGGGGGGTAATAATAATAGCAGCTGAGTGAAAACTAACGGCCACTATCTATCTATCTATCTATCTATCTATCTATCTGTCTGTCTAACTGTCTCTCTAGCTGTCTGTCTAGCTGCCTGTCTAGCTGTCTATCGAAGTTTATTTTACCTATTTATCTTTCTCTTTTATATTTGGTTTGACTTGAAAAGTAAACTTGTGAAACACTTTGCACACATTTACCTTTTTCCTAGAGATACATGTATACAGTAGAGTATACCACAAATGACAGGTTTGATTTTCCTTTGGGGTATGCAGCAAAAGCTTTGATAGGAAAGAAAACTTTTAATTACCCCGAGATAACAGAATTCTGTCATGTCTACAGAGCTAGTATTTGTTAATTCATTGATTGGGGGGAACATAGGAAATTGTAAATGAACTAAGACAAAGAAAAACAAACTTGTATTTTTTTTGTGTTTTTTTTCTGTCTCTTTTATATTTCCTTTTTCTGTTGTCACTATAGGATTTGTTTGCCCATATGTCTGGAGAGTGCTTGGGTATTTATCTGAAGGGAGTGTTGGAATCGTATAAGAAGTACTCTAGTACACGATATGAGTACAAAGTGCTCAATGCCAGTACTTTGTCAGTTTGCAAAACAAGCAGGTACAATATGTACCACCAGCCCAAAGTCATTGACCTGGTTCGATATAAACTGAAATCTCCGGATATAATTTACTGATTAATTACACAACAGTGAGAGGTTATGCAATCAGTTTTTTAAAAAAGTGCAATGGAAGAGACTTGGTATTTATAATGAAAAAAAAAGAGTTTTGTCTGAAAAACAGCAAGAAATAACAAAAAAACATAGTAAAATATTTTCTGAAAATTCATTCAATTTGTAATGTTTAGTCTTGAGAATAAACAATTATTAAACATTCTCATTGCTGGAAGAATGAAGGCTTGTTACAGTCTAAACTTGCCAGGTGCCACAAAGAGTCTATGAGAAGTAGTATGCCTACTGCAATAGTACAGTCTTTGACATATGGTAGCAATCAATCAGACAATGCAGAAAAATCCAGACATACATCTGGAAAGTGCTTTGTTGCATTTGAATCGTATAAGAAGTACTTAGTACATAATACAAGTACGAAGAGCTCAATGGCAGTATTTTAAAAAAGTATTAAAGCACGCTGTTAGTCCTGAAACTTCCAATTTGTCTGATAATTTTACACAAAATTTCACTTAAAACATCTGCTACTTTTGCTTGGATGGAAACATTTGAGACCAATCTTCTTTGGAAATGTTTCGTTTAGTTGGACAACATGGCAACATTTTACCTTCAATTAGTCAGTGTGACATAAAATTAATAGTAGTCACTAAACCACTGGCATTGACAGCGTATTTGACAAAACGAACAAGTCCTACTACTTTCATTTTGAACAGAGCCTTACTCATTACAGCTTGTTGCGGAGACAAATGCATGTAATTATGCCTCCTTAGTATCATATCTTCCTTTCTCTGCTCTTATTGTAGGCTGCAAGGTCACCCAGGCTGTGTTTGGCTAATGCTAATAGCATGGGAATTGACACCACTTAGTGATTCTAGCTGTTTATTTGTAGGCTAATAACACCATTTGTTGCCGTTAATAGGGTCAAGCTTATCTATGGAGGACAAACCAAGTTCATCTTTTCAATTCAAGTTCATCTATTTGTTGTTGATAAGATGGCCGATGCAAAGACTTAAGGAGAACTAATTAGAAGAGGATCTAAGCATTGTTATCTTTTGCCAGGCATCTTTGTTGGCATGAAAGTAATATAACACTTTAATGGAGCTCATTACATGTGGCAACAAAAGATATCAGAGAGCTAATAGTATCATAACATTGCCTTATAAAATTGTTTACTGAACTCATTTGCAGTTAAATTAAGGAAGATACCAAGCTTGGTTGGTAAGTACAGGGTATGAAATAAGTGTGTAACGATCTCAGAATTTGTAGTGATCAATCTGAAATGGGCATGCAATGATCAGCCTGATCATCAAATTCACCATATAATCCAAATTATTATGAACTGTTTCTCAATCCCAAGAGAGATAAATAGATCTGTTTTGTGAAAGTTTTGAAAACTTAAAGAAGTCATATTAACAGCGTGAGTAATTTCTTTACCGAAGCAAAACTTGTCTTTAAACGTAGCATAACGTCTTGGTGCACTCTAACTCACCTCAACCAATTTTCCAAATAACTCCAGCCCACCTTGTGAATTGGCTGTCATATATACCTCAATATAAGCTTAGTTTAAGGTGTTTTTCACATGTAATTAGCATATCTGGATAAATTGCTTCAATAATAGAACAAGGATCTACATGCATTAAAAAGATCTGTCTTCTGCGCAGAATTTTTAGAAAGTTATATCTTAAGTGATTATGGCCCAGGAGGCACATGTCTCATGACTTTGAAGGATTAAATCAGAAACCCAGGCTGTGCAGTAGCTAACTCCCAGCATTTGGCACAGGAATTGTAATCAAATAAACTCATGTACAATTTTCATGTGCTCCAGTGTATTCCACAGTTTTATATTGTTATTATTTGTATATTCAAATAATTAGCAGAATAGCTGATTTATAATAAACTTGGCAGAAAGTTTTCCCTTTTTTCTGTAGATTCTTATTGCATGCTACTCTTGGTCTGACTGACATATAAATTGTATATTTTAAATGATATAATTTTTTCACGCCTTCCAATATTCATTATGTAAAGTCAACAATTTGACCGGATTATACTGCGATATAGTGAAATTGATCATGAGTATTTTATGTCAAATATGCAACCTCTGCTTATTTTATGGTATTGACTTCCTTATAAGGCACATAGATCTAAAACTAGGATAAAACATGTGAGTTTGGAAATTTCCATTCACACAAATGATACAAAGATTTTTGAGTTCCGCTCGTGGAAATCCTTGATATGAAGTTGAGTAATGTTTTAAGTGAACTTGGAGCGACTCTGTCCACTTACATCAATGACTCTGTCGTTGAGCCTATGCAGTCTGTTCTTCATGAGCTCAAATCGACAGTCAATGTAAGTCCAACGACAGTAACTAACACTGCATCACAGACAACAGGAAATCTATTTAAAAAGTCACATTTCCAGTATTTGTGTGAAAGATAATTTTGCTATTATTATAAGCCATGTAAGGCACAGCAAGGCTAATAGGGCATTTAAGTGCTAAGTATCATTTATAAATTAAAGTATATTAGACTTACATGCTGGTTGGAGATTATATCGTGTCACGCAACCATCTACCAAAAAGGAGTTATTTTTCTTTCCTCTGTATATTTGGTTTGACTTGAAATGTAACTTGTGAAACACTTTTGACACATTCATACCTAGAGTATACAACAAATGAGAGATTTGATTTTCCTTTGGGGTATGCAGCAAAAGCTTTGATTGGAAAGAAAACCTTTAATTACCTCAAGATAACAGAATTCTGTCATGTTTACAGACCCAGTATTTGTTTTCATTGATTGGATGGAACATAGGAAATTGTGAATGTACCAAGACAAAACAAAACAAACTTGTGTTTCTTTTATATTTTTTTCTCTTTATCCCCCCTTTATATTTCCTTTTTTGTTGTCACTGTAGGATTTGTTTGCCCATATGTCTGGAATCTCTGGATAGTGCTCCGTATTATCTGAAGAGAGTTTTGAGATTGTATAAGAAGTACTCGGGTACGCGATAGACACGATACAAGTGCAAAATAAGTGGTGGATGAATTGACAAAAACAAATGGGTACTGTGGTACACTGTGTATGACCTGGCCAGACATAAACTTAAATTTCTGGAATGTCGACTAATTAATTATGCAGAGCCAATAGACCTATACATATTTGTGTATTTGAAATCAAACAAATAATGAAATCACTGTTGTAAAAAAAGTGAACTCCAACAGATTTCATAGCTCTTGTGAAATAATAGTTTATTAGTGAGAAATTTTGACTAAAATCCTCTCAAGAAATAAAAAAAACCAAACACTTGTCTTTACAGTAAGCCTGTGCAGAGAACACATTGTAACGTTCAGCCAACTTTGCCCCGTTCTATGGTAGACCTACAACTATAATATTCGCAAAGCGAATTGCGCTCAAGAGAGGTTTCAAAAATCTGTGCAGTGATGGTCTCAACGTCAATGTTTAGTTATTACTATTATACCATTATGTAACATCAACAATCTAGCATGGACTTAAAATATGGCAGCTTTCAGTGTTGTCTGCCTTTTTACTATTTAGCTGATTATCTATCAATTATGTTTTTCTATAATGCTTTTTACTATTTAGCTGACTATTCATTAATTCTACTTATCTGTAATCCTATTTATCTATCTGTCTGTCTATCTATTCTATTCTATTCTTAATCTATTCTGTCTTTCTAGTCTTGATTTCTCTCTTTTTTTTTTCTATTTATCTGTCTTTCAAATTTTGTGAAACAGTAACATAACTGCTTTTCATATATTGAATATGAAATAAATTTAATGAAAGTTATGAGTCCGACAAAAAGTTTTCAGTGCTGTGCAAATTTCATGGCTGTGCGGACTTACATATTATGAATTTTATTAAATAAAAGTTACTTACATATCTACACCACACTGAAACTGTGAGTTGATTCTGTCTTTCGTCCAAATCCATTTGTATCATTGCGAGGCCAAACCTGACCATCAGTATTTCTGTAGAGTTCATTAAGGGCCTCCCTCCGATACCTGCTCGCTTGTATCTTGCTACGAGGAACTTCGTCAAACGCTTTTCCTGAATCACAAAAAAAAATTTATCCACTTTTAAAATTGAGATTCATGACGCATTTTGGCGAACCTGCATAATTAAAAAGAGGCAGCATATTTCTAACATACAATGAGATCCTGCTGGATTTCAGTTACAGCCTGTAAACTTGATATGCAAAAAGAGTGAACTGTTGCACAGTGAAAATGGCACTTCGTGAATAATCATATTGATCCTTTGTCATGATCATACCCAATAATTTAAATGTTAATTTGATTTAAGGAGACTAATCCTGCTTGTTGGTGACAAGGAAACGAAAGGATTATGCATCTGATTTTACTCTAAAATCAGTTATGACAAATCAAAATGGCTTTCTCTACATCATGACTAATTGAACAGCCTCTATGTTTCCCATGTTGAATGTAATGAATATGACACTTCATAGGCTATTATGACTCATAGAGTGCCAAAATCTGTATGAACCAACACTCATTTTTTGTATATCAAGTTTTAACGTTTCTTGTTAGTCTCTCAGACGTCTCTAAAGCCATAACAAAATCTTTAACTAAATAGTCAGGTGCCAAAGCTTGAATATTTTTAGATTTAGATTTCTTTTATTTTCTCACACCTTGTACATTATTTTGCAAGTATATACATACTTCGGAAAAATTTTATAATTACAAAGTGGTGTGAAAAGGGGGTGCATTCGAGTAAATATATACTATGACCGAAGGTGAATGCACCCCCTGACATAGGTTAAATAAAAATTTACAAATGAATAACCATAATTATTATTAATACAACTTCATGTCCCTATCTTAAATGATATGTCTTATCATATCTAAAACAATATCAATCATTCATACATTTTTATACATACTTATTGTAAATAATTATACAAGCTGAAGAAAGAAGTACAATATGAGACTTCATGCCAGTATCCACAAAAAGTTAAATATTTTTAAACATAGCCTACCTCAGATGTTGGTGTGTATAACTCCTCTTCAGTAAAATCGTCATAAAAATAATCATCTCCTATAAACCTTTGGTATATAATTTTAGGCTGTTTTTCTTCCTTCTTCATTCGGTTCTTTTTCCGACTTCTGTCTTTCCTGCAACAAGAAAATGTATAAAATTTAAAATTAAATGTTTGTGCTAAAATTTTGTTCAGAACAATATTTTCTTTTGTATATATTGTGATAACTATGGAATATGGGAATTATTTCCCTGAAATACTGGGATGTGATTGGCTGACAGAGGTGTCGAATGGTATAAATGAGATAAGAGGAAATATGTGGTATATCACCTGAGGGCTTTAACCTAAACACATATACCCGATTCGATGGTGAATGACCGGCTTACAATATGTATACCATGAGACAAACACTTGAACATGTTAGTCCGGCGGCCAAACCCCAGATTTCACGGGAACCTCGCAGTATGGTCTGGACAATGTTTTTTTGTTGATTCTATATCTCTGAGATGTGCTCTTTCAGAATCTGAACGATGCCACTCTGTCATCGTTGGGCAATTTGCATAATATGCAAATTAAGGCGGCCATTACCAAAAATCTTGTTCTCGCCTGTATCTCAGTAACTATACATGATAGCAACATAATTTTGGTGTCTATCCCCATGTTTTGAGGGGTAAATAATCCAACTAGGCTATTTCCATAAATTTCACACAAATAGTTTTCTCAGAATTGACATATTGAGGCCGCCATTACTGAAAATCTTGTTTCTGATGATATCTCCGAAACTACAGGTGGTATCAAAATAATTTTGGTATCTACCGCCATGTTTTGAGGGTTAAATAATGAGATGAAGCCATTTCAGTAAACATCACACCAATATTTTGTATTTAACAGGCATGTTAACAAAGCTGCCATTACTGAAAATTTGGTTTCCGACAATATCTTATTACTTCATATGGTGTCAAAACACTATTGGTGCCTATCACCATGTTTTGAGGGATAAAGAAACATATTAAGTTATTTCTATAATGATTAAACAAATATTTTATACTGTATCTCACAACAACCTGAGAAGTGTAGCTGAAAAACCGTGTGATTTACACCATGTGGTTCATCGTTGTGAACCACATGAATAATTATCTGACCTTGGCATGTAGACAATGAGTAGTGCAGTCATGATGTCACAATGTTTTGGAGCTCTGGTTGGACAGTGTGGTTGCCAGGAATGTACTTGGGCCTTCAAGCAAAATAATGCCATATGAAATGACTCAATATTTATGACTGCTGGTTCTATTTTTGTTGTGAGATATACCTTATTATCAATGATTATTTTGTTATTCTGCAATCTGACATGTTGTGAACCACATCCCTTTATGTTTTATCAAAGAATGAGCATATCGACGGGTGAAAGCCATAAGGTTACAAGTGCCATTTTGGTAATTTTACAGGAGAAGGTTTTTTCTACCTCCTGAGATTATTACACAATTTTGGAACACAATGTTGGTGTCATTTTTTAGAGTGTAAAATCGGGCACAAACTTTATTACTTAAAATAATTTTACAAATTTTATTTGTGGAGAAAACTGGCAAAATGGTGGTTGCACCCTTATGGCTGGTTTTTACGAAGTGGATTGCACTGAAATGTGAGTGCCAGAAGGGTTCAAGTCACAACAAAAAATGGCCTGAAACTCCTCTACTGATCACTTTTAAGATTATATGAGTATTTTAACAATTTTATAACGTGCCTACACGATGATTAAATGAAGTTTAGATGAACAGCTAGGCAGAAAATAAATTAATGGCACTTACATCCTTCTGGCCGTTTCGGCAACAGCGAGAAATTTTTTGAGTGAAGAGCCAGAAGGTTACAAGTGTCAAAATGTGCACTCAGTGCATGCAAACAGGTTCTTGTTTAGATCCAATCTAGGCATAGGATGATTACTTAAACTAATAAAAGTCATCACAATGAATACCAAAGCCATGCACAACATTTAACATACTGAAATAGGCAAAAAGGTGCAAGTGCCATGAAAATCGCCAGAAGGTTACAAGTGCCACAAGAGTGGCCAGAAGGTTACAAGTACCAAGCACAGTGCAGTGGTTCTGGTAGCTGCTGTAGACAATTGGCAATGTGGTTTAGGTTGCAATAGGTGCCTTAGGTACCAGTTACAAACACTGGGTGCATGACAGCAAACCCAAAGCCTCATTGTGATAATGATGAAGGTCTATGAAGTGATAATTCTTAAGGGGGGGGGGGGCAATGGCATCAGATATCGGGGGGGAGGGGCTTGTTATTTATATCTTAAATGAATAATTTGAGGCAGTTTTGAAAAAAAAAAATTATATTGAATTTGGTGGATTTCCAAATATCCAATTTTTAATTTAAAGAATTCTAAAAACTGCATTTTTAATAAAAATTAAAAAAAAATACAATTTTGGACAACTCATATTTGAAATAAATATAATTCAGGGTTCCGACTCTTCCTATATTTCCTATAATTCCTGTACTTTTTTGGGCCTCCTATAATTTTCTATATTTTGGCAAAATTCGTATAAATTCCTATATTTTTTGAATTTTAAGATATTTCACACGTACGTGCACTTTTTTGTCCATAATACGGAGTTTTAGCATCTTTTCCCCCGATATGATAAATTATTAAGCTTTTTTCTCAACGACATGAAATGTTCAGCTTATATAATTATGATAGAAGCGATTCTGTGATTTGCCGATGGTTTCTTTGGAAATATGGTTAAAATCGAGAAAATGTTTGTAGTCGTAAATAAGCTATCAAAGTTGGATTTTTCAAAATGTCATCATGGACGTGTACCACAATATTATAAATGATACTAGCTATCCTTCTTGTAAAAAACATTGCAACACCTATCATCGAGTATCATAAAAACAAGAAACATTTCCAACAGTGTTGGAGGTCTAGAGACCGGCCTCGAGACCACATTTTCATGGCCTTGGCCTTGGCTCAATCTTGGATGCCAAATCTTTGGCCTTGCCTCTGTCTCTGGTGTCTTCGGGCCAGTGGTTGGGGCCTCGGACTGGCCTCGGGACCGTATTTTAATGGCCTCGGCCTTGGCTCGGTCTTAGAGGCCCAATCCTTGGCCTTGCCTCAGTCTCAGCTGTCCTCGCCTTGACTACATCACTGGTTTCCAATCTTCCCAATTGCAGGGCAGTGACCTTACAAAAGAGGCATTTTTATGTGTTGATCAGCGCTGGTTAGAGTTTCCAATGAGAGCGAGAGTTCTCGAGAAGTCTCGAGATCAGCAATGACTCAGCATTTTCTCGTCTCTCTGAGACTCGAGAATTGAAATGTTGATCATTGTTTAACATGGTGTTCATGTGTTTAATGTTTATAACAGTTACAAACCATTGGGATGTTGTTTTGTTTTGCTTGATATTATTGTTATTGTGTAATTGCTCCATTGTTCAATTTAAATATCTGTTGATGATAATCCCCATTGTATACCTGATAAATGCTGAAGTTGAACTTGTACAAATGTTTTAAAATTGTATAATATCTGGATGTTTAGCTGTGATTTATAGGAAACAAAACACACAGATTAACATTAAAACTATAAAGGATATCATAAAAGCCAAAAAATGTGATCCATTGCAAGATTAAATCTCTCTTGTTTTATCATTGTGCCATTGGCAGGACATTGTCATTCTCGAGAGGTGTCGATCGAGACTCATTGGAAACTCTAGCGCTGGTGTAATATATAGTACTAAGGAATATGTGCAACTTCGGAGGACGCAAGTTGATTAAGGACTGAGAATAAAAGTAAAAATACCTGTTGACGCAAGTGCTTTTTTTTTCAAGATCAAGGTCAAGGTCACTCATGTCAAAACGCATTCAAGGTCTTACCATGATGCACAATCTCTGTGATTTGGTGATCCAACGATCAATACAGTTAAAATGTACACAAACTTTTCACAAATATGGCAAACAAGGTCACAAAAGTAGATCAAGGTCACTCAATTCAGAACTCTTTCAATGTCTTTAGGTCTTATGGTGATACATAATCCCTGCGAGTTTAATGATCTTATGGTCAATACAATTGGAGTTGTTGCACACACAAGATTTTCACAAATATGGCCGCCAAGGGCGCAGATGTAGGTCAAAGTCATTCAATGACGTATGGTGATACTTAATCCCTGTTAGTTTGGTGATCCAGTGGTCAATATAAGTAGAGATATCTCATGCACACACTTTTTACAAACATGGCTGCCAAGGTCACAAAAGTAAGTCAAGGTCACTCATGTCAAAACACATTCAAGATCTTATGGTGATATGAAATCCCTGTGAGTTTGCTGATCCTAGGGTCAATATAAGTGGAGTTATTGTGTACACAAGCTTTTAACAAACATGGCTGCCAAGGTCACAGAAGTAGGTCAAGGACACCCATGTCAATACTCATTCAAGGTCTTATAGTGATACAAAATCCAAGTCAGTTTCATTATCCTAGGAACAAAATAACTAGGGTTATTGTGTACACAGGGATGGTGGACAGCTAGACAGACGGACGGACAGCCCGACGGACGGACAGCCCGACGGACGGATAGCCCGACGGACGGACAGCCCGACGGACGGACAGCCCGACGGACGGACAGCCCAACGGACGGACAGCCCGATTGATGGACAGCTAGACAAACAGACAGACGTCGCTACCCTCTGCAATACCTGGGCCATGTGAACATGGCTGAGGGTAAAAACCAGCACAAAGTTGAAAATACTTTGATGCAAATCTGGCACTTGCACCCTTCTGGCGATTTTTGTGGCACTTATAACCTTCTGGCTCAATGCTTTATCAGAGGTTGGCACTTGAACCCTTTTCTAAAAATGCTTCCTGTAGGGTTAATACATTTTTTTTAAAGTTCATTATTTGGCTAAAATGAAGGATACATCCTTGTAGATGTCAAAAATAGTCATAACTCATTTTCGGCCAAAATGGCACTTGTAACCTTACGGCTTTCACCCGTCGATATGTTTATCAAAATAATTGTTGGGAAACAAACTAAGCCATTTCAGAAAGGACCAAGTAAATACGTTTGGATAAAGGTGCAAAGTCATTACAGAACAATTATTGCGTTGATGTATCTTGCCATTATTGATTTTTCGTGTGTACGGAAACAAGTCACTTTCAACATTTTTGTCTCTGGGAACTGAACAGTGAACACCACCAATTTTCATGTCCGCACTTCCATTTATTGTAATTCAAGGCTAATTAGGTGCTGAGGAAAGAGTTTGAATGCTCCAGGCTGCGAGCATATAACATCTAGAGTGAAACAGCCAAATAAATGTCATACCAAATTACAAACATTGAAACAGTAATTACCTTATCAGGTATACTTGTTCTCGCAGTGTGCTTCCCCATGAAATATGTAAAACATTGATCAAGTAAGCTATTAAACAAGATGTGTCCATAGCAAAATCACACCTTATCATTTCCAGCACCTCTGGAACAGCTACATTGTCGCTTGGTCCCAATTATGCTGAATTAAGCATTTACCACATCAATCATGTTTCCTTAACAGACCTGATGGAATGCAAGATATTGTGAGTGTGAGCCAGTCTCCAAATGGCAGTCTAAATATACCATCATCACTTTTCATTTAAATTATTTTTCACAGAGTGGACAGTGTTGAAGCTCTCAAGGCCAGATTTGTCCTCAAGGCCGGCCTCGAGGTCATATTCTGATGGCCATGGCCTTGGATGCCCAATTCTCGGCCTTGGACTCGGTCTCGGGTGCCTTTGGCCAGTGATGGAAGTCTCCAGACCTGCCTTGAGGCCACATTTTGATGATAGCCTTGGCCTTGGTGTCAGAGGCTCATGCCTCTGTTTGGGCGGCAAATGTCCCAGCCTCAACTGCAACACTGAAAGTGGAGCTTTTGTCACATTTTTCTACTTTGCCAAGGACCGGTGCAATATTCAATGCCAACTATGGCTGTTGATCCCCTGACAGGCACCCATGAGTGTTGGGCTGTTGGCCTTCTCCTGTGATGTCAGTTACTGAATGGGAGTGGATAAAAGGAGAACTTGGTCCTTCTATTGTAAGATGACAGGTTAGGTTCAACTTCTATAAAGCATAAAAGTTAGGCAAGAGGAGAAAAGTAGCTCTGGAGCTGTTCTCCAATCAGGGAAGTGGACTCATGCAGAATTGTAAAGAAAGACATTTATATCCTAATACAATGCACAATTTGAAAAAACATTTGAATTTTTATTTTTAAAGCTTCTTTCCTGTACCCGTAGGATCTTCCAATGGGAGTAATTAACATTGAAAAAGTAGTGCATTGGCCTGGTAAAAGCATCAGGACAGTTTCAGAACAGTTCCTACAGTTTATGATCATCATACCTGGTCACTGACCAGCCCAGAATTGGCTATTATCCACAAATAATTGTTAAGAAGTTAATTTCCTTGGTGATATACAACAACTTTATTAACCTATTAATTTTTTCCAGGGAGATAATTATTTGCTAGCCTTTCAATGAGCTTCAGTAGCAAACATTGGTTACATTGCATATTATTGTGGCAGTTGGAGAAGTTTTATTCTTGACAGATTGGTAGAAAAATGTGACACAAGCTCCACTTCCAGTTTTGTAGTTGAGGCCAAGACATCCGCCACCCAGACTGAGGCATGAGCATCTGAGACTGAGGCCAAGGCCATCAAAACGTGGCCTTGGGGCAAGTCCAGAGGCTTCCATCACTGGCCAAATGCACCCAAGACCGAGTCCAAGGCAGGGAATTGGGCATCCAAGGCCATATTCATCGGAATATGATCTCGAGTCCAACCTTGAGGACAAATCCAGACTCGATAGCTTCAACACTGTCCACTCTGCGAAAAATAATTTAAATGAAAAGTGATGATGGTATATTTAGACTGCCATTTGGAGACTGGCTCACACTCACAATATCTTGCATTCCATCAGGTCTATTAAGGAAAAATGATTGATGTGGTAAATGCTTAATTCAGTATAATTAGGACCAAGCGACAATGTTGCTGATCCAGAGGTGCTGGAAATGATAAGGTGTGATTTTGCTATGGACACATCTTGTTTAATAGATTACTTGATCAATGTTTTACATATTTCATGGGGAAGCACACTGCGAGAACAAGTATACCTGATAAGGTGATTACTGTTTCAATGTTTGTAATTTGGTATGACATTTATTTGGCTGTTTCACTCAAGATGTTATATGCTCACAGACTGGAGCATTCAAACTCTTTCGTTAGCACTTTTAAATTAGCCCTGTATTAAAAATAAATGGGTGGTGTTCACTGTTCAGTTCCCAGGGACAAAATTGTTGAAAGTGACTTGGTTTCGTACACAGAAAAATCAATAATGGCAAGACGCGTCAGCGCAATAATTGTTCTGTGATGACTTTGCACCTTTATCCAAACCTATTTGCTTGGTCCTTTCTGAAATGGCTTAGTTTGTTTCCCAACAATTATTTTGATATACATATGCTCATTCTTTGATAAAACATAAAGGGATGTGGTTCACAACAGTGAATCTTTTGAATGTCAGATTGCAGAATAACAAAATAATCATTGATAATAAGGTATATCTCACAACAAAAATAGAACCAGCAGTCAAAAATATTGAGTCATTTCATATGGCATTATTTTGCTTGAAGGCCCAAGTACATTCTTGGCAACCACACCGACCAATCAGAGCCCCAAAACATTGTGACAACATGACTTCACTACTCATTGTCTGGATGACAAGGTCAGATAATTATTCATGTGATTCACAACGATGAACCACATGGTGTAAATCACATGGTTTTTCAGCTACACTTCTCAGGTTGTTGTGAGATACAGTATAAAATATTTGTTTAATCATTATAAAAATAACTTAATATGTTTCTTTATCCCTCAAAACATGGTGATAGGCACCAATAGTGTTTTGACACCATATGAAGTAATAAGATATTGTCGGAAACCAAATTTTCAGTAATGGCAGCTTTGTTAACATGCCTGTTAAATACAAAATATTGGTGTGATGTTTACTGAAATGGCTTCATCTCATTATTTAACCCTCAAAACATGGCAGTAGATACCAAAATTATTTTGATACCACCTGTAGTTTCGGAGATATCGTCAGAAACAAGATTTTCAGTAATGGCGGCCTCAATATGTCAATTCTGCGAAAACTATTTGTGTGAAATTTATGGAAATGGCCTAGTTGGATTATTTACCCCTCAAAACATGGGGATAGACACCAAAATTATGTTGCTATCATGTATAGTTACTGAGATACAGGCGAGAACAAGATTTTTGGTAATGGCCGCCTTAATTTGCATATTATGCAAATTGCCCAACGATGACAGAGTGGCATCGTTCAGATTCTGAAAGAGCACATCTCAGAGATATAGAATCAACAAAAAAACGCTGTCCAGACCCTACTTCGAGGTTGTAGCTCACGGCCGCCGGACTATGAGATAATAAATGGACAATAAAGAATATAGGAATTATCACCCTGAAATACTGGGGTATGAGTGGCTGACAAAGGTGTCGAATTGTATATATTTATGTTCAGAAAGATATTGTCGCTCAATCATATAGCGTGATAAGCTGGATTTACAGTTCATGATGATGGCCTTGAAAGAAATAAAAATGGTAGACCTATCAAGGATACTCATTCGCTGGGTCCTCAATAGGACTAGTATTTTCCCTCGATTGGACTTATGCAGAAAAATTTTAAAAACTATAGATGAGGAAGTTTAACGGTATGGGACCAGTATACCAAACAGTTATATCAGAACCAGTCATTGTAATATAGCTTTTATTCATCATTTGCTACCCTTTCGAAATTAAAGGAACAAAACTGGGGTAGGGTCCACATATAGAAATGACCCGATTGGGTCATATGATGTGGTTAATACACGGTTTCTGTGGCGTTTCCTATTTCTGCCATGTTAATTTTGGGTCTGGGGAGAGGCATGAGCCGCATGGCCCTATGACCCCCCTTAATAAGCCAATGTCCAACAAACTTACTCCGATTAGAACAAGTCTTCAAGATAACGCAAAGTATACTGTAACTTGAAAGTTGTCCAGTCGAGGCACCAGTGTTATCGTGGCAAGTCTCCCTTACTTCAATGTTTTAAAATTGTAGAGAGTGCTAACTGGGAATGAAATATTACTTTCGGCTTTTATTCCGTGACTTCTTGATATGGCCTTGAGCGATGAATCATTTACGTCTGACTTTCCATTTTATGATTAAATTGAATTTGACAAAAGGAGACAATGAATAAATGACTTGCAAGTCATTCTGTAATGGTGTCACATCTCATTCGATCTTAACATCAACTCTTTCAATTTCTTTAACATAGAGAGATGTAGTAGGCTTGTGTTTTATATTGAGATAGAGTGTATGGAGAGGTATGGAGTTTTATATCAAAAATTAGGTTTTTGTGTCGAAAAATTTCACAAATGACAGCACTAAATTTATTTGTATACCATTGAGAACGAGTCACTCAGTCACATTTAGTAAGAATAGAAACTTCTTTTTTCAATATGTTGTATTTATGTGCATGTATGTTGGAAATTGTCATAGACTAAGCAAGAGGCAGAATCTAAGCTTAGACTCAACGACTGTCATTGGCCCATGCAGTGCACTGCCAACTGTTCTTATTTTCTGTTAACCTTCATTCATGAGGAAAATCCTCAAGGGGAAATGTGTCACATGTTGAGGAATCCTGCTCTCTCTCCCATCTCATCAATCTACCCTCATCAGCGCTCAGAACTGGGCTTAGAGGGTTCGACTTCCATATCTATCTATCTACCAATTGGTCTGACCATCTCGTCATTGTAACAAGGTGAAGACAGTAAAAATATGGGATGTGAGACCAAATTGACCAATATTACAGAGGGATGATAACATAACCCATGTATTGGAATTTGCCAATCAATAACATCTTAGTAATGGCACGACATGTTTTGTCTTTGTTTGTGGACATCAATGTAAATATTTGCCAAGAACACAACCATGAGAAGATGGAGTGGGAACACTCTTTCCTGTTCATGTTTCCTCCACAAATATCAATGATGTATACACACAGAATTGCATCGAAATAACTTAAGATAGTAACGTGAATTGAATGGCAATCTTTCTCCGATTGATAGACAGACAGAGAGAAATGGTTAGTATAGCCCTGTAGAGTCCTGTTCTTAACACCCATGAGCATTGGTTAAGAAAATAGGAGAGTGGGAGTCCTTAACATGTCAATTACCCCATGTGAGGGATCTTTTGCTTGCCCAGTACAGACACTGATACAATGGGCATCCAGTTGAATGTCTCTTTTGAACTACATCCAGCTCAGATTTTTCTCATTAATGAAGGTACATCGCAAATTTCAGGTTCCCGATCGGGGAAACCCAATAAGGAGTTCTAACCCATGCAGACAAACACCTTCAGCCGAGCAGGCTGGAGAATCAAGTACCTTGCCATCCAGCTGCCAAATCCATCGTGTTTCTCAAAAAAAATAAATGGGTGACATCTTTATATTGGACTCCCAAAACTGGTTGAGAAATCCAAGATGGATAGAGTTATGAAATTTGGTACAGGTATGAGCCTGTGGGTATGGATCGGGAACGCGTTGAGAAATCCAAGATGGCTGCCAATAATTAATGGAATATGTAACATCTCAAAAGCACACAATAATCATAATGCAGACGATGATTCTACAGTTCCTGTAACTATTAATTTTCTATAGCCTCAAACATGTATCCTTGCCATTCATCTGCTTTTTTATGTGGGAAAAAAGACTAAACTTGATAGCAGTGTTGCTGTTGTCGATCGGTATCGATGGTGCAATTAGACGCTAATTAGCCTGTTTTGCACTAAAAAGATCACTAATGCAGGGTTGCAAAATGTTGAGGTGACAGTTTTAGAGTACATAGTGGGGGAGTGACCCTGATAAAATCAACAAATCTTGTACTTTTGAGCAAAAAATCAGGACAACAGATTGTGGCGGCCATTGGGAAACATGAATAGGCAGCTGGGTGTTTGATTGGCTGTGGTATGCCCTGCCTGCTCCACTGAGGGTCTTTGTCTGCATACTTTTGAATCTGAACTATTCCCAGTGGATCTTCATGAGTCAAATTCTAGCTGGATGTCATTTAAATGATACCTTAAATTGGTGACCTCCTTTTTCAATGTTCGTGCTGAGCTGATCAAAGATACCACACCTGTCATGGGACTATTAGCAACATGTTGAGGACACTTGATCAATCTCTCACTCATCAATCAACCCTGTTGAGTGCCCAGAACTAAGATTAAGGGGGCTGCATTTACCATATATCTGTCGACTATGGGGCGCTTGTCATAATTTTTTGACAGCTAGTTGAAACTCTTGTTAATTTTCCAATAAAGTTAATTTCACTTCAGAAGGACTTCAATACAGAATCAATCTCTCTGAAATTGAGGAAATTGAATAAAAAAATTCTTAAAAATTGCTCAGACTTTGATGATATACCTTCAAAGTCAGTGTTTTATCACACAAACTGTGAGCTAATAGGATATCACTGTGGACTTAAAATAAAAAAAATAGATTTTTGAAAATGATGTAGATTTTGGAATAAGCACCTTGGATACAGAAGAGAACTTTGTTTCAGTCTTTGCATTTGGCTGAAAATGACTGGGGTGTCGTGAATTAGAAGTATTTTGTGGAGTCACTGATCTGAATAAGAAATAAGCAAGGTGCTCAAAACTTCATCATGGGGCCTTGATGCAAGTGTGAGAGGAATTGGAGGCTGCAGATTAGTCACTTCTGGGCGGAAGACACCTCTGAGTAGAAGACTAAGTAGGACTGGTTTCTAAAAGATGTTATTATAGTATTGCTCTAAGGCAATGTTTTGCAAATCGACAACCTGTGACACACTTACCTATAAATTGGATATTTCACTTGCCCAACAAAAGACACTGATATGTACATACATGGCATGGATAGGAATATGACTTCACTGGGAACATTCCAGTGCATTTCTGTAAGCACTTGTAATTCTTTGACTCTAACAGAACTTTACTGTAACCATTACTTTTCTATAGCCTCAAAACATGTATCCTTAAAATACATCTTCCTTTTTGTGCTAAAAAGAAAGACTAAACTTGATAGCAGTGTTGCTGTTGTCAATCAGTATCGATGGTGCAATTAGATGCTAATTAGCCTGTTTTGCACTGAAATATAGATCATGCAGGGTTGCAAAGCCTTATGGTGACAGTTTAAGAGTACATTGTGGGGGAGGGGCCCTGAATTCCTCAACAAATCGTACTTTTGAACAAAATAATCTGCAGACTGAAGCAGACTGTGGTGGCCACTTGGAAAGTTAAATAAGCAGTTGAGTGTTTGAGTGGCTATGATGTATTCTGACTGCTCCAATGAAGGTCTTTGCTTGCATGGGTTTGAATCCAAAATATTTGGATCTTCATGAGCAAAATCCCAGTTGGATATCATTTATATGAGATGTAAAATTAGTGACCTCTTTTATCAGTGTGTGTGCTTTGCAGGTGAAAGGTCCCTCAAATGTCATGAGATTTAAGTGCAACATATTGACTCATTGAGGAATCCTAATCTCTTCCATCTCATCATTAAACCCTCTTGAGTGGCCAAAATTGGGCTGAAGGGGACTGCATTTACCACATCAGATTCTACTTGCTCACAGGCGCTCATAATACTGAACAGCAATCATACCAGTCACAGTAATAATTTCTGGACTTGGCCGGATCAGAGTTTTTGCCATTGCATGCGTAGCAGACATGCATTAGCTAGTCACTATGCCATGGAGCCTTTCAATATAGGTATATGCTATCTATCTCAGATATTGCTAACCAATCAAACAATCTTGCCCATACCTGGTACATTGTATGCTTTTTTGCATGTTATGTTGCCAATCTCATCATACTTTGCAAGTTGAAGTTCTTGTCAATTTCCCAATAAAGTTAATTTCACTTCACAAGGACTTCGACACAGGATATCAATTTCTCCGAAATCGAGCCCAGAAACTCCCAAAAATTGCTCAGACATTGACAATATACCTTCAAAGTATGTAATTTCATCACACCAACTGTGAGCTGATAGGATAGTGCTATGGACATTTAAAAACAAAAAATATTTTATTCTTTGATAATGATGCCTTAGATACAGAAGAGAACTTTGTTTCAGTCTTTGCCTTTGTCTGAAAATGACTGTTGTGTCATGAATTAGAAGTATTTTGTGGAGTCACTGTTCTGAATAAGAAATAAGAGAGGTGCTCAAAACTTCATCATCGGGCTTGAACGCGAGTGTGAGAGGAATTATTGGAGTCTGCAGATTAGTCACTTCTGGGCAGGAGATGCTTCTGAGCAGCAGATAAAGTACATGTAGAAGTGGTTTCTGAAAGACGGTATATAGCGTTGCGACATAGCTTCTAGGGCAATGTTTTGTCAATCGACAACATGTGACACATTTACTTCTCCAAGAAAAGGCATTCACATCTGATTTACATGCAGTTTAGATCTCTTAGAATGATGATCATTAGGTATTCGAGGGGGGGGGGTTGGAGTTTTCCTCAATTGAAAAATGGAATTAAATTAATTTATTTTACATAGTTGTTTGATGTAATCATTAACTCTTCTAGCTAAATCTGGTTTGGGGAGCTCACCATACTGAATGGCAATCATACCAATCATTAGAGTGATAACCTCTGCACATTGCTGGAGTAGCGTTTGAACATGCAGACATACAGTACTAACCACTATGCTAAGGAGCCTTTAAATATATACTGTCCAACAGTGTCCTACTCTGTCTATCTAGCTATTCAGCTTACCAGCTATCCAGCTGTCTTGCCTGGTCTCTGGCTAGCCTTTTTGCTTGACATTTTTCTGTCCCCATCCTTCTTTAGCTGCAAGTTAAGGCTCTTGTTAATTTGCCAATAAAATTAATTTCACTTCAGAGGGATTTCAACAAAGAATCAATTTTTTGAAATTGAGTCCAGAGATTCCCAAAAATTGCTCAGCCTTTGATGATATACCTTCAAAGTATGTAATTTCATCACACCAACTGTGAGCTGATAGGATACTTCTTGGACATTTAAAACGGCAAAGAAAGTTGATTCTTGATAATGACTAAGATTTTGGAATAAGCACCTCGCAATACAGAAGAGAAGTTTGTTTCAGTCTGTATCTTTGGCTGAAAATGACTGGTGTTTTGTGAATTAGAAGTATTTTGGGGAGTCACTGATCTGAATAAGAAATAAGCGAGGTGCTCAAAACTTCATCATGGGGCCTTGATGCGAGTGTGAGAGGAATTGGAGGCGGCAGATTAGTCACTTCTGGGCAGAAGACACCTCTGAGTGGAAGTTAAAGTAGGACTGGTTTCTGAAAGATTTTATATAGTGCTGCTCCAAGGCAATGTCTTGCCAATCGGCAGCCTGTGAAACATTTACCCATTAATGTGATATTTACTTGCAGAACAAAAGACATTCATATGTACATGTACATGGTATGGATAGGAACATGACCTCACTAGGAATATTCCAGTGCATTTCTGCTAGCACTTCGACTATAACAGAACTTTACTGATACCATTACTTTACTGTACCCTCAAAACATTTATCCTTGTCATACATCTGCTCTTTTATGCGAAAAAAAAACTAAACTTGATAGCAGTGTTGATGTTGTCAATCAGTAGCGATGGTGCGACTAGAGGCTAATTAGCCTGTTTTGCACCAAGATGTAGATCACTAATATAGGGTTGCAAACCCTTGTGGTGACAGTTAAAGAGTATATTGTGGGGGAGTGGCCCTGATTTCATCAACAGATCTTGTACTTTTGAACAAAAACATGGGACAACAGACTGTGGCGGGCATTGGGAAACTTAACTTAGGCCACTGGGTGTTCGAATGACTGTAGTATGCCCTGTCTGCTCCACTGAAGGTCTTTGGTTGCATGGGTATGAATTCAAAATATTTTCACTAGATCTTCATGAGCAAAATCCCAGCTAGATTTCATTTAAATGAGATGTTAAATTGATGACCTCTTCTATCCGTGCTCATGCTGGGCTGGTAAAAGATACCTCACTTGTCATGGGACTACTTGCAACATCTTGAGGACTCCTTATCGCTCTCTCACTCTTCAATCAACTCTCTTGAGAACCCAGAACTAGGTTTAAGGGGGCTGCATTTAGCATATATAACTGTTGGCTATGTGGGGCTTGTCATAATTTTTTGGCTGCAAGTTGAAACTCTTGTTAATTTTCCAATAAAGTTAATTTTACTTCAGAAGGACTTCAATAGAGAATCAATCTCTCTGAAATTGAGGATATTGAATTTAAAAAAAATCTTAAAAATTTCTGAGAGTTTGATGATATACCTTCAAGGTCAGTAACTTAATCACACCAACTCTTTGAGCTAATATGATACTTCTTGGGATGCCCTGCCTGCCCCACTGAGGGTCTTTGCCTGCATGGGTCATAACTAGGATAAAGGGGGCTGCATTTATCATATATCTGTCAGTTGGGGGGGTCGGGCTCGCTTTATACTGAATGGCAATAATACAAATCATTATAGTGTAATCCGCATACTAAACTGCAATCAAACCAATCATTACAGTGATAACCTCTAGACATTGCTGGAGCAGGGTTTGAACATGCAATACTAACCACTATGCTATGGAGCCTTTAGATATATACTGTCTATCTAGCTATTCGGCCTACCAGCTATCCATCTGTCTTGTCCAGTATCTGGCTAGCTTTTTTATTTGCTATTGCCAATCTCATCATACTTTGCAAGTTGAAGTTCTTGTCAATTTTCCAATAAAGTTAATTTCACTTCACAAGGATTTTAACACAGAATTAATTTCTCAGAAATTGAGTCCAGAAATTCCCAAAATTGCTCAGACTTTGATGATGTACCTTCAAAGTATGTAATTTCATGACACCAACTGTGAGCTGATAGGATACTGCTATGGACATTTGAAATAAAAAAATATGTTATTCCTTGATAATGACGTAGATTTAGGAATAAGCACCTCCGATACAGAAGAGAACTTGGTTTCAGTCTTTGCATTTGGCTGAGGGTGTTGTGAATTAGAAGTATTTTGGGGAGTCACTGATCTGAATAAGAAATAGCGAGGTGCTCAAAACTTCATCATGGGGCCTTGAACGCAAGTGTGAGAGGAATTGGAGGCTGCAGATTAGTCACTTCTGGGTGGAAGACACCTCTGAGCAGAAGATAGAAAAAGATGGTATATAGAGTTGCTCCTACGCAATGTTTTGCCAATCAGCACCATGTGCTACATTTACCCCATTAATGTGATCAGTGACGTATTTAGGGGGGGGGGGTATTGGGCCATGCCCCCCCAGGCCAACAGTTAACACGGAATAGCCTAGATAGGAAAAGCTTCGGAGCGCCCCGTATTCACTCCATGTAATGGCCTCCCCCTCAGGTCATTTCTCGATACGCCCCTGAATGTGATATTTGCTTGGCCGATCGACAAAACACATTGATATGTAACGTGCATGTAGTTTTAGATTTCTTAATGGGATGACCATTTGATATTCATGGGGGTTAATATGAGCTTTCTTCCATAGGAAGTTATTTATTTCATCAATTCACAGGGTTTCCAGGTGCCATTATTTATTTCAAGCGATACACCCAAAAATGCTGGTTTCTAAATCATGCAATGCAGTGTAAAGAAATGCCTTTGAACTCTGAAAATCTGTAAAATACAGGTCTCAACCTTGAATGAATGAATCTGGAGGAAGCTAACAAGTAAGGGACCGTTCAGAATTTATGACTGGGGGGGGTGGGAGTTTTGGCCGAGGGGGTACTAACTTTTCACATGTGTTTCAAGGGGGGGGGGTATTAATTTTTGACAACACTTCCAAGGGGGGTAAGAAATTTTAACAAAGAAGAAATGTTAAAAAACACGCATAAACTTATTTTATTTGGACTTTTTTAAGCGCAAAAGTCCGCTAATCTGTACGCGTGGCCATGTACAACAGTATATATGTGTGTATTGCTTTGTATGTTGAGGGGGGGTACTAAAAATATGCATGAAACCTAAAAATCCGCATGGAACTCAAGGGGGGGGTATCAATTTTTGACGGGAAGTTCCAGCAAAACTCCCACCCCCCCCCCCCAGTCATAAATTCTGAACGGTCCCTAAGATGTACTGACCCAAAGACACAATTTTGTGAAAATAATATTAGGCTGGTCCACGAAAGCATAGAAAATACAACCAAATCCTCATTTGCATTATAGCACAGCACAGTGCACATGGTGTATTCATTTCGAGATGGCCAGGAAAGAATTTATGAATTTCACCAAAACTGGGCACGGAATTACTTATTTGAATAAAACACTGAGCCGCCTTACGAACAAATGTGCAATGGAAAGTACATTGTGCGTAGTTATATTAAAGTCGACGAATGACAAGAGATTACAGAATTGCACTAGAATGCTCCTTGTGAGGTCATATCCCTATTCCTGCAATGTTATTCTATATGACTCATAATAAGTAATTTGTGAGGTCATATCATATACTTTCAATGCTATCAAAACAAGTCACCAACTTAGTATCAATGATAGAGGTCACAAGTGAAACCTACTCAATGACAAATTGATTGTTCATCGCAACGCAATAGATATGGCCTGTTGTGAGGTCATTGATGGCAAAAAAGTAGAATGTGAGTAGCCTACTCGTCCTTCGTCAACTGTAACACCACGCTCGTACCACAGACTAATTGAAATTGCCAGAAGTGTTCATTACATCATTGGCATGTCAAATACAACCACTGCCAATAGGCTCATCATGTAATTTCATTAGAGTAATGTGTGCAACTGGGATGTATTGCCTTAAGGAAATGTGGGGGTGTAGTTGCGGATGTACTCTAGATAGGATTAATTTAAACTGTACTGCGGAAAACAATATAATACACTTCGGTACTTAGGATACAGTCCTACACTTTTAAATTTGAATTTTGAGATGGTTGCACAATTCCTTTGAGCTATCGTAGCTTGTAGTTTTCAGTTATAACAATGAAAAGATTATAATAACCGAAAACATCAATCTATGTTAGCACAAACAATTTGTGCAACCATCTCACTCAATCATTTGAGCTGACCCAGAATTTCAAATTTTACAGTGTTATGCAATTTAGATGCTGAGTGAATAGACCCATTTCATTTTTGGTTAATCAGCGATTCTTAATTTGCTCCTCGTAAAATAGATGTATACACAATGATTCCAAAAACAGAAATTAAGCAATTTAATCTAACTGAATGCCCAAGTTATTTTAAAAGCTTTGAAGTAACATTAAAATTCACTAAAATACTCCAGATTGGTGTCTCCTTGCCTGGACCAATCAAAATGTTAACTTACAGTGTAGGGAACTGTCGGTGTAATAGGTCTATTGAAAATACAGCGTGCCATAGAAACTGTTAAATACCTTTGAAATATTTGTAGAAATAAAATTTAAGGATAATTTGCTTTTCAGTACAGGGCAATGTGCTACTATATGGATATTCTGACCTAGTGCGATCGATATATGATGCTTCACTGTAAAATTAGATCAAATTATTGAGTGAGATGGTTGCAAAAGAACTATGAGCTCACCAAGATTACTGTTTTAAGCTGAATAGCTCAAAAGACTGAGCTGTGTTGACTTAAATAGTCAAGCTGAGAAACTGAAATCATTGAGCTATGTTTACTCATATTTTCTGAGACACCCCAAAGATAGTATAATTTGAAAGTTTTTTTTTCTTTTTAAATAAATAATTATTTGAATTATAATGAAGTGCTATAATGAACTGCTTGTTATAAATGGCGATATATTATGCCACACCTAAGATGTAAAGCTGTCTGTTACAACTAAAAATTTCATGTTTCCACAGCATTATACTATGATTCGTTTGGACAACTGATAACATTAAGCCAACACAGATTGAAAATTGTGCACTTTTGGAGACAGCTCAAATTATTGCTTCAACACGGTTTTCAAATTTTATAGTGTTTGTATGCAATTTTAAAGACCAAACAAGATTGTGTGCAAAACGCCTCAGACCTATGATACTTGAGTCGGCCTGTTTTGTTCTTCACATTGTATGTTTACCCCTTTTTTAACTCCAAAGAACTGTCTCGAGCGCGCAGCCTCCCGGAGCTGATTGTACGATTTACCCCTTTTTGAATGAAGGAAACAAATTTATAAGAGAACCTTGGAAATTCCAAACAACTTATATCATTACACCTTTCAACACCCCTGTCAGCCAATCACATGCCAGTGTGTCAAGGTGATAATTCCTATATTCTTTGTTGTCCACTTATCGTCTCGTGTTTGACAGCTTGAGTGTTTGTCTCATTGTATAAGCCTGTTATTCACCATGGGATCAGGTATATGTGTTTATCTCACCTCGAACTAAAGCCCTTGGATGATAAAATTAATCACATATCCCTTCTTTTGTGGTGAATAACCTTTTCGTATACATTTAATATATATTGCTTTATCAGGATTCAAATTGCATGCAGCGTCTTGACCTGAATTTTTGTTAATTCGAAGAATTGTGCGATGGCTGCCTTTTTCTATCTCTTTGTTTTCTCTTCATTTGAATGATTCTGATAGTTACAAAATCATTCTTCTCGCTGTTAAAAATGCTGCTTTTGACCAACTGATTATTTTACAGGCCTACTGAAGAAAGTAGCCATATACAATTCGACACCTGTGTCAGCCAATCATATGCCAGTATTTCAGGGTGATAATTCCTATGTTCTGTGAGGGTCACTTATCATCTCATGTTTATGTGTTTGCGTGTTTGTCTCAATGTTATTAATTGTTATATTTGTCAAAATTGATCCTCTGGTCTCTCTTGTGACGATCACTCCAGGTCCACTGCCCGACAGCTCAAGATAAACTTTCAATTTCTAAAATTTTCTTATTGTTTGTTACTGTTTATTTCTTTCAACTAAGTACCTCAAGTATGTACTAAATCATAACGCCCGGTAAGTACTATACCCCTTTAAATTATTATTTGAAAAATGGATAAATCCATTAACATCAACCTTCATCACTGTCCATCTGATGTTCCGGCCGGCACCAACAACTATTAATATTATTCTATTCTCATATCAACAGGGTGGCCACTCGACAGCAATGCCTTGGCATCATAGAGTGGTCACCCTGCTCAATTTAGTAAAATAACCTCTTTGGTATGAACGGTAATACTCGCAGATGTAAAGAGCAAATAAATGATTTAAATTGAATTGAATTGAATTGTCTCATACTACAAGCTAGTTATTCACCATAGGATCAAGAATGTGTTTATCACACCTCAGATAAAATACCTCAATGACTAAAAATCACATATATTCCCTCTCCAAAAGACAAGGTGAACAACCTATATTCATTCTATCAAATGGAGAAATTCAATATGAACCTTTCAAAACCACCTCTCTTTATTACTAAACAATGCGCTCACCTGTGTTGACTCCTCCGTTTATGTTGTCCGTTGTTGTTCTCCTCATTGTTGCCATTGTCTTTGTTGTTGTCATTGTCATTGACCTCGTTGTGGGTTGTCTCTTTGTTGTTGTTGTTTGAATGCCCCTGGAGTTTCCTTGGGTTGTGGTGATTATGTCTGAAAAGACAAAAAGGATATTTCCGCATAAAAAAATGATTTATCGATGTAATAATTCTGAAGAGTGAAAGAATGTTTCAACTGCCAAAATCTCTGACGTCACACTCTACCAAATGATTGGTAAAAATCTGTTTATTACAGACAACTAAATTCTTAAATTGGGTTAACGAAGAACCAATATAGACCTATATCAGCGAAGAGTAGATTTGGTTCTTCTGTTCTTCTTCATATTTTAAAATTAGTTAGGCACCGGTTTTCATGGTCCTAACAAGAATTTTTGTCAGTGAGACCCCGATCGGAAGGAAACCAGTAAGGTTGGCAAGGAAAGCAATTTTAAGTCTTGTACTACAAAATGAATTTCTTGGTGTTGAATCGATGATAATCATGCTTATGAACTGTGAGATTTCAACACATTAAAAACTACCAATTTCTGTTAATCAGACCGATTGAAGTAAAATTAAGAAATGGTAAAAAAGCAAACTTCAATCATTATCAAGCTTTGTGCAACATTGCCAAATCATTTTGAGGCAATTAAATGGATTGGAAACTGATTAAAATCATTTCACACCTGGGATTCATGGCATTTTTCAAAGGTTTTTGGTGCTCAAAAATTGTTTATGCTCATGTGTTGAGAATTGCTTTTACAACAAAGGAACTTGTAAAAATTTGGGTGATTAATAATTATAATTGAAAAAGAACAAAGGATGGATTAGTTGTTTTTCTGCATCTGAATCTAATTAATGTTCTCAAACATCACATAACATAACGATTTGGTCTTGACATAAACAGCGGTCATTCGAAATAGTGCACAGATGAGGTCTGGGATAATGCGATTATCCCCGTAAGAATCAAGGAGTCACCCTATATATACGGTAGGGTGCATCGTCTGCCCCTTAAATTATCGTATTCTTTTGCACTTTTGCACTTTTGCCATGTTATTCCACTGCCAGTAAAAAGAGATTATGCAAAATTTCAATAAGATTGGTCGTGGCCTTAGGGTGGCACAACTGCATTAAAGTTTGGTCCAAAAATGACAAATATCCCTGTCAGCGTGCCTTGGCGGTCCGGCGTCGGCCCGGCGTCGGTCCGATGTCAGCAGCATCGGAACGGCTTTGGGCCGACGTTGGGCCGCCGAGTCACGCTGATAGGGAATTAAGTGATGTTTTGTATAATCGCGGTTACAAATATCTAGCTTATCATTTGATTTTGGAATTTGATTCATATACCATTATTCTTAGAAGAAAATAAGCTTCAATTTGAATGGTAGAAAGCTATATTTCTGAAAATTTGTCAGTTTCAAGAAATTCCAAAAGTAGAAGGTTTCGGACTATGATGAAAAAATGTTTGGAGTGAAGTGCTTAAAAGGTCAACTTTTGCATAACTGCCACATCTCCATTGGAATAAAGTATGAGGCACACTTTGGTGAAGAAATTTAGAATTTCAACATGTTTTTCAAATATCTATTCAACAATATCCAAATATACAAATTGACATCAAATACTTGTAAATATGAGAAATAAATCTCTTCAATGCAATGTCATTCTTCTGTGTCTTTTTTTTTTCACTACATTATAATTCCATCAAGGTTTTACCAAATGATGTGGTAGATCACTTACTCAGTTTAGAGACTTCTTTTGGTTTCGAAAGTCATATTAGCATTGTTTTTTAGATTTATCACATTTCAATAATTCAAAAAGAAAATAACTTCTCCAAAGTGGAAACCATTGATGTTGGTATTCAAATTGAAGCTATTTTACTAAGAAATCTAACTGCACCATTTATAAGTCAATCAAATAAAAACCGAAAATATTATTGACAACCGCGAAACGGCAAAATAATACCTTATGCTCAAATTTCAAGCCTGTTGTGCCACCCTTAGACTAAGGAATTTTTTCAAAAAATTTTACAGGGCCACTTTTGTGACATTAAGGTACATTACTGCAAAAGTGCATGAAGTTTTGGAGACAAAAGGGGCAGATGATGCACCCTAAATTATCCGGCCTCAATAGCTTTCAGTTCTGTCTACTGCTTGAAAGTGGATGTCTCGTGAAAAACAGGAGTCCTGACTTTCATATTTCAAAATGGCATTAGTTGCTAAGTGCCAGAAACAGCCTCCGCCAATTCTTGAAATTTCTGTGGTTTCAGTGCCTTCAATTGTCACAAATTATAGCAGAAGATGATCACGAAGTCAAAACAGCTTTAGATAATGCACTTTAATGTCACAAGACCCGAAATAGTTCATTAAGTTTGTCGAAAAATATCCACTGATTTTGCTGACATGTCGTCATGACGGACGTCGTCAACGAAGCAAACTTGCTGTTTGTGATTATGATGTTGGTTCTGAGCTTTATAATTCCCTGTCTCACTGAGCGTGTGCAAAGTCGTTGGAAAGCTATAAACTTCGAAAGTATTTGATATCAAATTAAAACAAACGGAAGAAAACTAGGGTAGAGAGTACATTTGGAAGTATGATAGTATACAAATATGGACTGATTTCGAGGGCATTAGTCAAATCTATTTCCCTCGAGGGTGTGTAAGTGAAAACTATTTCACGAGGCCGAATTTATTATTTTTTTATTTCGGAAAAAAAAATTTTTTTAATTACGAAAAAAAAATTTTTGAAAAAAAAAATTCGGAAAAAACTTTTTTGAAAAAAATATATTTTGCACAAAAAAAAAATTTTGGAGGGCAATAGTCCTGGTCAATATACTAAAATAATGACTGACATGTGACCAGCTCTCAGCCAATGACAGCTCAGCTTTCATGGTGGGGGTATAATAAACTGCATTCTATACGTTGAGTATATCCCCAGAAAATGAGTACACCCATGCATCAGCTTGACTAATTTGCTAATTACTTCGCATCCAAGTGAAATAATCCCTCAGACCTAAGAAACCGTACGTAAACTTTGAATGATGTGCACTTTAAATGACAGGCATTAATAGATAAATGTGACTCCAAATAAGTGAGTGCTCCCAATGCAAAACTTGCACTGATGTAATCTAAAACAAGTAAACCATTACAATATAAATGGCACAGAAATTTATCATTTAGCATCTCATCATAAAATAAACCACATCAACTTAGTTCCCCATGAAGAGCAGCACATTTGTATGGCCACAGTAAAAGTTGTGAAAGGTCAAAAGTTCGCAGAGTTGGTTGTTCACCGTCTCCAATGCTAGATCTATATTTCAGTGGAGAAAAGATAACGATTAAGCTGTGATAGGCTAAGCGCTGTCTGCTACTCTTGCACGATATAATGGCGCTGTTTGAGATAATCCTTGTGTCCAACAGTAACTTTTGATATCTCTTTGTCTATCGATCTCACCACTGAGTGTCTGGTAATTTCCCAGATAATAGGTTGTACAAAAAAAACTTACATTTCAGAGCTCCTTTTGTTTATGATCTGTACTGAACTTTCATCTTTGTGTGTTATCTTGGCCAATATAAACATAACTTACATAAGAATAGACTCGCAAGTATTTGTCACTTTCACATTTGTTTGCCTGTGTGTCTGTGAAGCATCTACATTTGCATGTCATGAATTCTGATTTTGTTTTCTTTCAACTCTGATATGACGACAAAGAGACAGTTTGCTTTAAGCATACATATTCCTTGGTCTACAATCTCTTTGTGTACTTTCGAAGTGTAAATTTGATTTCACTAAAGTGTAATTCTGTTGAGTGGTGTAGTATGCTAGCTAAGTTCCCAGCTCTTGTCATTTCTTAAAAATTAGCTTTTGAACTCCGAATTTGGTTTTTTAAATCTGCTCAACAACATGCCAAACTTTAAGTTGGTTCAGTCAGTGAAAGCTATTAGTAGTCATATACGTTTGTGAAAATTTTCCTCATGATAAATAGATTGAACTATGCTTTTATAAAGCCTTTATGTTTTTTGGGGCGTAAGGAAGCTTTCACAGTTGGTTTAAAAATGTTTTTCTTTCTTAAATAATTAATTTGGAGTAAACTATAAGAATTCGTCAAACTTCATTCTTAGTTTAAATACATCTAAATTACAATAAGTTACAATGTTGTTTTTGCTCTTCATTGATAAACTCTTCTTTCGTTGGATAACACAATTTCATCTTAATGTTGACTTTATTACATATTTCCACTGATAAAATCTTCCTCGGGCAAACATAGATGACAAAAAAATTCTGCAGCCGTAAAAAGAAGAAACTTTCATATGAACGGGTTCCAGAAGGTGTCTTTGTGAATAGCAATGGGTGATAAATCCTGTTTTTCTACTTTTTTATTCGATTAACCAATAGACTAGCCAATGATATTCACTCAGAGCACCCAGGCCACACTATACCATGGTAACTGGCATTGCTGATGGACTGCTGACTTCTGCAGGAATACCAATTACTAGATAAGGCTCGAGTAACTTATCAGTCAGTGTGGTAATTATGTTATATAGTAATGATTCCCAGTAGCAACTATTTTGATTATAAATAGGGAATACATCACATTCTTCTGAGAAATTGGCTAATCTGATATCTTCTGCTTCGGCATGTAAAGGTTTGATCAAAACAAAACTACAGTTCTACCAAAGTCGACCATTTTTAACATCATAAACATAGATAACTTTTGAAAACTCATGATACCACATTGATCCAAGGTAACGCATCAGTAGGGTGAAACATGGAAATTCTTGGGACTCTTTGAAAGAAGTATAAGGTTATGAAATTATTAGGGGGGAAGGGTTAGCTCAGTGATAGTGTGCTGGGCTGCCAATCGCTGGATCCATTGTTCGAATCCCACTCTGGCTGGGTCACCTGGGCCTATGTCGGATGCCAGTTTCAATCATCCTTCCTCTCATTTGTGTGTCCTCCTCCTGTCCCAGTTAGCCTACCAAATGCTCACTTACATGATGTAAAGCTCCAATCATCCGTCCTAAAATTACAATAATTTTAGCTTCAATGCTGTCTTACACTGCGTACATTATATATTCCTACAATGTATAGAATATTTAGGCCAACATAATTCTAGCTTTACTTGATTCAGTCAATTATTATTGATATATATTTTTATTACAGTCATCTTTGGTCCCATCACTGTGTTTCATAACTATTCATCTCACATACTTTGCGCATCCATTATTAATCGCAAATACTTTCGGACTTAGCTGATAGGTGGCGGCGCATAACTAATTATAAGTGATGGATGATAATTGCTCCAGATGGCAGCACCTTCCTGACACCAGGTTCACATTTGATCTAGGGTTTATTAATGTCATCCATGATAAGGATATGGGTTCTCTGAAACTGACAGGAGGTATCTCAAAAATGATAGGGTTATTTATTCTCAATATCTCTATGGATTGGCTGTCACTACCATATTTGGGCACAATCAACAAGCAGAGGAACCAACATGATTGGCTGAGAGGTGTGTTGAAATTGTTGACTCCATGGATGGATGGATGATTGGGGCTCTACGTCCTTCGTTTGTGCACTTGATAGGCTAATTAATAAGGAGAGGGGAACACAGCGATGAGGCAAAGGATGATTGAAGCTGCCATCCAACATAGGTTACCCGGCAAGAGCTGGATCTGAATCAGACCTATTGTTTGGCAGTGGAACAGTCTATCGCTGAGCCGTTGGTTGTTGCCTTCAAATATAATAAATGTGGGAATTTGTTACATACATGGTCCCACAACCACACATATGGAATTCACAGAGACATTGTTGCACTCCACTGAACTGAGGTTCAAAACAGGCGATTACAACAAACAGTCAATGCCAAACAATGCTAAACAAGATAATCCAGCTTGCTATTTTGTAACAGGGCCCCTTTAGACATTGTCAGAACATAAGAAAATGTGTTAGAGGCTCACAGAGCCAGGGAATATTTGCCAAAGAAATTCTAATTTGAGCATTTGTGCATCCGTTTATCCACATGGAATTGTTCATGGACTATATTTATATTGCATGGGATATCTATATTTGGAATTGCTAACACGACAAATTGTAGGATACAGATTCATAGAAAAGGTAAGAAATAAATTCTCCTATGGCCATGTCAACACAGAATTTTTTGCCAACTCACATTGAAAATTTGAAGGCTGTTAATCAAATGTCAAAGATGTTTCAAGGTTACACTTTGCATAGGCTTTGTCCAGAGTGACTAAATACATCAGTTCCATGTGTTTTCTACAGCTGACAGCAATTTGATTTTATATGAATTGACTTTTTCTGAAACATGTGCTTTCTCCAAGCCGATGTTTTGATCAAACAGGAAGTCATGTACAACATGTACAGTGCTGCCACGTTGTTGCACCATGTACATAGTCAAAACTAATACATATACAGACCTGCTTGTTGTAGGAAACTGAATACTTTAAAAATTTGGTTAAGCATCTGAATTAATTTTATTAGGAAATCTGCTCTATCCACGATCCACATGCAATGCCTCGAAGTCAAAGGTAAGTGAAAGGCACCATGTGTTTTATAATACTTTTCGTATGGCTAAAGATTTATTATAAATATGTGTCATTAACTAACATAACCATCTCATCTCATCGGTCATTCCATTAGTAGCAGCGCTGATATGTTATTATGACCTTACATTTTTCAGTTCTTTTTGCCTGGCAAAATACACCTGTGGTGTCCATCCGGCATTATATTCTATGTACCTTTTGTGTATAACCTATATGTGTCTAATAAAAAATATATTAAAATAAGGCAATTTTAGTAAATAAAACCTCTAAGTGCTCTTTTTCATATTCAACTTGGATATGAATGTCACTCTTGAGAGACAAACAGTAAGAAAAACAACTGAAACAAGTACATTTTAACAGCTTTTTTAAACCTAGTGGCCATACTATTAAAACTTCGACAAAAAGTCAGAAAATGAGATAATTTTTGCTTTTCATGATTATGTACCCAAGCAACCTCTTTTAGTACATAGAGAACACATACTTGTGGTACACCTTTAAAATCTAGAACCATAATAAACTCAAATGCATACCACAAAATTCTAGAAGTTAAATGAACTTCGTCCATTATGTCAATAGTACTGAGATTTAAACAGTGTTTAGTGCTAGTGATGGAAACATTGCAAGCCAGCACAAGCTATAATTCTCTCAAAACTCCAAAGCACTCAGACTGTAAGTGAACTGAAGCCGGAAAGTCTGCATCAAACTTGTGAGGTTTATGATAGTGTTTCTATAAGTATCCATTACTTCTATTGTAACACACAAAGCTCATATAATGCATACCTTGCTCATTTAATGTATACTTTTGAGTTCTTTTTATGTAGTAGGCCTTTCTCAGTATAATCTGCACAAAATTTCTTGGAGGGTGGTGTAGCGTAGATGGATAGATAGTTGAAAAAATGGATAGAAAGGCAGGTTGTTGCATTGCAAACTGCAATCCTATATATACTGCAAAAGGTTCTTGATGGTATATATAAAGAACCCACAGCCGAAAAAAGGTTCTTAATTTTGTTAAGGGTTCAACTGAATTGAAAAGGTTTAATACTGATGAGACAGCCCTATGATGGAACCCTATGCTCACAACTTGAGAGAAAGGGATTCCATTGTGGGAGTTCATTGCAGCTGGATTATCTAAGTGTTGTTTTTGCTGTCTGTTGGAACCTTTTTAAAATTGAATGATGAACCTTTTAGGGTTCCTTATCTATACGAGCTTATACAACACTTAAAGGTTACATAAAGAACCTTTTTGTTAAGAGTGTGTGCAATTATTGAATTAATTAACACCACCATCTTGACATAAAACAGCATGCCTATCAGGAGAGAAAAAAACTTTTTAAACTTGAACTTCATCTGGTAGCCTTTGGTAGAAAGTTGACAGACTAGTGAATTTAAATGGCAAATGTACTGCCACCACAAAAAATTTCATAAAATCAAATTTACACTTGAAACATACTTAGAGCCTCAGAGGAAATATTAGAGAATGATAAAAGCTGACATCTATGTGAGTGTATACTATCAACACATGACGGAATCATGCTTTGGTCAAATTAAATTTACATTTTAAAAGTACACACAGAATATTTTGAAGCACGTTGAAGCACAGAAATATATTTATATATGGCTTATATGGTTTAAACAAACTGTCTCTTTCAATGATGTCATATCAGATTGAAAAAAAAAACAAAATTAGGATTCATGGCATGCACATTATTTAAAAGTATGAAGCTATAAGTACGTATACCACAAACTGAACAAACTTTTAATGTGTACATGCTGTTAAGCAGATACAAAAACTCAATTCAGACTTCAAAAGTAAATATTTAAAAATTGACAGAAGCTGAGAACTTAGCAAGCATACTATCACCACTTGACGGAATTATACTTTTGTCAAATCAAATTTACACTTTAAAAGTAAACAAAGAGAATGTTATACCAAGGAATATATGCATAACGCAAACTGTCTCTTTGTTGTCACATCAGAGTTGAAAGAAAACAAAATCAGAATTCATGACATGTAAAAGTAGACTGTTTCATAGACAGACAAACAAATGTGAAATTGACAAATACTTGGGAGTCTTGTCGACAGTGGTTTTTGTTTATATTGGCCAGGAAAAAACACAAAAATGAAACACAGACAATTTACATAAGAGAGTTCTGTAAAGTACATACAGTGTAGTATGCAGTACAACATATGATTTCGATATGACCAGACACTCAAAAAAAGAACAGACATAATCAGATTTTGGTGGACAAAACGATTGTCTAATATTGTGCCAATTTATTGAGCCAAAATCAGCTGAACCTATCACCGCTTAATCACCATCCACATCATATAGTGTCTACAGCTCTCCCAATTACAGTCTGTAAATTTGATATGCAAAAAGAGTGGACTGTAACACCTTGAAAATGGCATTTTCTGAGTCATCATACTGATTTGATTTGATTTGATTTATTGGTAATTTTCCCGAAGGCAATATATCATACTGACGATGTGTCATGATCATACCCAATACTTTTAATGTTCATTCGATTTAAGGAGACTAATCCCGCTTGTTGGTGACACACAAACGAAAGGATTATACATCTGATTTTTACACTAAAATCAGTTATGACAAAGCAAATGGCTTCTCTTGATCATGACTAGTCAAACAGCCTCTATATGTTTCCCATGTTGAATGTATGACTTTGACACATTGATCATCAGGTTTCATGTGTCACAAAGTGCATTTCTCAAAGTGAATGGTTACTCACAAATAAAGAATAAAGTTCAATTTTATTCGAGTCCATTCTATTCTGAAAAAAATAAGCCAGCCTGTCTTGATACCACTTAGAATGGAGTCAGGTTACTTTGCAAGGTGATTTAATTTGTGGCAAAACAAAACATTTTTCATCAGGATTGTCTAGTCTCATTACGGTCAAAGTGTCAAAGACTAATTATTGTAAAAGCTAAAGAATAAACACAAATTTTATTATCATTTGGAATTTCTAATCACTATTACATATTTTCCTATTTTATGATGGTTGTTTTTTTTGTAATACTTTCCCAACCCTGCAGAACAATAGGGATTATTATTTTGCAACAGCGGCATATATTGCCTTCGGGAAACTCATCAATAAAATAATCAATTTTCAGCATTGTTTCAGGCTGTGAAAAATCCAGGAGCACCTCACAATTGAGGATGGCTATCCAGGGAGGCCATCCAAGCATACTGGGATAACACAAGGAGCTTTCTGGCCACCCATTACTATACACCAGTATACAGTGTACACCATTTCTATGCAGCAATGAAGAGGCAACAGAACATCTAGCCCAACGGGGTCAAAGCGCACCATTCAGGGACTACCCAGAGCTTGTTAAGTGGTGATTTTTGACCAAAACACTGACCCTTAAAGGCATGCTACAACCCCAGGGAGTTATAGCAGCTATCCCAGTAAATTTGCTGGAACACATGTCAGCTGTGTTAGCCGTTGTCTGAACTACATCCTGCCACTTTACACTTGATCGGGGAATATTCGGCAGCAATCGGGGAATACAGCTTGGAGCTCACATATCTCAGGTGGATTAAAACTGCTAACTGTCTCTTTATAGCTCTCTTTAATAAGTAACAGTGGCATGTTTTTCTACATCAAGCATAAAGTCCTGCTATTAGATATACATAATTATTATGATATAGGATATCAAAAGATCGATAACACCATTATTATTATTTTTTCTTGTTTTGGAAGAGTCTAAACTAAAAATATTTATTTCATATCGGCTGAGTATCGAGTATTGAGAAGGCGATTTTGCACAATGTCAGTTTCTTTGTTCATGCACTATTGTGGCAAACTGACTATATCAACAAGTGTGACCAGAACCTACTATCTTTCAATTTAGGCCACACATAATGGATCTTTAGCTTCTCGAATCCTCTCAAGGCACATTTTCTAGGGTCGGTCGGTAGGACAAAAAAAAAATTTTTTTTTTTTTACATTTTTTTTTTCCCATCGCCAGGAAATCTATTGTGTCGGCGGGTCTGCAAAGCTAAGAATCAATTATGTGTGGCCTTATGGCTTTGTAGTTATTCCAACAGGATGGATGGACAGGATAGATGGATGGATGATTGGGTAGACATGCGATTGGTAGGCTCATTAAATGGGACAGGAGGAGGTAGAGTAATGATGCAAGGGTGAGTGAAAATTGGAAACTATTTTTGCTAATAATTTTTTTCATACCAGAGTGGTAATCGAACACGAGACCCAGTGATTGGCAACCCAGTGTACTATACCAACTGAGCTAACCTTCTCTCTTGCTGTTGCAGGACAAAGCTCAATGTGAATTGCTTCTTCATGAAGTGATTTGTTGCTCCTGTTCTGTACAGAAAAGCGATTATGAAGAACGAGTTGTTGGCGTGGTGATTAAAAATCTCCCTGAGGTTTGAGACAGGACCCGGGGGAAAGGAGAGGCTGTCTTGGGAGTGGGTGTGGGGAGGCAGTGTAGGGAGGGCATATGGCAGACTGTCAGGGGATGGTATGAGGCAAGGAGATCCTTGGCCTCCCATTATTATGCTGCGTACGCCCATTACTAAATAGCAATGAAAAAACCTACGAACCGACACAAGTTAACTTCTTGAGTGGTTATACTTTTAACCAAAACACTGACCGTTGAAGAATGGCATGTCCCACATGCAATAAGAGCTGGCTATCCCTGTGAATTGACATAGCATATATCAGCTGTGCTGACAGGAGCACAGGCTGCCTCTTTACGATTCATCAGGGAATAAATCTTGATAAAAAATTGCAAACTGATTTTGAACTGTCTGTTTGAGCCATTTGCACCAATATATAAGTGTTTTGGTTAAAACGGTTTTCTTCTGAAACTGTTATCTCATGCACGAATGATAAAGCAATCAATCTTAATGTTAACTGATGTAAAGGGTTTCTTACAGTGAAAACTGTACTTCTCCTTTCGACATGATAGTCAACTGCCACTAGGGCCCTGCACGGGACTAGATTTTTGTCTCAGTCCCGCCCGTTCTTTCCAAATCTGCTCCCGGTCCCGTCCCGTTCTAGGCATTTCAATGATAAAATTTTCCGAATTTTGACCCACTCCCGCCAAATTTTGTCAAGTTCAGTCCCGCACCCGTCCCGTGCAGGGCCCTAACTGCTACCATTACGATTTGACTGCAGCTTTTTGGTGTTTGTATAATCATGTCTTAATTCTGATCAGTGCAATACTGTAAAACAACCGGTATTAAAATAAACTCAGTCTTAAATCAAGTTCCTTCAGTAAAATTTTCAATGATTCCTTTTGGTAGTTGCATCTATTGAAATGCCTTTTTTGACACATTAAAAACTCCAACAGAACAGAGTGCTCTCCTGTGGTGATTCTTAATTTAGTCTGAGAAAAGAAATGTTTTGAAGGAAGTCTGTAACAGCAAGTACCTTGTGACTATTCTGTTCTTTAAAGTACTTGATGGAATTCAGTCTGTACAAAAGAATCAACTTTGAAATGTGCAAAAGAGTTTTTCTGGTTTGAAAGTTATAGCTTTCGTATCTAAACACCCATTGCAGTTGAGCCTGGTGAGTGCATAATTAGAAATTATGCAATGCCGTGAAATAAGAATTTTCCTGTCCTACAAATAATTTTTAAACGCCTCAATATAATCATCAATGTCTATATAGATATTCCATTAGAATTTTCCTCTGCATCTTTGATGTGCCTCTTTGACAGATAAGGGATCAAATTGCAAATGCCTCACAAATTGCCATTCCATGGCGTCGAATGTAAAGTGCATGGGGAATGATTTTTAAGTATTCAGATACTTGATAAATCATAACCTCATTTTGAACCACATAAAGTTACATCCCTTTGAAGATAACTTCTCAAACATCTGGCATTGCAACATGTACCTAGTTGATTTTGTGAATTCTACATAATATTACAGATATTTCACAACATTCCATGGAAGCTTTGAGGGTTTTTTTCATTTTTGCCAAACCTAACTTTGAGGGTTTTTTCATTTTTGCCAAATCTAGCTTTGAGGGTTTTTTTCATTTTTGCCAAATCTAGCTCTCTTGCCAATTTTGCAAAAAAAAAAAAAATACAGACCACACTTACACAAATCTTTACAGAGGCACTTCTTTGGAAGTTATAGATAAAGAACGCATACTGTAAGGAAACAGATTCCTACAACGCATCGTTTTCACAGGTCTAGGTGCAAAGACCACTCAGATTATGGTCCGACACATCACATAAGGCCTGCCCAGCTTTTCAACAAAAAAGTTAGATAATTTGCTTATTTTTACATTTTATGACAAAGTACAAGCAACCCCTCTGAGCCGCTGAGTACATAGAGAACATTAATTTGTGGTACACCTTAAAAACCTAGAATCCTGATCAACTCAAAAGCATTCCACAAAATTCTTGAAATTAAGCATATGAACTGACGAAAGCACCAAGATCTTTATTTAGGACTTGCGATGGGGACATTGCAAGCCAACACCAGCCATGATTATCTCAAAACTCAAAAGCACTCAGCCTGTAAGTGTACTGAAGCCAGAAAGTCTGCACACTTGTGAGGTTTGTGATAGTGTTTCTATAAGGGGGTGACCATTTAATGTCCAAGAGGAGGGGGGCTTGGAGTTTTTTTTAAAATTTCCTGCCCAGTTTTGTTGAAAATAATTTTTTGATATTTGGGAAATAAATAATTTCCCGCCAAGGAAAACTCCAAGCCCCCCCCCCGATTATTAAATGGTCGTCCCTAAGTATCCATTGCTATTGTACATTTACAAAAGCATATTATGCGTATTTTAAGTTCATTGTATGCAGTGTGCCTTTCTCAGTGCAATCTGCACACACAATTTGTCGGAGGGTAGTGTATAGATGGATAGAAAGGCAGGTTGTTCAATTACAAACTGTGCAATAACTTAGATCGAGCTCTTTGCTGATTGGCGGTCCTCTGGAAAAAATTGTTTTCTTATTTTCAATTCACAAACTGGCTTTGCCACATCATTGACAGTTTTCTGTTGGTCTCCTAATCTTCTTATTTGATGATGTACCTTAAGTCATTTAATTAGTTTGTTTATCGTCACCTATGTTGCTAGAAATGACAAGCACTGGATCAACTGATTTGCCATAACGGACACAAACAAAACATCATTTTTAAACCAGTGAAATCACACAAACAAGTTGAAAGTTAGTTTTGAAACTGTTTGGACAGCTAATCTGCAAACATCTATAAGACCACCAACATAAAACAGCACAGCATGCCTATAGTCCGCGGGCCATCATAACCCCCCTCCCCCCCTTGGGAATTTTGAAGACACATACCATCGGAAAGCTAATATTCCAGAGAACACATTTTTGCTTGTTGGTCGTTATACAACCTCAACGACTGGCGGCCATGATGGATAATTCCAAGATGGCCGCCAATTAACCGTTTCGCCCGTATCTCTGGATCAAATTGGGCTAGAACAATGATTTTTGGGTCTAAATATATTTTTTCATGGGTCAGGAATTCATTAAGACAGGTTTTGATACTCTCCTGGGAAGTTAAGTGCAGTTTAATCCCGTTTTTCAAAATGGCGGCCATTTATTTTGCCTCAATCATCGATATAATAATACCAAGGATCTTTGGTGTTATACTATCTATTTTAATACACTAAACTATTACTATATATTACTTAGTATTTTTTTAAAAATAAAGGACATGGAAAGGGTATTGTTTCATTTTGGACCGAGGGTCTGGACACCCAAGCCATAGCCAGTTCATAGTTTGGCAATTGGAAGTTGTTGAAATTTAGCAAAAATCTATGATTGTCCAAATTTGACGAAGCTTGATTAGAGTGTCCAGAACCTTGGTCCAAAATGAAACTATCTGTGCCAGATAGCCTGGCAAAGAAGCTAAATTACCATATATATAGAATTCGATATGCCTGGCCGTTTTTGTGACCACTTTTAAACCAGCTCATAGTTAGGAAGTTGTTGAAATTAATCAAAAATCTGTGATAGTCCATATTTTACGAAGTGTGGCTGGGGTGTCCAGACCCTTGGTCCAAAATAGAACTATATGTGCCAGATAGCCTGGTAAATATACTAAATTGCCATATAAATTTCAATATGCCTATTGCCTAGCCATTTTTATGACCACTTTTAAGCCAGTTCATATAGTTAAGGAGTTGTTGCATTTTAGCAAAAATCTGCGCTAGTCCAAATTTTACGAAGTGTGGCTTGAGTGTCTAGACCCTTGGTCCAAAAAAACTATATGTGCCAGATAGAGAGAGAGAGAGAGTTTATTTTTCAGTATCATAACAGGTAATTACAGTACATAAAAAATCATTATTACAAATCAATGACACTGAGGGGTCCCAAAGGAGTAATATACTCGTAAGACTGGCAAATAAGCTAAATTACCATATAAAATTCAATATAATTAGCCATTTTTATGACCACTTTTAAGCCAGTTCATGACATAGTTTGGAAGATGTTGAAATTTAGCAAAAATCTACGATTGTCCAAATTTTAGGAAGCTTGATACGAGTGTCCAGAACCTTGGTCCAAAATGAAACTATCTGTGCCAGATAGCCTGGCAAAGAAGCTAACTTACCATATAGAATTCAATATGCCTGGCCATTTTTATGACCACTTTTAAGCCAGCTCATAGTTAGGAAGTGGTTGAAATCTGGTAAAAATCTGTGATATTCCTTATTTTACAAAGTGTGGCTGGTGTGTCCAGACCCTTGGTCCAAAATAGAACTATATGTGCCAGATAGCCTAATAAATATACTAAATTGCCATATGAATTTCAATATGCCTATTGCCTAGCCATTTTTATGACCACTTTTAAGCCAGTTCATAGTTAAGGAGTTGTTGCATTTTAGCAAAAGTCTGCGCTAGTCCAAATTTTACGATGTGTGGCTTGAGTGTCTAGACCCTTGGTCCAAAATGAAACTATATGTGCCAGATAGCCTGGCAAATAAGCTAAATTACCATATAAAATTCAATATAATTAGCCATTTTTATGACCACTTTTAAGCCAGTTCATAGTTTGGAAGTTGTTGAAATTTAGCAAAAATCTATGATTGTCGAAATTTTACGAAGCTTGACGAGAGTGTCCAGAACCTTGGTCCAAAATGAAACTATCTGTGCCAGATAGCCTGGCTAATAAGCTAAATTACCATATAGAATTCAATATGATTTGCCATTATTATGACCACTTTTAAGCCAGCTCATAGTTTGGAAGTTGTTGAAATTTAACAAAAATCTGCGATAGTCCATATTTTACGAAGCTTGACTAGTGTGTCCAGAACCTTGGTCCCAAAAGAAACTATATGTGCCAGAAAGCATGGTAAATATACTAAATTACCATATAAAATTAAATATGCCTAGTCATTTTTATATCCACTTTTAAGTCAGTTCATAGTTGAAGAGCTGTTGAATTTTAGCAAAAATCTGCGATCGCCCAAATTTTACAAAGTGTGGATGGAGTGTCCAGAACCTTGGTCCAAAATCAAACTTTATGTGCCAGATAGCCTGGCAAATAAGCTAAATTACCATATAAGATTAAACATGCCTAGCCATTTTTATGACCACTTTTAAGCCAGTTCATATTTTGGAAGTTGTCGAATTTTAGCAAAATTCTGCGATAGTCCAAATTTTACAAAGCTTGACTAGAGTGTCCAGAACCTTGGTCCAAAATGAAACTATATGTGCCAGATAGCCTGGTAAATATATTAAATTACCATATAAAATTCAATATGCCTAGTCATTTTTATAACCACTTTTAAGCCAGTTCATAGTTTAGGAGTTGTTGAATTTTAGGTAAAATCTGAATAGTCCAAATTTTACAAAGTGTAGCTGGAGTGTCCAGAATCTTGGTCCAAAATGAAACTATATGTGCCAGGTAGCCTGATAAATATATTAAAAATTACCATATAATACTCAATATTATCTTTAAAATAATAATGGTTTGTGCTTAAAATAATAAAAAATTAATTTAACATCTTTGTTACCATTTCCGTGCAAAAATAATTTTTGGCAAAAGAAAAACTGGGTAAGGGAAGAAAAAGGGCCTCTCTTGTTATGAGCATTCCTGTTATAAATGAGAAATATTTTAATAAATAACCAATTTCTTCTTTTATTAACCATGGCTGAATTCATGACTTTTGTATAGAATTTACCTTTGATTACAGTGATTGTATGTGTGTGGAAATCTTCTTTTGTTTTAAGTAAAATGTTCGGGTAAGATAAAGAAAATGGCCTCCTGTCAAATTTCAGTCCCTCCTCTTTTGTAAATCAGCATAGCATCATGTACCCTACTAATTTGTGGTTTCAATGATACCTACATTTTGTTATATAAATAACTATGGAGGCAGTTTTTGCCAATTTTGTGGCATAAAGCATTTCTTGTTAAAAATAATGAAATTTGGCACCCAATATTCAGAAAAAGAGTATTTTTTTGGAATTGAGGCTGCCATTTTGAATAAACAAGGGGTAAATGCACTATCTTCCTTTCAGAAAAGGAAAACCAGTTGTGATTAAGTTCTTATTTCAGGAAAAATTATGTTTATCCTGAAAACCATCAATGTAGGTCACCCGGACATGTTTGTAAGAAAATATGTTTGGTTGCCAATCTGCAATATGGCTGCCATAACCAAGTTAAAAACATGAAAATACCTGTTTTAAAACCCCTGAAAACATAGTTAACAGAAAATAGACTATTACAAATATCTACAATTGTTTTCATAAAGATACACAGAATCCTGGAAGATATCCGTACGGGGAACTTTTGTGAAATAAAATGAAATTTTCTTTTTAATTTCGAGTTATGGCCGCATGTTTTCCATTCTGTTGACCAAAATAAATATCCTAATCAATCAATTTTTGCACTAAATAGATAGAGGCATTAAATACCTTCAAAATGGTATCATTTAAGCATCTATACATGGATTAGTTTATGAAAAACAGTATATTTTCTGAAAATAGCGGCACTCGGTTTGGCGAAAATTTATTTTCAACCTTCCCGCACTCTCATAGCTCCTGCTGGTTATCGTTGAGGTCTAAGATTGACCAACAAGCAAATTTTGTAAGTTAAGATATATATCTTTCAAAATATATGGGTGTCCGAAATTTGGCCCACGGACTACTACCAGAATGGAGAAAAAAAACTTCGTTTAAAACTTTAAAAACATTATCAGCCAGTCTTCAGTAGAAAGTTGACAGACTTGTGAACTTTAAAAATCGGCAAGTGTAATGTCACCACAAAAACTTACACAAATCAAATTTACACTTGAAACATACTCAGAGGAAATATCAGAGATTGATAAAAGCTGATATCTAAGTGATTGTACTATCAACACACAAAGGAATCATGCTTTGGTCAAATTAAATTCACATTATTAAAGTACAGAGAACTTTTTGAAGCATGTTGAAGCACAGAAATATAAGCTTAAAGCAAAATGTCTCTTTGTTGTCATATCAGAGTTGAAAGAAAACAAATCAGAATTCATGGTATATAAAAGTATGATAAAGAGTGAAAGCTATACATGTACCACAAACTGAACTAACTTTTAATGTGTATGCTGTTATAAGCAGATCCAAAAAATCTACTTCAAAAGTCAATATTTAAAAATTGACAGAAGCTGGGAACTTAGCAAACATACTATCACCACTTGACAGATTTACTCTTTTGTCAAATCAAATTTACACTTCAAAAGTAAACTAAGGGAATGTTATGCCAAGGAATATAATATATGCTTTTAAGCAAACTGGCTCTTTGTTGTCATCTCATAGTTGAAAGTAAACAAAATCAGAATTCATGACATGTAAAAGTAGACAGTTTCAGAGACAGTGGTTTTTGTTTATATTGGCTAAGATAACACGCAAAAATGAAACACAGAACATTTACAAAGGGGAGTTTTGTAGTGTGCCGTACAATTTAATATTGTAATATGTGAAGTTTCCAGACCAGACACTGACAACGACAAAGGGATTATACAGTGCCAATATATTAAGCTCAAATCAGCTAAACCTGTCAATGCTTAATCGCCATCCACATCACAGTATCTACAGTCTCCACAATGAAAAAGAAAGAGTTACTGTATAAGTTCCAATGTTCAGAGCTGCCAGTCGACAGGGTTTGAACAGACTTCATAGCAGTTTCAGTATGTAAGATATGAAGGATGAACGAAAAAGCTAATTAAAAGCCAGAAACGAAAGTGCCTGTGCAAAATTGTACAACTATTCTGACTTAGTTTGAGATCTGCCATTAATAGTGTTCACTGTTAACATTGCTTTTTGGGAAAGAATAAAGACCGCTACATTCCAAAAAACAAAATACATCCAATAACACATGCGACACCTTTATTATTATTATAACACACTATTATCTAATTTCTTTTAAGTTATTAAGGGCCCTAAATATGTTTTAACAGTAGTTGTCTGTGATTGTATAAAGATTTGTATGAATGATATGTGTAACTTTCAAATGAATAAATAAATTAATTTTCATTTGAGTCTATACTATTCCAAGAAAAAAAAGTCAAGCTGTCTTGATGCTACATGTTACTTTGCGAGGTGATTTAATTTGTTTTAGACTCCTCTGTTTCTGCAAGACAACAAAATATTTCTCATCAGGATTGTCTGGTCTCATTACGGTCAAAGTGTCGAAGAAAAATGATTATAAAAAACAAAAAATAATAAAAACACTGTTGAAGATGACGCATCGAAAAATAAACTGCTTTTGGTGTGCATCTTATTTCTTTTGAAGAAGAAAATATGAAATATTTATGTATAAGCTAATAAGTATCTTGAGTCAAGAAATATCTCTACATTCTTATTTTGAAACACCAGATTATTCTGTAAGAGAGAAAAAACACAATTTCGTCCTTTCTATGATATTCGGCAACTTCTCTAGAGTACATTAGATTTCCAAGAAGAGAGTGCTGATGCTTTTTGTAGGTTTCAGAGTAAATTCAAGTATTGAAAGTAGCATATTTTTCAAGATATATGTAAAACTGCTTGTGAATGCCAGTGAAGTTATACTCTTGAAATTCAGAGACGACTCGTTGAGACTCACCAAGAGTGTTCAGGATATGTGGTCACCACTGTGGTCACCATGAAAACTTGCCACAGTAAATGGGCATATAATTTATAAAGTGACTCCTGAATACATAACCCAAATTACACAATTTGATAGCAACATGGTCAGTAAGATATCCTTTGGAAAGCATGGGTTTAGGTTGTAAAAAATCCAGGGGCACCTCAGGATTGAGGATAGCTATCCTGGGAGACCCTCCAGGGATACGGTAATAATACAGGGAGGTTTCTGGCCACCCATTACTATTCACCAGTATACGGTGTACACCATTTCTATGCAGCAATGAAGAAGCAACAGAACATCTAGCCCAAAGGGGTCAAAGCGCACCATTCAGGGACTACCCGGAGCTTGTTAAGTGGTGATTTTTGACCAAAACACTGACCCTTAAAGGCATGCAACAACCCCAGGGAGTTAGAGCAGCTATCCCAGTAAATTTGCTGGAACACATGTCAGCTGTGTTAGCTGTTGTCTAAACTACAGCCTGCCGCTTTACACTTGATCAGGGAATATTCGGCAGTGATCCGGGAATACAGCTTGGAGCTCACATATCTCAGGTGGATTCAAATAACTGCTAACTGTCTCTTAATGGTTCTCTTTTATAAGTAGTAGTGGCATGTTTTTCTACATCTGACATACACTTTTCTGCAGCTTATAAAAATGGAATATATCAAAGACCAGTAGCTAGTTTTTGTTCTTTTCTTTTGGGAGAGTGAAGATTAATAGAATTCACGTTTATCCGCTGAGAAGTTGGGCCTTGATTACAATGCTGGAGCAACATGGGTTACAGGAAGTGGCAAATTTTATTTCTCAACTTGTCATTGATATGAAATTATGGATCATGCATATAACATTAGTGACAGGTGCTTCTCTCATAATGCCACAGATTTGGTCCAACCCTGCTATTATACAATTTATTGCATTACAGTGCCACTGCATGATGGACAATTAGGGGTATACGTTATATATCTATGCACTTAATAGGCTAATTTGGATGGAGGATAACGCTACAATGAGGTGCAAGATGACTGGCACTGTTGTCTAACATAAGCTCAGATGAACCGTCCAGAATAATGAATTGTACCCAGCAGCCAAACGGTTGCAGGACAAAGCTCAATGTGAATTGCTTCTCCATGAAGTGATTTGTTGCTCCTGTTCTGTACAGAAAAGCGATTACGAAGAACGAGTTGTGGACGTGGTGATTAAAAATCTCCCTGAGGTTTGAGATGGCACCTGGAGGATAGAGGAGGCTATCTTGGGAGTCGCTGTGGGGAGGCAGTGCAGGGAGGGCATATGGCAGACTGTCAGGGGATGGTATGAAGCAAGGAGATCCTTGGCCTCCCATTAATATGCTGCATATGCCCATTACTAAATAGCAATGAAAAAACCTACGAACCAGCACTAACTTGTTGAGTGGCTATATTTTTAACCAAAACACCCACCCTTGAAGAATGGCATGTCCCACATGCAATAAGAGCTGGCTGTCCCTGTGAATTAACATAGCACATATGTATCGATCTGCTGTGTTGACAGGGGCACAGTCTGCCTCTTTACAATTCATCAGGGAAAAAAGCTTGATACAAAATTACAAACAGTCTGTTTGAGTCATTTGCACAAATATCAGTGGTTGGGTTTTTTTCCCTGAAATTGTTATCTCAAGCAAGACTTTAATGATATAGAATCTAAATCTCAGCTGATGTAAGGGTTTTGCACAGTGGAAAGTGTATTTCTCTTTTTGACATGACGGGCAACTGCTATCATTACGATTTAACTGCAACTTAATTTTGGAGTTTGTATAATCATGTCTTAACCCTGACAATTCTGATGAGTGCAATACTGTAAAACAGCCCATACCTGAGTTTAAGGATAAACTCAACCTTCTAATCCAGTTCCTACTCTGTACATTGTACAAGTTTCAATGATTCCTTTTGGCAGGTGCATCTATTGAAATGCCTTTTTAGACACATTAAAAACTCCAACAGAACAGAGTGCTCTCCTGTGGTGATTCTTAATTTAGTCTGAGAAAAGAAATGTTTTGAAGGAAGTCTGTAACAGCAAGTACCTTGTGACTATTCTGTTCTTTAGAGTGCTTCATGGAATTTAATCGGCACAAAAGAAATAACTTTGAAAGATAAAAATACTTTTTTTCTGATTTGACAGTTGTGGTTTTCTTATCTATATGTACTCTTCACAGGTGGGCCTGGTAAGTTGCTATTTGAGAAATTATGCACTGCTATGAAATTAGCATTTTCCTGTCATACAAATCCCTTTTCAATGCCTCAATATAATCATCAATGTCTATATAGATATTTCATTGAAATTTTCCTCTGCATCTTTGATGTGCCTCTTTGACAGATACATGTATGAGATCTTATTGCAAACGCCTCACAAATTGACATGCAATGGAATCACGAAGAGTACAAAAGGGATTATTTTTAATTATTCAGATATTTGATAAATCATAACTTCACTTTGAACCCCCCAAAGTATTATCCCTTTGAATATCATTCCTCAAACATCCAGCATTGAGACAAGTAGCTCATTTTGAGAATTCAAAACATTCAGGACTTGGGAACTCTTAGGGTTGTTTCAATTTGGCAAAACCTCTCCTGCTAATTTTTGCAAACAAGAAAAAACAGACTACCACTCTTACATTGTATATTAATCTTACTAAGACAGTTCTTTGAATGTTGTGACACATTAATTTATACATTATATACATACATGTAATCCAATTGAATGAAAAGAGATTCAAATTCCTTTATTAGACTCATACTTGGTGAACATTACTTCACCTTGGATGCCTGAAGTTTCGGAAGAGCCAATGCCACATCTGTTACGGAACCCATTGTGTCATAAAAATTTTAAAATGAAGATGAATGCTGGAAGTGAGATGCTCATGTATAGTACAGAACAGCAGTTATGAGGCTAAGGTGTGAATGTGGTAATTAAAGAGATACCCAGAAGGCTGAACCAGGCACCCAGGTGGCAGAGGCTGTTCAGAGAAGGCTATCAAGGGATTGTGGGATGATGCATTGAAGCAAGGAGATCCTTGGCTACCCATGACAATACACCCTTATCATGCTTCAAAGAAACTTGCAGGGAATAGTCAGAATATGTCAACCCAAAAGGATTTAGGATATACATTTGTATGCCGTTCAAGGACCATAACAGTTGTTGAGCAAGCTATTTTTTACTGTAAAACAAAACAAGTGATACCCTTTAAGAGCGGCATTTATCTCAGGGAGTTGGAGCAGGAACCAGTTGCAGCAAAGGTTCGACGTGCCCCTTTATGGTTGATAAGGGAACACGGCTTGATAATCACTGATCAGGGAATACAGTGGTGAAACTCACACATCTCAGGGGTGAAAGAAGAACTGCTAAGTGTCTCTTTATGGCTTTTTATTTTGGCCCCAACAGACTCGGTTTTTTATGATCCAAGAAGATTCCTGCACAATATTTCTCCTTATGAATGTCAAGGAGATACCACTTAAGCATGTATATATTTTTCACTATTTGGCATGTTCACAAATTCGTGGAGGTGTAAAAACGAGCATGTACGAATTTGTGGACATGAAAAAACGAGCATAGGCGCTCGTGTATGTGTAATAACTAGCACTCGTGTATGTGCTTTATTATTCATTTGTGTACCTGCCATTTCTAACATTCGTGGAGGTGTTATATCATTCAGTTTTACGGTCAAAATTAGGTTTAGAGTTAGTTTTAGTCAAGTTTAAGGATGCAATGTTCGTTTTTACACCTACACAAATTCGTGAATTGCCATATTTCACACTTACACGAATGCCAAATTCGTGTATATGTTCGTTTTTGCAGGTATACAAATTCGTGTACATGCCAAATAGTGAAAAATATATACCTCACTTAAGGATAACCCTTTTTACAATCTCTGATTTTGGAGTTCTTTATTTTGGAGTCCTTTAATTTCCAAAACAATGCCATGCCTGGAAAGGAACAAGATATGTGTCAGATATCATTGCCTGTGGGACATGCCATTCTTCAAGGGTCAGTGTTTTGGTAAAAATACAGCCACTCAACAAGTTAGAGCCGGTTCGTAGGTTGTTTCATTGCCATTTAGTGATGGGCATATACAGCATAATAATGGGAGGCCAAGGATCTCCTTGCTTCATACCATCCCCTGACAGTCTGCCATATGCCCTCCCTGCACTGCCTCCCCACACCGACTCTCAAGACAGCCTCTCCTATCCTCCAGGGTGCCGTCCGGAACCTCTGGGAGATTTTTAATCACCACGTCCACAACTCAGATCTTCATAATCGCTTTTCTGTACAGAACAGGAGCAAAAATCACTTCATGATGAAGCAATTCAACTCTGTTGGTAGTTCCCTCGGCTTCCAATTGCTTGGTCCTGTGTTTGATTACAACTCTGGCCGGTTCACAAATAAAAACAATTATCAGCAAAAATAGTTTTCAATTTTCAGTAAGAAAAAACCACCCTTGCATCAATTTTTGATATTTATGCATGGTCAAGAGAGGAGATATTGGGAATCACTACTATGTAACATCATAACAAATCTGACTAATAAGTAGAGTTTGCCCGAAAGTTTACATACCCAACTGCAAAATGACCATTTGTTTTCCGTTTCGAGGGTAATTTTAGCAGCATCAGGTAAAGTCATACATGAAATACAGTACATTGCATGCTGCTCATCACATCCGAATCATTCAAATTTCTATAAATAAGAGATCCTATGATATCATCAGTTAAACAAATTTTATGACATTTTCAAAAGTTTACATTCCCCGTGTAATATCACATTTTTTTCCACCTTGGGATCACTAACAGCTTGAATGATTTTACTACAGTATTTCAAAAGTCATCCGACAATTATACCAGCAGTGAACATTTTCTCTTTCATAATGAGAAAATACATGTAAGCCTACTATTTTATTTCAATCATTTTGATTCAGAAGGTGCTTTTTAAAATAGCTTACTGTGTAATTCATTTATGATACCCATTTTCACATGGGAGAAAGAGGCCAGTACAATGTTAGATTGCATTTTAAATTTTAATTTGGAAAGTTGAGGATTTTGGTCAGGTTTAAGGATAAAGTCAGCCTTTTATTCAGTTCCCACTGCATTCAATTGATTCTTTTTGGGAGGTACTATATAGAAATGTCTTTTTGGACACATTAAAAACATTATAGAACAAAGTGATCTCCTGCTGTGATTCCTAATTTAGTCTGGGAAAGAAATGTTTGAAGGAAATCTGTAACAGCATGTACTTTGCAAGTGTTCTGTTCTTTAAAGTGCTTCATGGAATTCAATCTGCACAAAAGAATGAACTTTCAGAGGTGCAAAAGAGTTTTTATTTGTGGTTGTTATGGTTTTTAGCAGCACAACTGCTCTTACCCGAAGAATTTCATGCAATCTCGTTAGCACTCTGGAGGTCACTCTCTTTCACCGATCTCATTAAAATTTACTCTACATTCTCTGTAGGTTTTTAACTTTCGACCAGTCACTTTTGGTGCCCTTCTGTGATGGAAAAAATTATAAAGAAACTAAAATGGTCTGGCTTTCACGGGTCAAAGGTCAACCAAGCCTTCTTCTTCTTCTTCTCCGTAGTATATCCATGACCAGTGTGCCAGCACTGTCTGTGCTGCTTAAAGTGCTTGCACATTAGGCCTATTTTCTTATCTGTACGCCCATCACAGGTTGGCCTGGCAAGTTGCTATTTTAGAAAATAAGCAATAACATCAAATCAGCATTTTCCTGATGTTAAAATGCCTTTTAAAATATTATCATCCATGGCTATATTTGTTGACATTTTACTCTAAATTTTTGATGTGTCTCTTCGCAGATCTGTAGGGATGATCGCATTGCAAACGCCTCACAATTGGCATTCCATGAAAAATAATGGAAAGTGCAAAATAGATGATTTTCAGTTTTTCAGAAATACCTGATAAATCATAATGTCTTCATGTTTTGTGACACTTGAACCGCACACCGTAGCATCCATTTGTACATTGCCATTGATCCTCAAATATCTAGCATTGCAACATGTGGCTGATTTCGTGAAGTCTTCATAACATGAAGTCTACATAACGATTCACAACATACCGTGGTAACACAGAGAGTTGAAAATGTTGCTAGTTTTATGCAGCGCTATTGTGAAATCAAAAAAGAAAAGATTTTCGCAAAATTTCTCCGGCCAATTTTGCAAACGAAAAAAACAGACTAAAGTTTCATTAATGTTTACTAAACTATTTCTTTGAAAGCTATAAACACATTCATCGCACAGACTCCAGTGGCCTACTATCATGGTCAATACTCCAATTGAATGGGAATAGCTTTAAATCCCTCATTTTGACTCATACTTTTATAAGTCTTCTGGGAAGTCCTTGATTTTGCAAGTTCTTGAAGAACCCAAGGCCACATCTGTTGCGTTAATGAAGATCAATGTGAGAAGTGAGTTGATGCCATACAGAATAGCAGTTATAAAGCTAAGATGTGAATGTGGTAATTAAGTGATACCCAGAAGGCTGAACTGGGTAACCAGGTGGTGAAGAGAGGGTGTTATACAATATAGAAGCCTACCCAGGGATAGGGGCATGAGGCAAGGAAGTCCTTGGCCACCCATTACTATACACCTATTATCATGTCGCAATGAAACTGGTAGGGAATATGTTAACCCCAAAGGATTTAGCATTGTAGCTTTCAGGGGCCATAACGGGTTGTGCAGCAAGTGATTTTTGGCTAAAACAAAAAACAAAATGAATCGACTACCCTTTAAGAGTGGCATTAATCTCACTGAGTTGGAGCAGGAACCAGATGACTACAGAACATGTTGCAAGCAAGGGTAGCAAAGCTCCAACCTGCTTCTTTATGGTTGATCAGGGAATACAGCTTGATAATTGGGGAGTACAGGGGTGAAGTACACATCTCAGGGGCAAAGAAAGAACTGCTAAGTGTCTCTTTATGGCTTTTTATTGTGGCCGCAACAAGCAGCTTTAACTGAGGTTTTGTTTGATGATCTGTCAGGATTCCTGAATAGCATTTCTGAAATAAAATCATTGCATCTTTATAACATTGTATGGTACCGAAGAATGTTTGTCAACACTTATTCCTGCTTAATAAGGTTTGGTTAAAATGTTTGTGTTTGCATTTAACCTACTGAAAATGATATTTTGTGGTGATGAAGAAGTGATAGATTTCACCTACAGAAAATGGTGGCCCATATATATCTGCACAGTAACATTATTTTATAAGCTCTCTTATCTTATTTTGGGTCTTTGTGGACCAAATTTCATGTGTCATGCCTTGTGTTACTATTGTAGTGCATATTGTTTCCTCACAACATCCAAATAAATAACCCTGAACTACGAATGATGAAGTTTGAACCTTCCCTGTCAGCGTGCTCGGCGGTCCGGCGACAGCCCGGTGTCGGCCCGGCGTCGGTCCCATGTCAGCAGCATCAGGGCGGCTTTGACCGACGTTGGGCCGCCGGGGCACGCTGATAGGGTTGTGAGCTAGATCTATTTCTCTTTACTTCCCTGTTGTTGCATACAAATTGTTGTGTAGTAATGGGTGACCATGAAACAAGGATCCCTGGACCATCTCTCAATGGCATCCACACTCAGCCTCCCTTAAATTGAGAAGCTTCTCTTCAATAACGGGGTAGAGGGTTAGCTCAGTTGGTAGCGCATTAAGTTGTCGATCGCTTGGTCCAGAATTTGATTCAGGCTCTATGAATTTCTTTGCCCCTGATGTTGATTCAGTCAACAAATTAGAAGCGCCTATAAAAATGCACAAGAATGTTCCTTGAGTTGTTACGCTAACATTGCTTGTTGTTTTAAGTTATGATAATCTGTCCATTGTCACAACTCAAGACAACAAGCTGCTTTAGCTCAAAGAAAGCGTGCAACCATCTGACTCAAGCATTTTAGCTGACTAGAAATTCAAATTTTACAGTGCACTGATATCACAAGTTGCTCAATAACATAGAGCTTGTTCCGACATCTTTGGCAGTCCTTCTAAAACAGCAAAATGTAAGTTTTCGTTATTTGACTGTAGGCAGGCTATCTTGTCAATTGTCTATTTCAAATATCACAAAGACCTATAAACTTGTATTTGGAATTGATTGTCGGACTTTCACTGTTAAAAATCCTTAATCTTTGCATATTCGGGTGAAACTATTAAAGAAATAATCTTTTTTTGTTCGGAAATGTTGTGGAATTGTCACTGCAAAAAGAAATTGTGTGACAAAATGTTCTCCATAGTACATGAATGAGCTCTTTCTCAAAGCTGGAGCAACAGCTGTACATTCCTAATTAAAAATTCTGCACAATAGCAATTACTGCAGTTCAGTGGGTTGGGTCCCTGAAGGAACACTAAGTTGGCTTGACAAGATTACTGAACCTGCTTGGAATACATCAAGAGAATCTGTCCCTTTCTTTTGAAACAAAAGCAACATTCTAAAGATACATAAGAGAGGAAACAAATTATTTATACAATAGTCTTTGCAAATTTCAGCCTTGATTAACATGAGTAAGTTTCAGTGGCGTCCCTATGAGGGGGGCACGTGTCCCCCCATATTGAACCTGTGCCCCCCAGGTGCCCCCCATATGAACTTTCCAACTCTGGCTAAAATATACAATTAGTATAGTGGGTGCTCCCACAGAGAATTGCATACCCCCCAGGTGCCCCCCCCCCCACGCTCGATAGTCGAGATGGGTAAGGAAATGGTACTATAATCCATATGATTAAATGTGGATTGTCTGTATCAGAATTTTGTGTTTAATAAATTTGACCCACAGGGTTTGGTAGCAATAATGGTAAGTGTTGCCCAATTGCTGAATATTATAATAATAAGGTGCATGGATAGCTAACAAAATTTCGTTTTTTGTGTTGCAGTCTTGCAGCGATGATAGTTGAATTATGGCTGAGATACAATGATATAAGTCTACTTCAAATGTAGTTTAGCTCCATTAAAGCTGTGTTGACACATGAAACGACAAAACTTCAAACCTCTGTTTCAACATCGCATGATTCGCCTTCACAGGGTGGAGGTCAATTTTTTTTTACAAAGCTGAAAATCTGTTGGATGTTTGAGGCTTTCGATGTACAAAGGGACCTTACAATGTATGTTCTAAAGTGCCATTGACAAAAACGTGCTTTCGAATAATTCCGATTCATTCGTCCGCTACTTTACTGTGTGTGAATTAAGTGCTCCGGGGTGTTCCGAGTGCATTTGCAATGCAATGTTCCCATGTGGGCAATTAAGTATATCAGATTAAAAGCTTCGGATGAAAATGGCCATGAAAGAGACACATGAATAACACATTGAGCCACTAAAAGGCATTTGTAAAACAGGAACGAAATGGGGAATTGAAGTGGTCTGTCACTCTGTCAGAAGTAATACATGCATGTATGCAAACTTTTTTGACAAAAAAAGAAACATGTATTAAAATAGGGGTGCCTGAATGTTCAGCTCTGAAAACACACATGTATCTAACTGCAAGTTCTCTCAATAATTTAGTGCATTGAAAGTTGAGGATAACTGAAAGTACCTCCAACATTGGTCCAGGTAACCCGGCCAGAGTTGAAATCAGACCCAGGACCATGTGACTGGAAACCCCTATCATTACCAACTCAGATAACCAATTTCTCCACCTAGTACAGTGGTCCTTGCTTAATAAGATCCCCTGTTGTAAGACAGTGCTGCCTTATGTGACCACCTTCCTCCCGAACTAAGTAGTACTTTTAAGGCATTTTGCACCCCGACAAGAGACCGCACTCGACAAGAGACCGCTTCTGAATAAAGATACTTAAGCAGAAAAAACCCAAATGTGAATTACTCCTTCATGAAGTGATTTGTTGCCCCTTTTCGTATGTACACCAGTGATCATGAAACCTGAATTATTGATGTCGTGTTTAAAAATCTCCCAAACTTTTGAGATGGCACCCTGGGGATCAGGTGAAGCTGTCTAGGGAGTTGGGAAGGGGAAGCAGTGCAGGGAAGTCGTACTGGAGGCTGTCTGGGGACGGCATGATGCAAGAATATCATTGGCCTCCCATTACTATGCTGTATATATCCATTACTAATCAGCAATGAAACAACACACGAACCGGCACTAACTTGTTGAGTGGCTATATTTTTTTAACCAAAACACTGAGAATGAAGAATAGCATGTCCCGCAGGCAATAAGAGCTGCCAATGGCCATCCTTGTAAATTGACATAGAACTTGTCAGCTGTGTCAGTAGGGGTAGAGCCACCTCTTTATGTTTCATTGAGAAACAGGTCTTTATATAAAATTACGGATACACAGGTGCATCTCAGAAAATTAGACCAATGTGCGAAAATGCATTGAAATGAGCATTTCTTTGCCTATGCTACTCATATTCAAAGTGTGTTCTTGGAAATTTGAACACTGTTCTGCCAACACACCAAATTCGTAAAGAGAAATAACATCAAAGAAATGCTCATTTCAACGCATTTTTGTAAATGATTCTAATTTCAGAGATGCACCTGTGGATGGAAACAACTGTTTCTCTAAGTGGCCATTCTGAATAAATATCAGTGGCTTCATTATTTTTCTACAACATGCATCATGGTGGCTTGTGGCTATAGCTTTGTCAGGCTGGAGCGTATCATAAAGAGGAAAATCTTAATGTCAATGCAGAAATCGCTTACTACGCTCTGTGGAAATGATGAAGATAGCAAAGAGGTTTTGCACCCGTATACTGGTCTGGTGAAAAATTAGGTAACCATACCAACAATGATAGAAGATAGCACCTGCACATGTACATGGTTTTCATACACGTGTAGCAAAACCTCTCTAAAGAACAGAAAGTGCAACCGATATAAGAGTTTCTTACAGAGAAAACTATATATTTTTTTCAACACGACAGGGAACTGATACAAATATGATTTGTCTGATATTATTTAGAAAATTCTGATGAGTGCGAAATGAACACTGGAAAACAGCCAATACCTTGGTCCAGTTAAAGGATAAACTTTGCCTGAAATCCAGTTCCTACTGTATACAAATTTAGAGATTCTTTTAAAGAGATCCATATGTATAGGAATGTCTTTTTAGACACATTAAAACTCAAAAAGAACAGAGTGCTCTCCTGCTGTGATTCCTAATTTAGTCTGAGAAAGAAATGTTTGAAGGAACAAGGAAGTCTGTAACAGCAAGTACTTTGCAAGTAGTCTGTTCTTTAAAGTGCTTCATGGAATTCGATCTGCACAAAACAAAGAACTTTTAAATGTGCAAAACTTAACTTTTTCTGATTTGAAAGTTATGGTTTTCGTATTTACACACAAATCACAGTACCTAGGCCTGGTGGGTGGATATTTTAGGAAATAACAGAATACAATGAAATCCACATTTTCCTGTTGTTCAAATCCCTTTTTAATCGCTCATTATATTCATCTATGGCTATATTCCATTAAACTTTCCTCTACATCTTTGATAGGTCTCTTTGCAGGTAGGGATCATCACATTGCAAAAGCCTCACAAACATGCATTCCATGAAATGTAATGCTTTGGAAGTGCAACATGGATCATTTTTAATCATTCAGAAATAGCAGATAAATCATCATCATGTTCTGTGACACTTTCAACCACACAATGTAGCATCCCTTTGTACATTGCCATTGGTCCTCAAATATCTAGCATTGCAACATGTAGCTGATTTCTAGAAGTCTACATAATAATTCACAACATACCATGGAAACTCAGAGAGTTGAAAATATTGCTAGTTTCATGCTGCACAATTGCGAAACCAGAAAGAAAGGATTTTTGCAAAATTTCTAATGCCGATTTTGTAAATAAAACATACAGACTATACTTTCATTAATCTTTACTAAACTATTTCTTTGATAGCTATAGACACTGTCATCACACAGATAATTCGTCCATGGACCTACATACATGGTCATCCAATTGAATGAGAATAGCTTTAAATCCCTTAATATGACTCATACTCAAATCTTCTGGGAATCTGTTGATTTTGCAAGGTCTTGAAGAACCCAAGGCCACATCTGTTGCAGAACCCATTGTGTAAGAAACATTAATAAAGATTGATGTGAGAAGTGAGTTGATGCCATATAGAACGGCAGTTATGAGGCTAAGATGTGAATGTGGTAATTAAAGAGATACCCAGATACCCACCAGACACCCAGGTGGTGAAGAGAAGCAGTTCTGGGAGGGTGTTATAGAAGCCTACCCAGGGATAGTGCATGGCAAGGAAGTCCTTGGCCACCCATTACTATACACCCATTATCATGCCACAATGAAACACATAGGGAATAGGTTAACCCCGAAGGATTACAGATGTACTAAATGTACCATTCAGGGACCATAAAGGGTTGTGCAGCAAATGATTTTGGCTAAAACAAAAAGCGAAACAAAGCGACTACCCTTTAGGAGCGGCATTAATCTCAGAGAGTTGGAGCAGAAAACAGATGTCAACAGAAAAAGCAAGGGTAGCAAAGCTCCAACCTGCCCCTTTATGGTTGATCAGGGAATACAGCTTGATAATCAGGAGATACAAGGGTGAAGCTCACACATCTCATAGGAAAAAGAAGAACTGCTAAGTGTCTCTTTATGGCTTTCTATTGTGGCCCCAAGAGGCAGATTTAACTGAGGTTTTGTTTGACGCTCTGTCAGGATTCCTAAACAGTATTTCGGAAATAAATCATTGCATCTTTACATCATGGTGTGGTTCCAATGAATTTTTGTCAACATTTACTCCTGCTTAATATGGTTCGGTTAAAATATTTGTGTTTGTTTAAACTAAGAAAATGATATGTTATAAGCTCTCTTATCTTATTTTGGGTCTTTGTAGACCAAATTTCATGTGTCATGCCTTGTGTTACCATTGTAGTGCATATTGTTTCCTCAAAACATCCAAATAAATAACCCTGAACTCCGAATGATGAAGTTTGAACCTTGTGAGCTAGATCTATTTCTCTTTACTTCTCTGTTGTTGCATACAAATGGTTGTGTAGTAATGGGTGACCATGAAACAAGGATCCCTGGACCATCTCTCAATGGCATCCACACTCAGCCTCTCTTAAATTGAGAAGCATCTCTTCAATAACGGGGTAGAGGGTTAGCTCAGTTTGTAGCGCATTCAATTGCTGATCGCTGGGTCCAGAATTCGATTCAGGTTGTGGCGGACATGCACTGTTATCAAAATGGGTTGCATGAATCCCATCACCCCCTTGTATTGATACATAGATAGACCGATAGCTTGACAGACAGATAGACCGATAGATAGACCGATAGGTAGACAGATAGATAGATAGATAGATAGATAGATAGATAGATAGATAAGTACCATGAATGACATCACCTCCAAGCATGTGAAGCAGGCTGTCTTATCAGCTTGCTGTTGGAAATATAATGACAACCTAATAATTGATTTGGATTTGATTTTTGGACATCGTATATAGTTGAAAACACTTTGAAAATATTTTGTCGTTCAAGTAAAACTACCAAAAGAAGTATCATCTCATTTTGTTCTGAAATGTGGTGGAAAAACCACTGCAAAAGAAATTTTATGGCAAAATTCCCTCCATGATACATGAATGAGCACTTTCTCAAAGCTGGAGCAACAGCTGTACATTCCTAATTAAAAATTCTGCACAATAGCAATTACTGCAGTTCAGCAGGTTGGGTCCCTGAAGGAAAGCTAAGTTGGCTTGACAAGATTACTGAACCTGCTTGGAATACATCAAGGGAAGCTGTCCTTTTCTTTTGAAAACAAAAGCAACATTCTAAAGATAGATAAGAGAGGAAATCAATGATTTACAATAGTCGTGGCAAATTTCATCTTTGACTAACATGAATAAGTTTGGTCATTGACTGATTCTCTGAAAGTAAAATTGTCGAGATGGATAAGGAAATGGTATTATTATCCATATGGTTAAGTGTGGATTGTCTAAAGCGGATTTTTGTGTTTAACTAATTTTGACCCACAGGCTTCTGTAGTGGTATTGGCAAGTGTTGCCCCATTGGCTGAATATTATAATAATTAGGTGGATAGCTAACATAATTTATTTTATTAAGTTTCAGTTCTGCAGAGATGATAGTTGAATTACGGCTGAGATCCCATGATACAGTTCTACTTCAAATGTGGTTTACCTCTATTAAAGCTGTGTTGACACATGAAACGACAAAACTTCAAACCTCTGTTTCAACATCGCATGATTCAGCTTCAGAGGGTAGAGGTAGATTTTTTTTACAAAGCTGAAAATCTGTTGGATGTTTGAGGCTTTCGATGTACAAAGGGACCTTACAATGTATGTTCTAAAGTGCCATTGACAAAAACGTGCTTTCGAATAATTCCGATTCATTCGTCCGCTACTTTACTGTGTGTGAATTAAGTGCTCCGGGGTGTTCCGAGTGCATTTGCAATGCAATGTTCCCATGTGGGCAATTAAGTATATCAGATTAAAAGCTTCGGATGAAAATGGCCATGAAAGAGACACATGAATAACACATCGAGGCACTAAAAGGCATTTGTAAAACAGGAACGAAATGGGGAATTGAAGTGGTCTGTCACTCTGTCAAAAGTAATACATGCATGTACGCCAACTTTTTTGAAAAAAAAAACAAAAAAAGAATTAAAATACATGTAGGGGTGCCAGAAAGCTCAGAATACACAATGTTCAATTGCAAGTTCTCTCGATAAATGCATTGAAAGTCATTTTTCTGTGTCATTATACAACAGAGGATAATTGAAAGTGTCATTCAACGTAGGCCCGGGTAGCTGGCGTCCAACCCAAAACCTAGTTAGTGGAAGCTTTAAGCCCAGAGTATTACTAACTCTGGTAACCCTGTTTCTCTACTTAGTGTGTCTTTTAAATCTATCAATATATAACAACAGCTTTGTGGCTGAAAAAAAAAAATCAAATTTACGTTTAATAACGGCATCCAACACAGTGCTGTCTAATGATCAGTTTAACAAAAATTGACCTTAAGGCTTTAGTAAATTTTGTTGCTAGACTGCACAATGAGTAATTAGTGTTCAGAACATCTGCATGCTTTGGCATTTGCATATAAAGGAAAGGACAGTCTTCCTTGATGTATTCCAATCAGGTTCGGTAATCTTGTCTCGCCAACTCAGTTTTCCTTGATTAGGAGTAATTGGTTGAGTGGGTCATTTTAATTAGAATTGTACAGCTGTTACGGTTATTTAGTTGCTTGCTTTGAATACTGTTGTTACTTTTTAGAGTAGAATGATTATTTTATTATAAAGGGATATTTTAATTTACCATACATTGGAGGTTGCTGTGCTTTGGGTTTTGCTCCCTTGTCTCTACAATGAGGCGCATTGTTGTGGAAGGCTCACCACACATTTCATGACTTCATTGTAGCGCTTGACATGACAAAAATATGAAAAATGAGAACTGGATGCTGCTGCCATCTTGCACAAAGTTAGTACGTATGCTGCAGCATTGCTGTCCGACGAAAGAGTTCCAATTTCATTGCACATTCACAAAGTTTCTATTCAACATTGAGGTGAACCGGTGTACGGTCAACTAGGCGACAAACCAACCAGGTGACACCCATCAGTACCAACTAGGTGACAAGAAATTTGGAAATTTCATACCAGTGCAAACTAGGTGACAAGCAGTTCCAACTAGGTGACAAAAATGTACACAGCACTTCCAACTAGGTGACACAAGTTCACAAAACACATCCAACTAGGTGACAATACATTTCCTAATTGACGACCATTGAAGGTGTCCTGTCACCTGGTTGGTATCCCCTGTAAAATATGTGTCACCTGGATGGTATCTGGGGGTTATCTGCTGTCATCTAGTTGTCCAAAAAGTGTAGCCTAGTTGGTAGTGGTATGTCACCTAGTTGGTTGTCGCCTAGTTGGTAGTGTTGTAGCCTAGTTGTCTGTCGCCTAGTTGACCGGCAATCAGGTGAACCTGAGTCAGACTCGGCAATCACATTCTCTTAGGAAGTAGACAAGGCCATCAGCACACTCAGAAACAGCGATGGTTTCTTCCAAACAAAATTTGTGTCAGTTCCTCACACTCAGTTCCAGAGGACAGCTCACAGGAGCTCGCAGAAGCGCATTTGCTAATAGGTGGCAACACATGGCATCATATTTTCAGCCAAAGCTAAAAAAAAAGCACTGGCAATGAAACATCTGTGTAGACAGATGCAGCACAGTACACATAAAATGTCAATTTCCTCTGCTAAAAGATAATTCATAAATACAGGATATAAACTTAAACAATTATCATCCATCTACGAAAGTATATACAGTGTATATGGCTTTCTAGATACCGTAACTAAATCTGGACAAGAAGTTGGCTAAATTGCCTTTACAACCATATAAAGATGACATCAAATCCTGTGACAGCATTAGTCAACATGAATATTTTACAGGCCAGCAGTAATGTCTTGACCATTATGTCCATTGAGTCACACAATTCTACGTCCAATTGCACATATTAACCTTTCTTAAGTGGCTTGATGCACAAAGCGAACAAGTAAATCATTATAATCATATTTGTCCATTGCTGAAAGAGTTAATTCATAAAATATTAATGTTGTCACTTAGATGACAAGTGTAAACATATTTGCTGTTGGGACAGTATATTTGGTTTAGTGTGATGGGTATTTCCTGGTTAGCAAGAGTGATGCTGCCTTTCTATTGTTATTATATTGAAATTGAATCATATACTATGACATCTCACAAATTCGGTTTTTAAATTTGTAGTACATGGAATTGTGTTTTTGTATCCTTTAAAATGGGAGTCAGGCATATCAAGTTGTCCAAAGATAACGGTAGACTTCACTTGAATTGGTGCATTTGGTTCATGCTGTCGGGAAAAATGGTTCAAAGCTCGAAAAGAGAGGTTTGAAGTATTTTTCATAATCACATACTTTTGAACCACACTTTTTAATACTTTCCTTTCATAGCGCATAATTGGCTCAAGGAATTTAGACCACACATGCATTTCACTCAATTCTATGAATCTAGATGTTTTTAAATGAATTACATTTTTTTTATTGTTTCTTTTTGCAAGTGAAAAAAAATCAATAAGTACAATATGAAAATTCTTGTGAAACTAACACACTACATATAAATAATGATGTCCATTAAGTGTATCTATGAATACCATTTCCTTCCAACTGCAAGAAGTATATCCTACTTCAGCCTGTTCAGTGTTCAGAGGTGTCTTCCACCCAGAAGTGACTAATCTGCCGCCTCCAATTCCTCTCACACTCGCATCAAGGCCCCATGATGAAGTTTTGAGCACCTCGCTTATTTCTTATTCAGATCAGTGACTCCGCAAAATACTTCTAATTCACAACGTCTCACTCACGGTCTCAGTCATTTTCAGCCAAAGGCAAGGACTGAAACAGCAATCTTTTCTCTAATAAAAAATCTCTATTCAAGGTGCTTTTTCCTAATTCTGCATCATTATCAAGGGATCAGCTTTTTAAAAAAAAATGACCACAGCAGTATCCTTCTAGCTCACAGTTGGTGTGCTGAAATTACATACTTTGAAGATATGTCAACAAAGTCTGAGCAATTTTTGGGCATTTTTGGATTAAATTTTCTCAATTTCCGAGAAATTGATTTTGTATTGAAATCCTTCTTAAGTGAAATTAACTTTATTGGGAAATTTATAAGAGCTTCAACTTGCAGCTAAGGTATTATGAGATTGGCAAGATAGCAAGCGAAAACACAGGCTGCGCAGCAGCAGCAAACCTTCAGCGAATAACACCTTTAGAAGATTACAATTACACCATGAAATTGTTGCATTGACCAAATTGCATATATTATAGGTATGCAGTAGTGGTTGAGTCATGACCTTTTATCTCTATTTTTCTGCTGCCCTGACATCTGCTCGTTTGCTTGCCAGGGTTTTTAAAAGTAGGGAAAGGCCTTATTAACTAATTTACTTACTGATATTATGGTATGGTTTTATGCAAGTATAAAGTATAGGTCATGAGCTGTCGGTTGGAAACCAAAACATATAAAGCTGTTATATTTTTCTCAAACTTTTCCAATCATTCAAAAAGTGTTAAATACACATCAAAAAGCACTGCTACATTGTATAGGTGATATGTGTTGGAAATTGCATTGCTGTAGGCTATTTGCAATGGTGGGCAAGTTTTGGGTCCAATAAGAAAAAAACTGTTTTTAATATTTTATCTCAATATTACAAAAAGTATTTCTATGTATCAGTCAGACCATGAAAAGGCACAACTAGACCACATAAGTCATATGTGTACCAAAGTTTATCCATGTACATGCAATAGTGATCGAGTCTTGGGCCAGAAACCAAAAAAAAATTTGTTCTGTTGTGTTTTTTTAAATCTTTCAAAAAGCATTTACTTTTCACAGACCTTTCAAAGGGCACAACTAGACCATATGGGCCATATGTGCACCAAACTTTATCCATTTACATGCAATATTGACAGAGTCTCAACTCTGAAAACCAAAAACCAAAATACATGTTTTTCTATTTTTCCTCATTTTTAGAAAAAGTATAGAATATCTATCAATGAGACCATCAAAAGGCACAACTAGACCATATAGGCCAGATCTGTACCAAATTCCATCCTTGCACATGCAATGGTTACTGAGTTTCGGCCCGGAAACGAACAAAAATAATTTTTATATTTTTTTAATTATTTCAAAAAGTATAGAATATCTATCAATCAGACCATCAAAAGGCACAACTAGACCATACAGGCTATATGTGTACCAAATTTCATCCATGTACACTCAACAGAGGCCGAGTGCTGGCCCGGAAACAATCTATCCGCCCGCCGCCCGACCGCCCGACTGCCCGCCCGGCGGACAGACAACTTTTGACCAAAGTGATAACAATACCTTCTTCGAACTTTGTTTGCTGAAGGTAAAAAGCTAGCCTCATTCCTTGCAAGATAGCCAGACAGTAGGTTTACTGATTGCTATCTAGATAGTTTTTGTTGTTTGATTCAATTGATGTTACTGTTGCGATAGTATTACCATCTTTGTTGGGCAGGTAAAAGATGCTTAAATTATATCTGCGATGAATACTGTATACTACTGTTGTGCCTTAGAGCTATACCAATCCTTTAGCCATTGCAATTAACTTGTCCTACTTCATCCTCTTTTCAGATGCGTCTTCGGCCCAGAAGTGACTAATCTGCAGTCTCCAATTCCTCTCACACTCGCATCAAGGCCCCATGATGAAGTTTTGAGCACCTCGCTTATTTCTTATTCAGATCAGTGACTCCCCAAAATACTTCTAATTCACAACACCCTAGTCATTTTCAGCCAGATGCAAAGACTGAAACAACTTCTCCTTCTGTATCCAAGGTGCTTTTTCCTAAATCTGTATCAATATCACGGAATCAACTTTTTTTTTAAATGACCACAGCAGTATCCATCTTGCTCACAGTTGGTGTGCTGAAATTACCGACTTTGAAGATATGTCAACAAAGTCTGAGCAATTTTTGGTCATTTTAGGATTAAATTTTCTCAATTTCCGAGAAATTGATTTTGTATTGAAGTCCTTCTGCAGTGAAATTGATGTTATTGGGAAATTTATAAGAGCTTCAACTTGCAGCTAAGGTATTACGAGATTGGCAAGATAGCAAGCGAGAAAAGCTAGCCTCATTCCTTGCAAGATAGCCAGATATTTGGTTAACTGATTGCAAGATAGATTTATAGTCATTTTGTTTGATTCAATTGTTGCCACTATCCCCCCAGCATAACTATCTTTGTGGGCAGGTAAACGATGTTAAATTTATATATTGGGTGAAACTGTACTGTTGTGCCTTAGAGCTATACCAATCCTTTAGCAATTGCAAGGAAAATGTTCTACTTCATCCTCTTTTCAGATGCGTCTTCCGCCCAGAAGTGACTAATCTGCTGCCTCCAATTCCTGTCACACTCGCATCAAGGCCCCATGATGAAGTTTTGAGCACCTCGCTTATTTCTTATTCAGATCAGTGACTCCCCAAAATACTTCTAATTCAAGACACCCCAGTCATTTTCAGAAAAAGCCAAAAACTGAAACAAAGTTCTCTTCTATATCCAAGTTGCTTATTCTGTAATCTACACAGTAAAATTTGAAATTTTGAGTTAGCTCAAATGATTGAGTGAGATGGTTGCACAATAATTATTTGTTTAAGCCATGATAATCTTTATGTTGTTATAACTTGCAAACGACAAGCTATCTTAGGTCAAAGGAATTGTGCAACCATCTCACTCAATCAATTAAGCTAACTCAAAATTCAAATTCAAAATTTACAGTGTATGCAATTATCAAGTTTTCATCAATAGGCTGGTGGGTGTAAAGAGCCGTTGCTATCCAGATGCATAGGCACTATTTCTCACTCCAAACACATATACATGGTAGCATGTGGAACTTTACCATTACAAAATCATATACGGATTGGCTTTAGTAATGTCAAAATTGAAGACCCAAAGAGCATCTGAATGGTTTTACTTAGATATTAAAGCTTTAGGGAAATAACATGCAGAACGTAGCTGCCTAGAAACTTATTTATGGAACTATTTTCTATTTCATTATACACTCCACCTACTATTCGATTTATCTGACAATGCTTAACCTTCCAGAATAAGTGTAAGAATGCGTATTGCTGCAGCGGCACTGCAATAGGCCTGTATTATGGTATCTGAAATCAAACCTTCTAATACTCAACTCAATAAACTTTATAATTCACCTTGTAGAAAACATTGCACTTATCTGAATCCTGCATCAGAAACATTTTTCGAAATTCCATGTGGTACTCACCTGTAAATAAAAAGAGATCAATTAAGTAAACATAATAAATACAATGTAAAATGAGGCAAGACATAATTAATTTTTTGCTTCTAGATAGACCGAACCAACAGATTTTATGCCTACAGAAAAAATATTGCTATAATTTTATAAATGCACAGGATAAAAATTAGATTAGAACTTTTTTGTTGACTGACCCAAACAAAAGTGACTCGAGAAGATGCATGAAGGTAAAGATTAATTATTTCTAGCGGTGAATAGCAATGTAAGTCATATATACAAATGTAGCGTAGACTAAGATAAACAGGACAAAATGGCAGTTTTGAAAATTAAGTCCATCGTAATTTTACATTCAATTTCATTTTCTGTACGTGTAACCACTGAATCTCCATTACCATGAACAAGACAGTAAAACACTCTCAAACATCAACTTATGGGTGCAAAGCATGAAATCATATTTGGATTGGTTTTGGCAATGTCAAAAGGGAAGACCCCAAGAGCAGCTGAAGGTTTTTACTTTGATGTTAGAGCATGGACGACATTTGACGTTACTATCAATAAATTGGAAGTAGTTTCAAAGGAGTGTGCCTATTGGTTCGACTGCTAAGTGACATCCATTGATTGCATGAGGAAGGAGGGGAGGGGTTTAGGGGATTGACAAAGATTCGGACGGGATTGACCTATTGGTAATGTTTATGTCATAAGGCAAATATACTGATAAAATTGTTCATGTCTTAAGTTCGACTACATCATGATTGTTCTTCAAAAATCTATTGCAAATTAGAAATACCGGTGTCAGAAGAAAGAAATGAAAATGTATTAGTATAAACGTATTGAACAATCTATTAAAATTAGCATTCATTTCAGGTTGATGAGTAACAAGTGATTGAAATAAACATCTATAGTGTTGCAAACACTATAAGCCTCTAAAATTCCTTTCTAAAAATTTTGTAATTTTAAATATTCAAAAAATGTATGATATCGTAAAATATGTGCTAAAAATGTAGAAATATTTCCAGAAATATCAGATTCCTGCATATATTCCTTCAGAATGTGGAAAGATGTCTTCTCACATAGGAACTGTATATCACATTATTGAAAAGCATGGCCAGGGACAATTTTTATTAGACATAAAACATGCAATAATACATAATAGGAATAGCCATAATATCGATACCTGTTTATGTACACCATTGAATTTAAAATCATTAACCCTATTTACCCTGAAATGTTCCATGCTGGTATCAATTTCAATCAATGAGCATTTGGCCGATTTTTCACAATCATGACAATTTTCAGCAGTTACAAAGTTACACGCATTGAATTTTAACTGCGGATCTGTCAATACTATCATAAATTACGCTGTTGCCACATCAATAATCAGTACAAAAAAATACTCCTTGCAATAGCATATGATTTTAAGGCATGACATATGATGGCTTATGATTGAGTGATATGTAACACTACCCAACCTCAGGGCAAGTTATCAATTTCATATTCAAGTCCACACCTACGTTTAGCTATTTGTCCAGAGGCTCAATCAGTTTGCATTGACTGGGATACCATTGGGATGGCCACCAGCAAAAGTTTGGTGTTTTTCTATCCCTTAGGGGATGGGGGATATAATCAAGGAAAGTTTGAAACCCTTGCGGAAGGCAGTACTATCCCCTGAGGGGGCTTAACTTTCCAGATGGTACAAATGGTGATTTCTATTTATTGTATATATACGAAAGATCTGGAGAAAATTTAATTTCATATAGAATGGGATGGTGAACCATTTCTTCCTGAATTTTTAGCAGTTTTCTCACAATATAGAAAATAAATAGAACTACAAATTTTCTTCTATCTCAATGCATGCACCCCAGTTTAGCGATTTGAATCACATGCCAATGACAAATAATAACCATAATATGCAAAGTCATGAATCAACTTTTAATAATTAAGTTTAGGAGTTCTTGAAAAACTTTGGAATTTTTTATCATTATCTAAAGTGTTTAACACAGGGAAGTCAAAAATACAGGATGTATGTTTGCCAACCTCCAGCATCAGTTGTTAAGAAAAAAAAAAGACACAAGCTCTTCTTTAGAAACATTCAACTCAAAACTCCTTTTAAAGGAATTAAGAAGTATCAGATGTCTGCCACAAGCCTTTAAAAAATTGATAAAGTGAGTTCTCTGTACATATGTAAAAGTGGACGATTCGAAGTCTGAGGTCAACAGCTGTTCTTGTGAGGATATCAGTGGGGTTAATGGCATGCTAATACTCACTGATGTTTGCATAGGTGTTTGATTTTTATGATTAAGTTAGGAACTTGCCATTTTGCAGGGTGAACAGGTACAGATAACGGACAAGTGGGCCTTGTTGCATCCTATGCATTTAATTGTAGAGAGTCCGCATGGTTATTAATCATTCTTCATGTATGCAATTTTCTTTTCAATGATATGTCTTTTTTTCTGACCTTACCTTCTTATTCTACTTCAAACCAGGATTGGTTAACTCGTCTTGGAAGAAAGGGAAACTGGTTGGTCCTTGATGGTCTTATGGCAAGGCACGAAGACAGACATTGCCCTGTCATCCAACAGTGATGGCACAATTACATCATGGTGCTTTGTTGCAATTGAGTGCAAGATGTCCTACTGACTTCCTATGGATGGAAATCTTTTCTCATGAACTATGGCTTTTAATATCTGTAGATTAATTGCATGTATTACAGATTGGGAGAATATCCTGAATTCAAAATTTTGACATTAATTTTGCTTTTCCACTTTTTGCAAGTTTTGTCTAAGCTGGATCTTTCATAATATGATCTGGATGTAACAATATGCAATACCATGGACTAATTTTTGCATGAATTTTTAAACTGCAAATATGACAGGGAGCAAGACATAAAAAAATTTATTGGTTTGATAGTCACATTTTGTTTTTGTTTTGTTTGTTTGTGTTTTACGCCTCTGCAGCACCTTAGTGGGCTATCGAGGCAGGCGATCGCCGTATGATGATGAGATGAGAAGACTGGGAGTCTGGCACATACCCTATTAATTCAGGGATGCCCAGGTTCTTTCAGTTGCCCCAGCATAGAACACTGGATACAACCCGCCTCCATTTAATGTCCCATGGGCTCGGACTAAAGTGAGTTCCCGGGGTGAGTTTGAACCCACGCCCTCAAAGCCAGTTGACAAGCGCACTTACCGATTAGGCCACAGGGGAATTGTTTGATAGTCACATCACTTCACATCAAATTTGGCAGCTGTTGCAATTGTCTTGATGGCATCCCAATTAAGTGTAGATAATTGCAGAAACATGAAATGCTTGTTTGCGTAAAGATTGTGTTAAGATGGTCTTGACAGCAGTATAAGTCCTTGGGTTATTGTTGGATTTATTTATAACATGAAATTTGTGTGACAGAAGAATCCCTTTGGCCCTACTTTGGCTTGTGACAGTCTGTTCAAACAGCTCTAACTAAAGCTTTAGGGACAACTATGACATTTTGCCAGATCTCTTTTCCGGGATTTTCTTATCATAACAACAATGTACGAGGGGTTTTCCAAAAGTTCTGTCCAACTTGCCATAACTTTTGCAATATTTAATAGAGAAACATGAAATTTTTGTCACATAATATTGAAGTAATTTGCAAATGATTCTGAAAAAATCAGACCAAAGAAACAAAAATAAATGGTTAATTTGTTACCATGGAAACCAAAAGTCATGAAATGCGGCCCAGGGCATTTTTAGAGACACAGATTCATTATATCCTGTCAAAAATGTTAGATTTTACTGGGGATACAGAACAAGAAACCCATTAAAAATAATCCCTTCCATTTCACAAATGCTTAAACTAATTTACTTGGTACTGAATACATTTCCTTTAACCTTATATCCCTTAGAAAATCAATGACTCAAAAGTCTTTATATTGAGATCACTGTTGGTGTTTCGCAGACTTTTTGTACTTTACGATGGGTTTTCCATAAGTTCTGTCCAACCTGTCGTAACTTTTGCTAGATTTTATACAGAAACACAATATTTGGGTCAGCTGATATTGAAGTAATTTGCAAATGATCCCCAAAAAATCAGATCATAGAAGTAAAAATAAATGGTTGATTTGTTGCCATGGAAACCATAAGTCATGAAATGCGGCCGAGATCTTGTTAACAGACACATATTTGATATATCTTATCAATATATATAATTATTGCAAGAGATATAGAAGAGAATATATTCAAAACATTCATAGCCATTTCACAACACCCTAAACTAATGACTGGTACCCTGTAAATACATTTTCTCATACTTTCTAACCATGTCTAAATAAGATACTTCAGTCTTTGTGTCAAGGTCAGTTTTGGCATTGTCAAGTCTTCTTTTCTTAGGTTTTCCAATGGGTGTTCTCTTCATTCAGAAAACGTTTGTACAATCTTAATTAGGTTCTGTCACTCATACTGTCTTCCTTGTATGTATGATAAAAGGTTCTTACTCTCTCTACTAGTTTTTATCCAATTAAATTGAAGAAATACAACAGGCATATATGATGTCATCCATATCCAAAAAAATTCTCATCTCATAAAAAACTGAGAAACTTCATAAGTGATGGTAAAGTTGGTGAAATGTGACACTAATACCAATTTCCATTGCTATTAATGATTTTATAAATAACTGATTGTATTACATGAAAAACAAAAGAATATACTTTAATTCAAAAAGTCAAGACACAGGTAATGCAAGCAGGTATTCAATTAGTTTTTAGTTGGGACCACAAAGTCTGGGCCGCATTTCATGACTTCTGGTTTCCATGGCAACAGATTAAGCATTTATTTTTATTTGTATGATCTGACATTTTGGGTGTTGTTTCCAAATTACGTCAGTATTATCTGACCCAAACACCATGTTTCTACATCGAATCTAGCCAAAGTAATGGCTAGTTGGACAGAACTTCTGGAAAACCCCTCGTAAACCAGTACCTTTGGCAGTGTTAGGGAAAGGCTTAGGGTACCTGACCTTGGTGGAATAGCCCTCTTGTCCCTGTGGAAGAAATGATGTTATGTTAAGTGGCAAGGTAAAGAAGGCAATGGAAAGGGTCTTGGATGACCTTTAGGAAATGGAATTCTCTGATATGAGACATTGACCAAATTGGACTCATGCATTGATCTCTCATAGGCAAGACTTACAAAGACATGGCAATGTGTAAGATGGTAAGACATAAAAACGATCCAGACAAATCGATAAAGTATTTTACATCAACTTTCTCAGTGGATAGCTATATCCAATCAATTACAAAATCGTCATATTCTCATTGAGTAAGGCATTAAAGTAATCACGGTTCTGAGCTTGCCATAATTAATTGAAAACCCAGGGGAATGTTTAGAAAATGTTGATCTTGTGGTGACAACCATAATTGATGTTGAAAAATTCCTGAATTTTTCGATATAATAAATGTTGTTTGGGCCCATCTTCTTCATCAGTTTGTTATATTTTCTTTGTTCACTGTAGAACTATTTTTTACACCCCAACAAGAAAGTAAAACACTCTTAGACACAAACTTGCGAGTGCAAAGCATGAAATGATATTTAGATTGGTTTTGGCAATGTCAAAAGGGAAGACCCCAAGAGCAGCTGATGGTTTTTACTTTGATGTTAGAGCATGGACGACATTTGACGTAACTATCAATAGATTGGAAGTAGTTTCAAAGGATTGTGCCTGGTTCGACTGCTAAGTGACGTGCATTGATTGCATGGGGGAGGGAGGGGGAGGGGCTAGGAAGTTGACAAAGATTTGCCGGGGATTGACCTTGTTTGTAATGTTTATGTCCTGAGGTTACGTTATTGAAAAAATTACAAAATAATGGATTCTTCTGCTATTTATTATACATTAAAATAATCATTGGGGCAGCGTAAAGTCATGAAAATTGCTTTAAATTTCAGGTTGATTGGGTTACAAATAAACGGAAGAAATAATGCACTGCATACACTATATCCCTCTAAGACTCATTTCTGAAAATGTTATTACATCAAGCAACTATTACTCTTACTAGAATGCCCGTTGGAGAGACAGGTGGGCTGAGAATGCATTTCATGTGATATTTATTGAATTGCATGCATTTTTGCTCTGATGTAGGCGTACTTGTGAAGAATTTATAAAGCGAATTAGTCATTACATTAGGCATGGAGGTGTTGTAGTTGTGATGTAGAAAAATGAAAGTGAGTTATCAAAGAAAGGGAAAAGTTGAGTGGCGATTGTTCGAACTGTGAGGAAATTATGAACTCCTGGGTAATGAGGGTGTTTGTACAATGTGTGTATTGGGATGTGATTGTGGTGTTATATATACATGAAGGCCTACTGTTGTATTATAGGCCTGTATGTTCGTGTCAAAGTAAATTATTCTGTGTTTTATTCAGATGTAACTGAGATGTGTAATTTGTTGTGCTTTATATTCTTTAGAATTATGTCCGTGGGCCTATAACATGCCTTGGCATCTTGGTATAACATATGTAGAGCAAAGGCCGCGAAAATGCTTGGTTTCTACCCAGGAGAGCTGAGGCTGTTGCTTTTGTGGCTGTCCCTCCCTCCGAAATACATTGCGTCACTGAGAAGAGCAGGGGGAGTTGGTGCAAGTGAAGAGAGTGCCAAATTAACGGCGCTGTAGAGATGCATGGAGGAATTTCGTGGGAAGGGCTGCAGAAAAAGCTGATTTGAAAGAAATAAGGGAGGATTTGCTGGCATTTTATTAGCCACACTCAAAGGCAATGTCAATAGGAAGCTTCATGCACAATGTCGTGAGTGTCAGTAGAGTAGATATGGAGGAGTAGAGGTGACAACTAAGTTGAAGAGATAGACTTTTAAGAGTAGGATTGTTACAGCTTCCCATCTTTGACCGACATTTATTTGATTTTTTTAATGTGCGCGGCTCCTTTACATGAAGCTTTTACGAAATCAATTGTATAATTGCTATTGTTCTGATTCAGACAATCTAGAAATCAAAGAATTTTTCATGGTAATTTCAGAAAGTCCTCCAGTAATAGTAGGTTACTGCACATTATTCTATGAAATTAGAACAATTATGAAAATTGTAAATTTCCTACAAGAGTAAACTCTTCAAGTTGTGGAAAAAGTCCATCCAGGAAACTGTCTTAGACATAGCTGAAATCTGTTCCTGATGACAATTTTTATTGCAAAAAGTGCGCAATAATACATTATGGGAATAGCCATAATATCAATACCTGTTTACGTACGCTATTGATTAAGTCATTGACACATTTTGAATGTGAAATGTTCCGTGGTGCTATCAATTTCAATCAATGAGCATCTGGCCAATTTTCACATTCATGACAATTTTCAGCAGTTACGAATTTACATGCATTGACTTTTAACCATTGATCTGTTAATACTGTCATAAATTATGCTGTTGCCACATCAATAGTCAGTATGATCACCTCATCATTGCACCTCAATGGCTTCTACACAGATTCTCTGGGTGACTCGAAAAATGAGGTTGATTGACGAATTACAAGTTCATGTACCGAGAAAAATCAGGACAACATTATCCCTCTATATATGTTTTTCACTTCATCATGTTCATTAATTGTAAAACAATGCCTCAACTGATTTCACTAAACACACACTTGTTTGGGAGAAACACATAACACATTTTTCAGTAGGTCTGTTAGCCCCAAAGAACTGGCTCGACCGCTGCAAGCTTGCTTACGACGCCGACTGTTTGGTTTATAGGTCTGTAGGCAGTATAAGAAACAGTTATTTTATAATGTCTGGTGGTACATGCACATGCAAGTGAAAGATCTCATCATTAAATCCAGCTTCAGTGCTGAGTTGTGTTGTCAACCTGAGACTCTCAGCACAGCAGCAAAATAGGTAGATAAGTTGTAATGAAAGTTTAATTCAAAATATCTTAATTAACATGGACACCTTCTTGCCCTGTCACAACCTATTCTTTATTATTATATGTTGTAAAATCATCTCCAAAATTGTCAATACAATCAAACGTGTATCATTTGCAATACACACTAGGTCCTATATACCTGTCTGTAATATACATGCAAAACTGTAAGGGACTACCATTCATGATTATTGAGACACACACTTCTTGCAATGACATATGATTTGAGGCATGACACAGGAAAGTTTATGATTGAGCGATGTGTAACACTACCCAACCTCAGGGCAAGTTATCAATTTCACATTCAAGTCCACACCTAAGTTTAGCCATTTATCCAGAGGCTCAATCAGTTTGCATTGCCTGGGATACCAGTGGGATAGCCACCAACAAAAGCATCCCCAAGGGTGTTTTTCTATCCCTCAGGGGATAGAGGATATAATTAAGGAAAGTTTGAAACCCTTGCGGAAGGCAGTACTTTCCCCCAAGGGGGCATCACATTATAACGTTGATCTTTAAGCATAGTAATTTACATTCCGAGAAACCAGATGGTACAAATGGTGATTTTTGTGGTATGCATGTGTAAGTGATAAATACAAAATTCTTTCCTTGAACATTGAAAAATTATCTCATATAGAAAATAATTAAAAACTTTTTTGTAACTCAACTATATTGTTCAATGCATGCACCCTAACTTAATGATTGAAATCACAGGCCAATCTATTTCAATAATAACAGAAATATAGCTTATGCTGCATGTAAGTCTTGAATCAATTTTTATTATTTATTTTTTGGAGTTCCGTAAAAACTTCGGATTTGTTATCATTATCTATAGTGTTTAACACTGGGGAGTAGAGAATACAGGATGTATACACTATATACCCTCATTCAGGCTGAAGAAATGCTTCTGGATAGAGCATGAAAGCTTCCTGTAAGTTCAATTTATGGTGAGTGAAATAGTTTAACATTTCTTGTTCAATTACAGGATGTATATGTCTTTACCAACCTCTGATATCAGTTCATAAGAAAAAGTGACAGAAGCTCTTCCTTAGAAACACAGAACCTGAAACTCCTTTTAAAGGAATTAAGCAGTATCAGATGTCTGAGACAAACCTTTAAATAATTGATAAAGTGAGTTCTCTGTACATATGTAAAAGATGAAGATTTGAAGTCTGAGGTTAACAACTGTTCTCGTGAGGATATCAGTGGGTTAATGGTATGCGAATACTCAGTGACATTTGCATAGATGTTGGATTTTCATGATTAATTAAGGATGAGTGCATTGACTTGCCAATTTGAGGGGTGACCAGGTACAGATACTGGACAAGTGGTCTTTGCTGCATAGATATATCCCTCTATCCATTTCTATCTATCCACAATGTTAAATTAGCATTTACTGTCCACATGTGTATTAATCATTCTTCATATACAATGTAGGCTGCTGTATCGGCATATTACTTTTCTTTGCAATAATATGTTTTTCCTGAAAACCATTTTATACTAGTTCAACCCTGGATTGGTTAACTCTTCTTGGATGACAGGGGGGGGGTAACTGGTTGATCCTTGATGGTCATATATATATATGGCAAGGCACAAAGACAGACATTGTCCTATCTTCTATCAGTGATGGCTTGCTTATATTTTTGTGCTTTGTAGAAATTGTGTGCATGCTTTCCTGATGACCTTCTGTTGATGGAAATCTTTTCTCAGAAACAATGGCTTGCAAATTTGCAATATCTGAAGATTAGCAAGTATTACTGCTTTTGGAAAATATCCTGATTTGAAATTTTAAACACAATTTTGCGTTTGCACTTCTTTCGAGTTTTGTCCAAGCTGATCTACATGCATATGTATCATAATACCATCTGCATGCAGGGGCGGACTGGCCTATGTGGCAAAGTGGCAACTGCCACGGGCACATCCACTCAGGGGGGGCCGCAAGATGCCAAATATAAAAAATTTAAGAAAAGAGCAAAATTTTGCTATCAAGTTCATGATTATGTGTTGGATTTACACAAACTGAAAAGGACAGCCTCCTCTCACATGGATTCCCCCAACCAAATATCAACAATTTGCCAAAATTAGACCCGCAGAATTTTTCTTTTTTAATTAGAAATAACCCCTATGGTAGCAATATAAGGGCCCATTGATTTATTTTGCCATGGGGCCCGAAATGCAGCCAGTCCGCCCCTGCTGGATGCAACAATATACAATACTGTGGACTGATTTTTGCATGAATTTTAAAATTGAAAATATGACAGATAGAAAAAATCGTAATGGTGTGATAGTCACATCAATTCACATCATGTCAAAAATGCAAATTTTTATATTGCAGCTGTCACAACGGTCTTGATGGAATGTAAATAAGGCCATAAATGTAGCAGAAACATTGATGATTTGTTTGTGTAAGGATTGTGTTGAGATTGTGTTGACAGCAGCAGAAATCCTTGGGTAATTAACAAGAAGTTTGTGGGATATATGAATCCCTTTTGCCCGATTGCAGCTGGTAACAGTCTGTTAGAACAGCCCTAACTAAAGCTCTTGGGACAACTATGACATACTGCTAAATCTCTTTTCTTGGATTTTCTTATCATAACAACAAGGTCATCCAGTACTTATAGCACTGTTATGGAAATGCTGGTGGTCCCTGACCTCAGTGGAAGAGGACTCTTGTCCCTGGGGAAGAAGTGGCGTTATGTTAAGTGGTCGGGTGAAGAAGGCAACGGAAAGAGTCTTGGACAAATTTTAGGAAATAGGATTCTACGAGATGAGACAAGGACAAAATTAGATGAGACAAGGACAAAATGAGATGAGACAAGGAAGAAATGGAACTAATGTAATGACTTATCAGAGACAAGACCCATTGTGTGACATCGCCAAGTTGTAGAATTGGACATCAGAAAATCAAAAAGCAGACATTTCAAGTAACTGTTGAATTTCCTAAGTTAGCCTCATCGAGTGGAACCTGCTGAAACGCACAAAGTGAACAAAACTGGTTGAGTGACACACAACACAACAGAGGATGTTCTGGCAGCAAGGTTCAAGCACTTTGGGTAGTAAAATAGTAGAAAATTCAAATGGATTTTATAAGTTCTAATTTCTAAGTCAATGGTTGAATGCAAACATCACTCTCTATTGGATATTTGACAAAAAAGGCCACTTCATCCAATTGACATCAAGTTGTAATGTTGGTCTTGAAGGTCTGAAACTGATCAAAATAATTTGCTAATTACTTCATATTGCATTTTAAAATCTATTTATTCTAGTATGACTAAAATCACACTAATATGTGAAATATAATTTTAGATTCCAAATATTCGGATGATGCTGAGTTATAATATCTGGCATGGAAACAGTGATTAACGAATAATTGCTTTCGTGATTAACAAATAATTGCTTTCGTATTCATGATATTCAAAAGGTGTTAAGAGATAAGCCTTTTAAGTATTGAGATTTGTTGGACAAATTGCTTTTTAAATGCTTTATTAGCTGTACCCATAAGGTTTAAAATTTGTCGTCACTTTGGTAAAGCAAGGAATTAAAGTGATCACGGTTCTAAGCTTGCCATAATTACTTCATAACCCTGAGGAATGTTTAGAAAATGCTAATCTTGTGGTGACAACCATTATTGATGTCTTAAAAACTGCAGCATTTTCCGTCATAACTGATTCTGTTTTAGCAGAAAAATTGCATAATTTCCACTTGATTTAAGATTGGAATTAGTGCAAGCATTTTCTCATAACATTAATTTTTGATAAGCCAATATGAATGAAGTTGGATTATGTGAGATCAAAGGCATTTATTTCACTATTAACTAAATTTATAAATACCAGGCCTTTTACCGTAATTCTATTAAATCAATGATATGGAATAATCATTCCCAATATACAATTCCACACCATTGATTGAGTCATTGACACATTTTACCCTGAAATGTTCCATGGTGCTATCAATTTCAATCAATGAGCAATTGTACAATTTTCACAATTATGACGATTTTCAGCAGTTGTCAAGTTACATGCCATAACTTTTAACCATGGTTCTGTCATAAATTATGTTGTTGCTTCATCAACAATCAGTTCGATCTCATCGTCATTGAACAAAAGCTTTTCGGCACAGATTTTGTGGGGGACCTTTATAAATAAAAATATGAACCAAAAATCTGTATTCCTCTTCCTAAATCTTCTTTTTCAAGAAGAATAAGAAATTACACTTTTTACACAATTTTGATGACGGTAGAATGCAACAAATTTGTTATAATTTTTACCTGGTATGCAATATGAGTGATCAGCTATTAGATAAACATGTTTGTAAAAGACACCACTGTTCAATTGCCTCATAAATTTAACATCCAGCTGGAGTGCAAGTTTGAAATAGGAGGGAATCAAAAAATCGAGGAGGAACCATACGTAGAACAACATAATAGGCATATAATTTGTTTTGGAAATATAATTGAAAATGTAGTAATTAACATAAACAGTTAAATGTTCACCTCTTTGCCTTATCTAAGCCATTTAATTTTACTATATGAGTATATTTGTATACAGTTACATTGTAAATACAAGTCAAAATTGAATTTTACTCCATGCACAATTGCACATTATACCTGTCTCTAATAAATAATCAAGAAACCCATAGCATACTACCACCAGTAACATGCTTCTTCCAAAAACATATGATATGAGGTATGATTGAGCTACATGTAACACTCGCCCTCCTAAGGGTGCATTATCAAGTCCATGCCTAAGTTTAGTCGTTTATCCGGAGGCTCAACCAGTTCGCATTGCCTGGGATCCCAGTGGGATAGCCACCAACAAAACTATTCCCAAGGGTGTTTTTCTATCCCTTAGGGGATAGGAGGAATAATTAAGGAAAGCTTGAAACCCTTGGGGAGGAGGCATATAACTTTCCAAGGTTGGTTTTAAAGCCATGTTAATTATACGTTTTGAGAATTAAGATCTGATAGGAATATTAACTTTAACCATATATTCCAAGAATAAATCAGCTAGGTTAATTGTTGTTTAACAAATATTTTTACATTTTTAAAAATAATTCACTGATGTACAAAAAAGTTAAATAGAACTTTACTGGCAACTCAGCAATTTGCTGTTACATGAATATGCCCAAATACAAAGATGAATTCACATGGCTGTCTAAATAAAATACCATTGCAATAAATAATTGATGCAAAGTCATAATTCCAACTTCTCCTTTATCGAGCTTCGGAGTTCTGGAAAAGTTCTAAATTTTTCTCTGATTTTCTCTAGTTGCAAAAATTATAGTGAGTTATAAAATACAATATGTAATTATGATTTTTAGTATTTATACCAATTCAATCATAGCAATACTGCTTATAAATGTTAAGTCACATTTTGAACTTTTTACTAGTCAAGTTCTGGAGTGTTGGAAGAACTTAGGTTTTCCCCCTCCGATTACAGCACCAGTTGTCAACAATGTAGGTTTATAGATTCAAGATGTATGATGTTTGTTAACCTTTAGATCCAATACTAAGAAAAGGCAACTGAAGCCCTTCTTAACAGTCTGAGAATTTGAAACTCCTTTCGAAGGAATAGTGAAGAAGTATCAGATGTCTGCAATAGACCATTGAATAATGGATGAAGTGTGTACTCTGTAAATATGTTAAAGAGAAAGATTCAAAGTCTTGAGATCAACAGCTGTTCTTGTAAAGATACAAGTGGGGTTAATGGCACGCTGCTATTCAATGATTTTTATGTTTGATTTTCATGGTTGATTTAGGAATCCTTACAGAACATCAAAATGGTTGGATAATTTGTTATGGAAATATAATTGAAAATGTGTTCATCTATATTAACATTTGAATTCCTCTTTGTCTTACCCCATGTGCATTGTATCTGTCTGCAATAAACAAGCAAAAAAAAAAGGAAAATATGTTATATCAATAACGATCTTCTTCCAAAAACAAACAATGCGAGGTATGAATGAAGAATGAATGAAGATTTATTTGCAACTTACAAGAGTACAATACATTTTGATAAAATTTCTTTAAACAATACCATCCAAAGTAAGTTGATGGAAGAACACCTGAGCAAAAAAAAATTACTATACCCTATAGGGCGTGCCCTTCCAATATACATTACAAATACAATGAATTAAATTCTAAACATGTGTATGATTGAACAATAATAACTATGTAATATAACCCAACCTCAGGGTTGTGTAATCAATTCTATATTCAAGTCCTAACCTAAGATTAGCCATTTATCCAGAGGCTCAATCAGTTTGCATTGCTTGGGATACCAGTGGGATAGCCACAACAGTAGCATCCCCAAGAGTGTTTTTCTATCCCTTAGAGGAAAGAGGGCATAATTAGGGAAAGCTTGGAACCCTTGGGCAACTATCCCTGGAGGTGGCATATAACTTTCCAAGGTTGATCTTAAAGCAAAGTAAATTACATTATGAGAATTCAGATCTGGTTTGAACAATAACTCTAACTATATTCAAAGAAAGAAATCAGCAAAGGCAATGATTGTCGAATGAATCCATTTCCAAATTGTTGAATCATTCACTGGTGTACAAAATATTTAAACAGAACTTCAACTGGCAACTCAACAATCTGTTTTTCAATGCATACGACCAAATTGATTGAATTCACATGGCTGTCTTAATAACAACCGTGGCTTTCTCTAGCTATCAACAATATTATGAGTTTTAAATACAAGATTCAGTCATAGCAAGATAGCTAATAATAAATGCTAAATGCCATTTCAGACTTTTATTCATTTTAAAATTATGAACTCCTGTTTTTGTCCCCCAGATTATAACATCCACTTTCTACAATGGAGGGTTATACAATATGCATTTAAGACGTTACATATGATGTTGATTTACCTTCAGATTCAATACTAAGAAAAGTAATGATGGAAAAGGCAACTTAAGCTCTTCTTAACAGACTTAGAATTTGAAACCCCTTTTAAAGGAATAAAGCAGTATCATATGTCTGCAACAGACCTCTGAATAATGGATACAGTGTGTACTCAGTACATACATTAAAGTGAAAGAGTCAAAGTCTGAGATCAACAGCTGTTCTTGTGAGGATACCAGTGGGGTTAATGTCCTGCTAAAATCAATGATGTTAGGTGAAATGTTTGGTTTTCATGGTTAATTCAGGAACAGTGTAATGACAAGTCATCTATCTATATATCTTTCCTGCACTTATCTATCTAGCTTTATATGTATCAATAATTTCAGTTTGCTAGTGCCTATCTTTCCTCTTTAGTGTCATACTCCTGCAAAAAACCTATCACCTACAGTCTTGCAGAGCGAAGGAAGATATTTGACTTGACCAGTCTGGCCTTCTGATTAACCTGCAAATACCTAATGATAGAAGCAGCCCTTTGCTACTTTATATCAATTTAGCAAAGGGACCATGAAGTGCAGGTCTAGTCTTGCCGTTATATACTATCCTTCATATGGATGGATGAGGTCTTGAATAATGTCGGTCCAGTGTCACTTTTGATTATTGGGGGAGAACGGTGGGTAACAAATAATGGTTTTAGTATTCGTGATATTCCAAAGGTGTTAAACTCATATCTTTTTAAGTGAAAAACCTTTCAAGCTCTTGTGCTTACAGTTTGTTTGACAAATTGCATTTTAAATACTTGATTATCTGTATCCAGTACTTAGATTTAAAAGTCACCATAACTTTAGTCAAGCAAAGCATTAAGGTGATTATGGTTCTAAGCTTGCCATAATTACTTCATAACCCTGAGGAATGTTTAGAAAATGCTAATCTTGTGTTGACAACCATGACTGATGTCTAAGAACTGCAGCATTTTCCTTCACAACTGATTCTGTTTCAGCAGAAAAAAGTGCATAATTTCCACTTGACTTATGATTGGAATTAGAAAAAGCATTTTGTCATGATGTTCAGATCAGCCTGTGCGAATGAAGTTGGATTTTGATAAATTAAGGCATTTATTACACAATAAACCAACCTGGCAAAATACTAGCAGAAAGATGATGGCATAATTGCAAGCCTGATGATGAAGTATTGGTTTTTGGTAGCTTTCTTAGTGATCAATAGACACAAAAATTGAAAAGCTTGCCTTAAGTGCTTCTGGGACCATATCGAAATACTAAATAAATCAACTAAAATATGAAGGAGAAAAGGGGCTGATTACTATATAGAAATCATGCCTGATCGGCATTGATAAAAATTGCTGACAGTAGCAGAAATCTAAATCACTGAAGAGTTTATAATGCGAAAAATCACATGCGATTATCGATTGAATGGTACTCAGTGAAACAACTTAGTGCTTTTGGGGTCAAACTAGTTTGTAAAATGAATCCCAGTCCCCAGAAATGTAATTTCAGTTTGATGACTTAAGTCAATCCTTTTTTCCGCATTTTAGATGAACTGGCTCACAATGATCGAAGGTTTTCATCGAAAAAGCCATTCTTCCTTTCAAATATTGTATTCGAATTACTTAATTTTGAAACTAGTACAAAATATTGTGAAATCAACCTCACAAAAAATAGAAATTATGAAATATACGAACTATCACTGATGCCTAAAGTAAAACAAAGTCTGTTACCCAAAATTCTATTTATTTAATTTATAAGGAACAATCTTGCCCGAATCATTTCTACACCAATGAGAAAGTCATTGACACATTTTATCCAGAAATGCTCGATGCTACTATCAGTTTCAATCAATGAGCCATATGCCAATTTTCACAATCATGACAATTTACATCCCTGTCAAGTTACATGCCATAACTTTTAACCATGGTTATGTCATGATTTATGTCATTCCCACATCTATAATCAATGTAATCTCCTTATCAATGCACCTCAAACACTTCATCATACGATGTGGATTCTATGAGTGGCTTCGATAGACTGGCGGTCAAATTATTTGTACATATACTTGAAAACACCAAAATATCAGTATTCCTGTTTGTATATATTTTTTCTAAGTGTAAGAAAAATGGGATATGACACAAGACGATTTTGACAAGCATAGGAAGAAACAATTTTGTTTTGTCATTGGTATGCAATAAATGTTACATATGACAATTATGAGCAATCAACCCTTCTGTAGGTGAACCTGTTCATGAAAAAGACGATTAAAATGCCTCATTACTAAAATATCCATCGATGCTAGTCTCAAATTAAAGGGAATTGAAAATGTGTAGTTAACATGAACAGTTGAATGCCTCTTTGGAGCTATATTTTTTGTTAGAAATTACACATACACGAGTGCAAGAAATCACACATACTGGAATTGCCCATTTGTGGATGTGGCATTTCTAACACTTTTCTGACTCGTGAATATGTCAAATATATCACCATCAGGTCGTGTATATGATATATATTACATTTACACGACTGGTAGTGTATATGTCTGATGTAATACATACACATCCTATTCTTGCATTTGCATGACATGACACATACAGGACTCGTGAATGTGTGCTATCTTACACATTATGCTATCAAAACTAATTGTGGGCATGCAATATGTTGCACATTCACTAATTTGTGTAACTGCCAGTTATCACATATTCACTTAGGCCTATGAGTGATAATTAAATTACATTTTCTGTAATAACTGAAACTGTCCCACATTGCATTTTCAATACATGCATTGTTGTTTCTTACTACCAAGAACACAAACAACACATAATAACAGGCTAATTAATAGTTATTAATATGATAAGACTTGCATAAATGAGTGTTAGGAATATCATTTAGACCAGTGACTGAAATGAAAAGTACTGAAGTGCAATTTATGTCACATACAATACTGTTAAATAATACACATAGACGATTCTGATGTATATGTAAGATATTTCACATAAACTAGTGTTGTATAATCCACATAGACGAATCTGATGAATATGCAAGATATTTCACATACAAGAGTGTTATATAATACACATAGACGAGTTTAGTGCTCGTGAATATGTGTGATTTTACACATTCACGAATTCGTGTATGTGCAATTTCTAACAAAAAATATATATGCTCTTGGTCTTATTGCATCCTCTTCCCATCACATGTGCACATACAGCTCCAATATTGTAGATACAAATTAAATAGAATGCTATTCCATGTAACTTTCTGCAATAAACAAGCACCAAAAAAAGAAAAATATTACCACCAGTCACATGCTTCTTTCCATATGATATGATATGAGGTATGATTGAGCTGTATGTAACACTGGCCCACCTCAGGGTGCTTTATCAAGTCCATGCCTGAGTTTAGCCGTTTATCCGGAGCCTCAAACAGTTTGCAAAAACCCTTGGGAGGATAGGATACATCCCCCTAGGAACCATAACCTTCCAAGGTTGAGCTTAAAGCAAAGTAAATTACATTCTGAGAATCCAGATCAGGTACGAAAAGTGACTTTAAATGTATGTTCTACGAAAGAAATCGTCTAGGTTATTTGTTGTTGAACCAATATATTTCCTAGCTGTTGAATAATTCACCACTGTGGAAAACAATCTTCTGTTCAATACATACACCTATATATAATGATTGAATTCACATGGCATTCTAAATAACAACTATTGCAAATTTGCAATATCATTTCTCATCAGTCAACCTCTGGAGTTCTGGAAAATATGAAGCCAATCATTTTTTTCACTGATTTTCCTTCGTTTGCAACAATAATTACACAATGACTTATTGATACAGTACATCCCAAAATAAAGTACGACTACCCCAGCATGAAGGAAGAATCAGCCACTACTCTACCCTTTCACACCTTTTGACTCAGGACTGCAAAATCCCTTCCTACACTCTCCTACTAAAAACTACCTTTTAAAATTACATTTAATTCACATTTAGCCATCACCAATTCAAACTCCATCTCGCCCATTGTGTTTTATTTCATTGATATTGTGTGCCTTTGCTAATTTCAATTTCATTGACCGCTGTTTTAATAGAGTTTTTTTATGTGGGATAAGGTTGTGGCGTAGAGTCAAAGTTAGTTGCAAGGAGATTTGGGGTGGAAAGGAGGAAGGACGGCAAAATAGGTAAACAGAGGGCTTCTGACAGCAAATGCTCTTACCTTATTTCGGGTTTTACTGTTACAAGATGTATCATTACGTTTCTTAGCCTTCATAGCAATTCAGTCATATGGTTTATATAATATAAATACAAAGTCACATTTCAAAAACTCTACTAACTAGCCTTGTAACAAAATGCTGTTAACCTTTAGATTAAAGAATATGCAACATGAACTCTTCTTCAGAGAGTTCAAAACTCCTTTTAAAGGAATAGCAAAGAAGTATCGGGTGTCTGCAATAGACCTTTGAATAATGGATAATGTGTGTACTCTGTACATACATTAAAGTGAAAGAGTCAAAGTCTGAGATCAACAGCTGTTCTTGCGGGATACAAGTGGGGGTAATGTCCTGCTATTAATCAATGATGTTTGATGAAATGTTTGATTTTCATGGTTAATTCATGAACAGTGTTATGAAAAGCCAATTTGTAGTTATCTACCTATATAATCTTTCATTCCATTTATCTATCTATCTATCTTAACATCTATCAATAATTTCAGCTTGGCAGATACCCAACTTTTCTCTTTTCTGTTCCATAATCATACTGAAAACCTATCACTTATATAAAGAGGGAGGGAAGATATTTGACTTGACCAGTCTGACCTGTTTATTAACCTGATTATGGAAGTAGCCCCTTGCTACTTTATATCAATTAAGACGAGGGACCATGAAGTGCAGGTCTAGTCTTGTCGTTTTATACTATCCAATTTATCCATCATACGGATGCATGTGGTCTTGAATAATGTCGGCCAGCGTCGCAAGTTGGTAAAATTGGGATCTTCAGACAAAAAATGAATAATCTCAGATATGAAGCCTATTTATTAGTAGATTTCAAAATGCCCGACAACTCTGAGGTCGTAAATAATTTTTTTAAAGCTAACCAGGCCAGATAATATCAAACAGTATCACTGAATGAAGACCCCACAATTTCTGGTACAAGGTTCCGAACTATGTTTTGTTGGTATTCCTGATAGACCAGGTCATGAGTAAAGTGTTAATGCAGGCAAACGACACCAAATAGCAATGTTTCTTCTGAAAGGTTGCAAAAAATCAAACTAATTTGTCTTGAGATTTGCATCTTGCATCTATAGCTTGTTTTTTTTTGGTTTTTTTTAAGTGATAACGTTTAGGCACAAAATCTTTCTTGAGGCAATAAGAGACTTTTGATTATTGGCTGGAGAACGGTGGGTAACAAATAATGGTTTTAGTATTCATGATATTCCAAATGTGTTAGGCTGTTATAAGCCTCTTTTACTTAAGCTCATACCTTTTTAAGTGAAAAACCTTTCAAGCTCTTGTGCTTACAGTTTGTTTGACAAATTGCATTTTAAATGCTTGATTATCTGTATCCAGTAGATTTAAAAGTCACCATAACTTTAGTCAAGCAAAGCATTAAAGTGATTATGATTCTAAGCTTGCAGTAATTGCTTCATAACCCTGAGGAATGTTTAGAAAATGCTAATCTTGTGTTGACAACCATTATTGGTGTCTAAAAACTGAAGCATTTTCCTTCACAACTGATTCTGTTTCAGCAGAAAAATTACATAATTTCCACTTGACTTTTGATTGGAATTAGAAAAAGCATTTTGTCACAATGTTCAGATAAGCCAATGTGAATGAAGTTGGATTTTGAGAAATTAAAGACATTTATTACTCAATTAACCAAGCCGGCAAAATACTAGCAGAAGGATGGTAGCATAATTACAAGCCTGATGATGAAGTACGTATTCGTTTTTGGTAGCTTTATTAATAATCGTTAGACACAAAAAAGTGTAAAGTTTTTCTAAAGTGCTTCTAAGACCACATAAAAAACCAAATAAATCAGCTAATATATAAAGGAGAAACGGAGCCTATTTTTATAAGGAAATTATGGTTGATTGGCATTGTTAAAAATTGCTGACAGTAGCAGAAATCAAAATCACTGAAGAGTATTTAATGCGAAAAAATCACATGCGATTATCGATTGAACGGTACTCAGTGAAACAACTAAATGCTTTTGGACTTAAGTCCAATCCTTTTTTCAGCACTTTAGTTCTAGTGACTCACGATAATCAAAGGCAGAATACTGCAGATAATCAAGAATGGAATTTCAGTGATTTATATTCAATTATTTGTTCTGCATTTAGTTCAAATAGCTCACAAAAATCGAAGGTAGAATATTGCTGATCACTGGATTAGTATTCAGAAGTGCTTTTGACATGTGTCCAAGACTTTGAACTTAAATGAAAGTACTGATCGACTTTATGTGTATCAGGATATTGTCAGTTATATATTGTGATGACAAAGTTATGCATTGTGTCTGCATGACAAAGATAGATATCACTAAGGTAAGTTGCCAAGTCAGTGGGCACTAGGGAGTGTCAATTTTAACGTTTTTGCAAATCCAAAAAGGCTTAGTGCTAAAGAGATGGCATTTGACCTGGGGAATCCAAATCTGTTCCCAAAATTAAGATACGACTATTCCTTGCTGAGTAAATTTTCAATCAAAGTTTTGAATATTTTTACCATTTTCGCTAACCCGCGATTCTCTATAACTTTGCCAATTTTTCTACCATGGTTGAAAAGGTCTTAAAAAGAGCTTCAACTTGCATACCAACATCAATGGTCTACAATAATATTTCAACTCCCATCTGCTCGTCAGTTAACATTTTTCATAACAAAAGCACGTCAGAATGACTAAACCCGTATAAAAGACAATTTTTGTATTTCACTTCCAATTGACTTGATTCTCATTCTCCAGATAATGAAATTACCGAAAAATAACAATAGTGTATTCAAATGACTTTGATTTTGAAACTAGTACGAAATATTGTAAAATCAAGTTTTTAATCAACCTCAGAAAAAATACAAATTATGAAATATAACTTTGAATTATCAGTGATGCCTAATGAAAAATAAAGTTTGTTACCCAAAATTCTATTGATAAGGAATAATGGTGCCCGATTCATTTCTACACCATTGATAAAGTCATTGACACATTTTACCCAGAAATGCTCCTTGCTACTATCAGTTTCAATCAATGAGCCATTGGCCAATTTTCACAATCATGACAATTTCTGCAGCTGTCAAGTTACATGCCATAACTTTTAACCATGTTTATGTCATGATTTATGTTGTTCCCACATCTATAATCAATGCAATCTCCTTATCAATGCACCTCAAACACTTTGGTATAGATTCTATTCATGAGTGGCCTCGGCAGACAGGTTGTCAAATTACTTGTACATTTACTTGAAAACACCAAAACATCAGTATTCCTGTATTTATACAAATATCTTTTTTGTGTGTAACAAAAATGAGATATTACAAAGAGGATTTTGAAAAGCATAGGAAGAAACAGTTTTGTTTTGTCATTTGTATGCAATAAAAGCGAAATATGAGTGATCTACCCATCTGTAGGTGAACATGTTCATGAAAAAGACCACAATTAAAATGCCTCATTACTAGAACATCCAGCTGCAGCATTAGATGCAAGTCTGAAATGAAAAGGAGTCAAAAACTGGAGTAGGAAAACTTGACGGAGCAGCAAAATAGGTAGACAATAATATTAGTTATGGAACTAAAAGTGAACAAGTATGTTAACAAGAACAGTTGAATGCCTCTTTTTCTTATCACATCCTCTTACCATTATATTTATATGTGTACATACAGCTAAAAAATTGCAAATACGAACTAGAAGTTAATGCTATCCCATGCATTTGTCTGCAAAAACAAGCAAGAACCCATAACATAATTATTGCCATAATTATAGCATTCTTCTTTCTATATCATAATATATCAGGTATGATTGAGCTACATGTAACACTGGCCCACCTCAGGCCAGTTATAAATTTCATATTCAAGTACTCACCTACGTTTAGCCATTTATCCAGAGGCTCAAACAGTTTGCATTGCTTGGGATGTCATTGGGATAGCCACCAACAAAACCATCCCCATGGGTGTTTTTCTGTCCCTTAGGGGATAAAGGGCATAATTAAGAAAGCTTGGAAATCCTTGGAGGAAAGTGTTACTTTTCCCAAAAGAAGCATAACTTTCCGAGTTTGATTATAAAGCAAAGTAAACTACATTTTGAGGATTCATATCTGGTGCAAACAGTATCTCTAACTGCATATTCTAGGAAAGAAATCAGAAAGGTTAGTAGTTGTTTAGCAAATATTTTTCCAAACTGTTGATTAATTCAATGATGTTTTACTGTCAACTAAACTATCAGTTGTTCAATGCATGCACCTAAAGTTTAAAGATGGAATTCCCATGGGCGTCTTAATAACAATTATTGCGATATAATTTATGCAAAGTCACATTTCAATCTTCTTATTAGTCAACCTCCAGAGTTCTGGAAAATATGAATCCAATAAATTTTTCACAAATTTTCCTTTGTTTTCAACAATGATCGCACAATGACTATTGACTAATAAATACAAGATCTATGTATCATAATGTTTATTTGCCATAATAGCAATTCAGCCGGAGCATTATGGTTGATAAGTTATAAATACAAAGTCACATTTCAAACATTTTACCAATTGATCTTGTAGAACTTTTGATGAAAAGTTTGATTATTATCTGATTATGCAACCAGTTTCAACAATTGAGGGTTGTAAATTCAAGATGCAGAATAAAGCTTGTTAACCTTTAGATTCAAAGAAAATGCAACAGAAACTCTTCTTCAATGACTTCGAATTAAAGACTCCTTTTAAAGGAATAGCAAAGAAGTATCGGATGTCAGCAATAGACCTTTGAATAATGGATAAATTGTGTACTCTGTACATACATTAAAGAGAAAGAGTCAAAGTTTCAGATCACAGCTGTTCTTGTAATTGGGTTAATGTTTTGCTATTAATTAATGGTGTTTGATTCTCATGGTTAAAGCAGGAACAGTGTAATGACAAGGGATCTACCAATATATCTTTCCTCCTATTTATCTATCTAGCTTTACATAGATCTATCAATAATTTCAGCTTGTCAGATACCCAAATTTTCTCTTTTCTGTCCTCAGTGTCCTGTATACTCATACTGAAAACCTATCACTTATATAAAGAGGGAACTCTTGACCAGTCTGACCTGCTGATTAACCTGCAAGTACCCGATTATTGAAGCAGCCCTTTGCTACTTTATATCAATTTAGAAGAGGGACCATGAAGTGCAGGTCTAGATTGACTTGCTGTTCTATAAGATACTTCATATGAAAAATTTTCAGGTAATGACGTACAGCCTTAAAATCTGCCATTGGAGAAGTGGATCCTTTTGATTGTTGGCTTGAGTATGGAGGGCAACAAATAATGGTTTTAGTATTCATGATTTTCCAAAGGTGTTAAGCTCTTACAAGCCTCTTGAAGCTGATACCTTTTTAACTGAATGGTCTTTTAAGCACTTGTTTGACAATTGCATTTTAAATGCTCGATTAGCTGTTCCAACTAGATTTAAAAAGTCGCCATAACTATAGTCAAGCAAAGCATTAAAGTAATCGCGGTTCTTATTTTCCATAATTACTTCATAACTCTGAGGAATATTCAGAAAATGCTAATCTTGTGGCGACAACCATTATTGATGTCTAAAAACTGCAGCATTTTCCTTCACTGCAGATTTTGTTTTAGCAGGAAAATTGCATAATTTCCACTTGACTTAGGACTGTTAGTAGGGAAAGCATTTTGTCACAATATTTTGATCAGCCAATACGAATAAAGTTTGATTTTGTGAAATCAAAGGCATTTATTACACAATTAAACAAGCTGGCAGAATACTAGCTGAAGGATAATGGCATAATTGCAAGCCTGATGATGAAATGTTGGTTTATGGTTGCTTTATCAGCTTTATTAATAATTGTTGCACCAAAAAAGGGAAAAGCTTTTCTAAACTGCTAAAGTTCTTCTGAAACCACACAAAAATACCAAATAAATCAACTAATATATAAAGGAGAAATGGAGTTGATTTCTATAAGGAAATCAAGGCTGAATTGCTTTGTTAAAAATTAAGGACAGTAGCAGAAATAAAAATCACTGAACAGTATAATGCAAAAAGAAGTACATGTGATTATGGATTGAACTGAACTCAATGTAGCAACTAAGTGCTTTTGCGGATAGCATTACTTTCAAATTGTATCATGTGTAATGACTGCTAGTCGATTTTTCCACATTGCAAATAGCCCACAATGATCAGAGTAGGAGCATTGCAGCTATACACGAATAAAGTTCAATACTGTTTTTTGTAACTCGCAAATACATTGAACCAAAATAAAAGTATTGACTCTCTGTGTACTTGGAAATTATGGAGAACACAGAAAGCACAGCTTTTTATGATAACTAAATTGGAGAATATTCCAGTAGTGATTTTGAACTCTAGTAGCCCCGGGAAAATATCCCCTGGGAGGGAGAATACAATGATCAATTCAAAACAATCCATGTTTTAATATTTTTACTCGGTTACCAGCCAATAAATTTGTTTGTTTGAAAAAGATTTACTTCATTAATATTAACTAGTGATTTTCTGCCTATCAGTCTCCCATCCTGAACATTTTAAAACAGAAGAGGGCTCTGTTGGCAACGTCTTTTGTATTACGAGACAATATTAGTAATTTTCCCCCCAGAGTTGTCATTAACACAAGAGGACACTGTAGGCAACATTCTATGAGAGAAAATATGAGTTATTGTCCTTCCAGAGATGGTTATTTCCCTGGGCACGCTTGGTGTTATTTGGGCAAATACCCGGCTAGTCACGGAATAATTAATTGAAAACCGTACAAACTTTTCAACAAATCAACATTGAGATGTCTTTACAAAGTTGTGAGATCAATTCTTCCCATACTTCCAACAAAAAGAAAAGTACACTAATTGTCTATGCTATTGTTTAATTGTCTCTTTCTCTCTCCACTGATCACATGACTAAACAGCTTCCGCGTCATGTACAATTTTGGACGATATCACTCATACAGAATTCCAGCAGTCTTTCCTAATTTCTTGTCTGAATGCACCCTGGATCATTAACACAGTGTTTTGTCTTTTGGACAAGTTTCTGAACACATGTGACATGGAAAATTGAAATCAGCTGGAGAAGAATAAAAACATAAGAAGAAATGTCATAACCGGAAACCGGTGAGTGATGCGCTGCCCGGACTGAGTCCTAAGGGTGAATCACACATGTATCCGTAGTTAGTGTATATCCCTCTGTGTAATATTTCAGTCAAATCTTGGCTCACAGGATCACTGCTGTCTTGGTTAAATACACATTTCCTGGCCATCCCACTGACCCAAACTATCCACCTGTCTTTGATTTTACTCTCCTGTCTTTCTGCCCAGGAGTAATTTACCAGCTTGTTATTGCTCTCTCATTTACGATTGGCAACCATGCTATTCCTTTAAAAAAAGTGCAAGCACTTTTAAGAGTTGCTTGCATCTATCTATCTATCTATCTATCCATCTATCTGTTTAGCTGTCTATCTATCTGTCTATCTATCTCGAGGCCTTCCCCCACTGCATTCCTCCCTTCATTCCTTTGTTTATTCCTTCCTTCATTCCTTCTTTTCTTCATTCCTTCCTGCATTCTTTCTACCGAATTTTTAAACACTGGATCTAGCTGGCACTAGGATGCTTTTAGGACAAATTTAGTATAAACAAGTTGTTGATAACAGCTAACTTTTACAGTTAACATCAAACAGGACTGCTACAAGGTGTGTCATGTTTCTCGCACATGTAACCTAGTTCCATGTGATAAATGGACATTCTTGAAGAATAAAGTATATACTGACCTGCTTTTTTCACTTCTAAGGGAATACTTGATATGTGAACAGGAATCAAGGTACGTTTTTCTTTAGGCTTCCTTATCATTGTCAGCTAATAGTAAATAACATGTCACATGAAATATTGTCCATTCGATTTTTAATATGATTGCACCATTTTCAATAAACTTCCTGTTGAGATTAATTGAGTACAAGGAAGCACTGACATAGACCAACTGCACAAATCAAGTAAAAAGAATCATTGTGTTTATATTTGAAATTAAAGAATTAGATCTGCCAATTCTACATAGAATTCAACTTGCATCAAAATAACACAAACTGGTAAATTCACAACATTGGGGTGATATGAAACAATACCAATCAACACAATTGCATGTTTTTCAGAATTAAGTGAGTTCAATTCATTTTATTAGTCCAGTAGAGCCCCCCTATGTCAGAGGAACCCAAAAAGCTGTAAACAATCCTTACTGAAGTGAAAGCGAGTGCCCCCCTCAATGATGCCAGTGATGCAGCCACAGTCTGGTGCCCTGCTATGTGAATGCATACAGGCCAGAAGACCAGGCTAATGCAGCCATAGCCATGCTGGGAGAGCAGAGCAGTGTGTGTAGAACTGTGGAAGAAATACTTTCAAAATGTCACAATAAGGCCACTAAATATTAGTTTGAAGATCCGGGGACAAACTTTATGACAGTAACGTAACAGACAGTGAAGAAGGGCTATGAAAGTAGTGGCAGGTGCCCAGTAGCTGTTACATAAAATTAGGCCTAAATGTTAACATTTCAGTGTGTGCAAAAAATCTTCCTTACGAAACTAAGGCACTGCCCTGCCACCCAGTGGGCAGGCAGCGCAATAAAAAAAGATACAAGTATCGAGATTTTTTATCAGTTTGGCATCTATTCATAGTTAACCTCCGGAAAACTGTTCCACAGTGATAATACAATTCAGAGAATAATTAACAAATTCAGCTTCTTGTAGTCAATTTTCTAAGCATTTCAACTAAATTAAGGTAATTACCATTCACAGCTGCCATATATACATGTACTATCAAAGGAAAACTGCAGCTCTACCGCCTTTAAAAATTGTACTGAATGAAAAAACCTTGCCATACATCACTTATCTCATAATTTGTATACCCCATCTATACAGCTTGTTTATGGTTGAAGTGGTTTCAGCCACAACATTTAGTCTATTTAGAGGGAAATTTGTGGCTAATCAATGAAGCAGCAAATCACTGAATCTTTTCCAATCGGCAGTGAACTCAATATATCAATCACCCTATCAATAAATTCAAAACACTGTGGCATCGCATTTGACCATTTGGCAAACCAGTCAAGTGCCCCTTGCTTTTCATTTTGTCTTTTTAATTTTTACTTTCACCAGAGTATAGGATTTAGTGATATGACTAACAGTGATTTAAATAAATCAGTCCAAAGAAAGTAAATAAAGAGTTAAAGAACTATGAATCAGTGAACAGTATACATGAGTAGACATTATAGGGATCAGGGGCATGCCCAGAAAATGCTACTTTTTGACAGATAAGTGTACCATGATCATCCCATGTCTCAATCAATGACACATGCATTATCAGTGATATTATTTTAGCCATTGCAGTGGGACACTTTTAACCTGGACATCACTATTCAGTGCAGACAGATTTGTGTTCAAATGTCCTGATGAAGAAATCCAGAATACAGTTGAATCACATTTGAACCATTTTGAAAACTGGTCAATTATCATATGATTATTGACTGTAAGCAAATCACATTGGGGAAAAAATACATACTACTAAAAATTGTGAAAAAGTTGAAAAAGTGTGAGTTTGGCCATTTCAGACCGTCAATGCCTGGACATGCTAGAAAATACCGATCTTAAAATAATCTCAAGGCAATCTTAAAACAAAATCAATATTACTGTACAATCAAGACCAAATATACCACTGAGATATAGTAATTTTGATTTATTCAAGTCGCTAGAAACTGAGAAAGATCAAGTCTCATTTCCTTCACTGACAATAAACTAATTAGTTTCCAGCAAAGAACAACAATTTCACTATCTGATCAAGAACATTGAAAATGGCGCTTATCTCACAATAATTTCTTTGTGTACGAAGGAAAGCCAATAAAACACCACCACAACTACAATAGTTAAATGTTCCGCTGCAGAACAAGAGTATTCATTTTCATGTTCAGACTATTTTTTCACTTGTCCGATACATAAATCAGACCAGGGCATTGAGAACTCACCCACAGTGATTGAAATAAATCACTTCAAAGAGAGTAAATGAAACTTCTATGTTTCTGACAGACAGAAAAGTTGGTTTAAGAATAAGCTGCAGACTGACAGTGTAGGTGCCAGACAGTTCTCACAGATTAAGTGCCTGTGTGTCCCATTGGAGTAAAAATTAAAAACAGCATGCATTTTACCATTTTACGTTGTGGTCAATTGCAAATCTACTGCAAAGCTCCCATCATATGCGCATTAATTAATTTTATACAGTCTGTTATTAAAAGTTTGATTAAAACTGACACTTACACACCAAAAAAAAAAATTAGAAGTGAGTGATGGCTGGACTTTCAATTTTGTGAGGTCATCTCAAATGAAGCCCCCCAACCATTACCAAATGCTTCTGTTATTTGTCATACGTAAGAAAACATAATTCTAAAAATCATAACAGCACAATACAATTATCACGCTATCATCCTGTCCTATTTGTCTACAGAGTATAAAAAACAAACAAAGCACAACATAAATCATGTAGCTTCCCCCAACCATTGCCAAATGCTTCCGTTGTCTGTCATATGGTTGAACTGAATAGGATACTGTGCATTAGAATATATATGACTCAAGGTGATATTGCAGGTTAATCGGCATTTGTTGAAAATATTGATTTTGCTAGTTTTTTTCCTCTAACTATTTTCATATACTATAAATAATCAAGTTGATTTGCATTTGCCTGAGTCAATATTAAGAATGTTATATAAATTGAATTATAACATTACATACCTTATAATGAATGAAAATTCCATTGAAACAGCCCTTGGTATCATTTCCACTATAATTTGTGAACTCGAAAGAGCATTGCAAGAATATTATGTTTGCTTATTTCATAGAAAAACAGCTAGCAACAAGCTGTTAATATGAGTGTAAGTTAGACAATACCTATATTTTTGACAATATGCAGTCTAATCCTTTATTGGCAAGTTTTGAATAAGCATTATATCATAATTGTGACCAACAACTAAAGAAAACTGAGAAAACATAATGCAATCCAGTAAAATCTCATTTGGACTAGGAAAGTAAGGTCCCATTATTGCATCTTCAGTGAATGGATAAAAAATAATCATGATGGAAGTAACTCAGCTGTAAAACCTTATTGATAACAATGAAATACCAGGTAAGAATTTCTCATTCTTTCTAAACCGTGTGAAAAAAAAAGTTATGACAATCTAGTAAAATATCAAAAGCAAACCATATTTAGCTCTAATTTGCATGGCAGTGCTCAACCATGATTAATTAGACAATGTTGCAGAAGAAATAATGTAACATCACAATGAAAATTTATGTGCTCAGCTGCTACTAGGGATGCTACATGATTTATGTCCTGCATTTTTTTTTTTACACTCTTTAGACAAATAGGACAGGATGATCGCATGATAATTACATTGTGCTGTTTAGCAGCTGTTATGACTTTAAGAATTATGTTTTCTTATGTAGGCCTAGGGTAACATGGGGTAATTCAGGCCCCGTGGGGCAAATACAGCCCCTTGAGGTTAAATGTTTTCTCAAGGCCCTAGTGAGAGAGGTTATGCTGCAAAATAATTATGATTCGACTTACAAGGGAATCATATTATTTTCTCTCATTTTATTATTATTAAACTTCACCTATTACATAGGTGAAGTTTCTTGTTTTCGTAAATATTTTTATAAAACTTCACCTACACATAGGTGAAGTTTCTTGAATTCAGTATTATTATTTATTCAGTATTATCCTTTGTGAAAAATGTCTTCGGAAAATTTTATACATAGTCTACAATGACCTTATTACAAATTCTGAATATTTGTTATATTCTGCACCAAATATTTCAGACCTATACATTTTAGTAATAACTCTCTATAAATTACTGTTTCATATGTAATCTACTTAATTATCCCCCATTATGTAAAATCGGGATATTCATAAAATGATAGACATTTCGTCCTACCCCAAGCTTACCTCTTTAATTGACAATTAAGTGCATGGGCATACTGGAGACAGCCATGCCAAAAACAAGCCAATAACACACTCTACACACCAATATCGTTATGATTAATTTCATGGCATTTGATTGGCTCAGCAATTTTGATTCAGAATATATTTAAACATAGGTAGTGTCATATTGCCACACTTATACTTTTCTTGATTCTTAATAGCATGTTATGTTTCTTGCCTTGGAGATGTGTGTGATTCTTGATGTACTTTCTTTAATTTCTTTTGAGTGATTTACTTAAATCATGTTAGCAAGTCCAGTTTCCAAAAATTGTCATTTGGTGCTGGCAGAGAATGTGTAACAACCAATGCAATTTACGTCATTGTTGAAAGCCCATAGGTTGGATAGTGATTTATTTCAATCAAATTGACCATGTCAGCTTAGTATACATTACATGTAGCTCCAAATGATACAGGGAAGTGGGAAGTGACTGTAGTTCTGATAAAGTATTAGAATGTTAACTTTGTTTTACGTTGCATCTTGAGATGATTTGAAGAATCATATTCATATCTGTATTTAAATGTAGGTAGACTGATATTACCATGTTTTTCAAAATTCTTAAAAGCATGTTATGTTTCCTGCCTAGGAATTATATGATCAAATCTTTAGTCTTATGACACACAGTAAGTTTTCCAATCTGTTACCTTCAAATCCAATGCTTTGAGAAACTTCATTGTGTATTTTGCATGAAAAGGAGTGATTTAAATAAATCAAAATTATCAAGTGACATGAGATAATGGCATATCCAGTAGCAATGAGAAATAATTGATGACTGACTTGCTGAAGTTCTTCACCATACAGCAGCTTTGCTTGTAAAATTGTAAATCGATTTAAAAAAATGAAAAAAAGTAAGAAAAATGAAAAACAAGGAGCAACTGACCTTTTGCCGTTATGGTCAAATGCGATGCCACTGTGTTTCAAGCTTGAGTTGGTATATTCAGGGGTGTATCTAGAAATGACCTAACATGTGGTGAATATGCAGCACTCTGTGGTATTTGCAATGTCCTCCTTGAGAACTTGTAAGTGAACTTTGGAAGATCGGACACAAGTTGTTTCTCTTTATAACACAGGCCTACAAGTTAATGAAGTTGTCTTTCCAATATCATGCCAAAGCACTGTCTAAGCCTGTATTATGATATCGTAACATTTTCAAATGAAAATAAAAATACAATACTGCCAAACAGAGTTGTTTTCGGCATTTATGAGCATTCGATCATTTGAATGCTTTGTAAATTCAATGGCAAACTTGTATTAAATTTTATAGCTTTTAAGACCCTTTTGTATACCATTCCATTATATCACAGACATTGAAAATGAAAAAACAATTAAATGTAACATTTATACGACATGGCACCAGATTTAGCAAAACTGATACATAATAAAATCGATATATATTTTTCTTTTTGTACAATGAAGCACACTGGCAATACATTACAAAGGTGTGGTGGTGGAACTCCACAATATAAAAGAGTGAAATGACCCATTGGAACCTGGTATTAAGGTGTGGCCGTGAGTTAATTGCAGCATTGGCCCAGAGACAATACCAAAATATCAATACAGTAAAGATACAAAAATAGAATACCATGAGTGTTCTTGTACTATGCCGTTACCAGCTTCAGCTAGGCCTATGTATAGAGGGATGTATCTTTTTTTAATTTTGATGTGCTTGAAAATTGTTATATGAATGGGGAGACTTGTGCAGTTGCTAGTACTCTGGGCTTCGAATCGCTGAGTTGATCACAGGTTTGGGTCTGGCTCTGGCAGGGTCCCCAAAATTTATGTTGGACAGTATTCATCATCCTCCATCTTTGTGTGTCCTTTTGCTGTCCTATTAAGGGGGTTACAATTTAACAATCGGGGGGGGGGTTCTGCTGGAGTTTTTCCTCAGCGGGAAATTATTAATTTATGGTGACTGTGACATAATTATTTAATTTAAGGGTGCGTGACGTCCCAAAATACTACTTTTTGAATCAAGCGACACAGTGTTAAGAAATTCCCCCATCAGAATTTATTTACTTCAAGACTGCCTGGATTTATTTATTTCACCAAAATTGGGCATGGTAATTATTATTTATTTAAAAAAACAACAACTTCAAGCCACCCCCCTCTCTGAGATTAAATGGTGGTCCCCTTAGCCTCCCACAGGGAATAAATAAAGCATGTAAAGCCCATTCATGTCAGGCATCTGAACCATTTTTTTGTATGGGGGTAGCATACTACGCATTTCTTTATGTCATCATGATAGCATAAATGTGCCTGGTTATCATGATGGCCAATAATATTCCATGGTCAGCTATAGGCCTGGGCAATTGAGTGGACAGAGCAAAGATCAATAGTTTGTGTAGGAAGAAAAATGGCATGATGCAGGAAGCATATTGAGCCAGATGCTGGGTTAAATGGGCCATTGATTGGGGAGCGATTTCAGTTTGGTGTGAAGTAGTTTTATTGAATGATTTGTGGGTGTTGGGAGGTCCAACAACATGTTCTGGCATTTAACATTAATTTGTAAGTGACTGTTAAAGTCACACTCCTTTCAAAATCGTACTTTTAATTAATCTATTTTCCCATAGGAGAATGGATCACAATGAATGCAGCAAGCTAACTTTCATGAAAAATGTTTTAGACCATTAATTAGGAAAAAATTATCAAATTGGCATTTATAGATCTTCAGTCAGCTGACTGGTGACGTAGACCTGGGTGGACATAACCCCTCTCCTGTTAAATAACATACACAATTTGAGAAATAGACTGGTTTCTATTCTGACATCTATATTAAAAGAAAGTAGACAACAATGTTACTGTTGTCTTGATTTCAGTCGTCCAGCCATGAAACTGAAATCTGATGGTTGATTCTATCAAGTTATTATCATTTTCATAGCTACGTTGTTTCAAGTTTGCAATGTGCTTCATTCCAAAACTGTGATGTCAGAGATTTAGTTGAATAATTTTGTTTATTACAAGCACAGACTTCAGGAAACTGACAAAGTGCAGTGACACCTGGATGATGTATGTTTCACTTGTTTAGCTTACCCTGGCTGAAAGATGCTTCAATGAACTCTAACTGAACCAAACAGACTGCTTCGCCTCAAAGGAGAGTTGCAATTACTGACAAAAAAGTTTGTTTGAAATTGTGATGACTGGTGTCTTGTGAAAAACATATTTTGTTTGGAAAATAATGAGGTGCAACACTCAGCTTAGACACGCATTGTTTGTTGTGGTTGTACACAAATAGTAACATTGCCTGACAGTTTAAATTCCTTTGTCATTAACTGTGATGTCAAATTATGAATCTGATATGTCACAGATTGAAGATTAGACCAATCACATCGACAGATACCCGATGATGTCACGGTTTAACTGCAAAATGAAGTTTTCAAAAAACACATAGCTATGAAAACGATAATAATGAGCTTTCATGATGAACAGTGACTGGCTTTGTCAACAACAAACAAGACGATTTTTAGGGTTCTAACCTAAAAATTAGGTGTCTCACTGACTTACATTGTAGACCTCATTAGCTTAGAACTTTAACTATACCTTGTAATGTTTGCAAATAAACAACTATCTGATTGCCGTTTACTGGTAATCCTTAGCAGGACGTTAACATGCAAAATTGTCTGTTAAATCCGGGCTTTTCCAATCTAAAAAGTATCTCTGTGAGGTCTAACTAGTCAAGTACACGGAGGAGATGCAACGCTCAGAAGCGGGTTTTCTGTAAAAGGATGTCTTCCTGCTGCAATGCATTCAGGACAACTTGTCCTGTGACATCACAGATCAAACTGTCATAGGTTGCTACGGTGACGACAGTTGTGACGTCACCTGGTGTGAAGTCTGCACCAATCACTGAGCAGTAAAATTTAAAAAGGAAGCAGCTAATGTACAAAATGAGAATTCTGTGAAGCACGTTGCACCTTCTCTTAGTATATTATCTTACCAGTACCAAGCACATGGGATCTTCGTGGTCAAGTAGGGGAGAGAGGGGCTATTTGAAGCGCGGGGTAAGTTAAACTTTCGCTGCTATTCCCTGGGGTTTCATTTTTTCACCTAAATTTAACTTCTGGTAGATTAATCACTCATCAAGACATGACCTTACTACCTGCATGAGCCATATTTTGAATCATGTACTTCACTGGGCTGTTAAGATTTTTGTGCTCCTGAAGTAATTTTTTTGAGTTGAAATAATTTTGACCAGTATGCTATTTGAAATTTTTAATGCAACTTGATTGGTGTAATTACAGCCTGACTAATAAAGAATTGAAGAAATGCATAGAGCACAACGAAATGAGGCAAACCTTCTTTTATAATATAGGATGTAAATTTCTTAGAGAGCTATTTTATGTTTTAGACCCTATAGAGGAGCTTTCTTACCATTCATATTCACTGTTCAGCTATGTTTTCACATGAAAGACTGCTTTCATAGCCAAGGAGGGTCACTACAAGTAACTTAAGACAACATGCAAACAATCCCAACAAAGCACAATAAGGCAAATAACCCATCATGGTGGATGACAGGGCAATGTCTATCTTCGTGCTTTGCCATAAGATCATCAAAGATCACCTCGTTACCATATCTGCTAAGAAAAGATTACCCGAAGTGGTACGATATCTGTTGTAAGGCTCAAGATAACTATTTTGCCCTGAAATTTTAACATGTTACGGATGTGAGAAGGCCAGTGCATCTAACCTGATATTGGTTAGGATTCACCCTGATTTGCCATTTGCCCCGATGCCAGCGGGGTTCCAACTCCCGCTGACCCCCTGTGAGATATGTCTATGACCAAGATTACCAGATATTTCCCCTTGACAAACTTTTACAAATTTGCACCCGTCTTTAGTCTAATAGTCTAATAAGCATCTCCGATTACAAATTTAGTGGCCACAATAGAATATTTTGAGGGCAAAAGAGCAACTGTATTTGAATATAACAGATAATCAATCACTGTCAATCAATATTTGGAAAGTAGAGCAAAAATTTTGATTTTTTAGGACACAGAGGCAATTTCACTACATTGTTTGCTACACCTGGGTGTGTGTTATGAACAATTTCAATATTTACCCCTGATCATGGATGTCAATGAAATAACTCAATCACATTAAATAAACATAGACGTCCATATCTGCTTCTCTACCTCTCATATTGCCATGGTGAAAGCATGCAAGGTAATCACAGACAAGCTGTTGGCACCTGGGACTTTATTTGCAATAAAATAGTCACAATTTAGCAATAAAATAGCCACATATTGTCATAAATAGGCACAGAATTGCCAGTTTCAACACGACAAGCAATCCATACTTGTGCGTGCAATGACTGGATTCAACCAATACTATTTGGCCAGTGACACTGTCACTTTTACAAAGGTAGAGGGAATTGTGTACTGGACAAACACTGAATTTACAATGGCAGCTATAAGTCTATAGAGTGTATTCAATGAGTCTATGATTTTACAAACATGAACGCAAACTGTTACAATGTGTTTAGCAAAATCGAAGTGATGCCAATAAAAAATCTTTTCTTCTCTTCTCTCCTCTACTCTTCCTCTCATCGCCTCACCGCTAATGTAATTTCCAATCTTCTTATCTCCTCTTACTTCCTCTTATATCTTCTAATCTCTTCTTTCCTTTGCGTACCTGTTCTCTCCTATTCTCTTTCTTCTCTTCTCTTATCTAATTACCAAGAAACCTCTTGCCTCTTCTTGTTTCCTCTCGTTTCCTGTCCCCTCTTATTGTCTCCCCTTATCTCCTCCTCTCTGTTAAGATTTGGCTCCTTGTAGGAACTAAAGTCTCAACTTTCACAACTATACCACCAAACAGCCATTGTGTCCCATTAAGACATTTCCACCAGCAGCATGTAGAGGCCACATTGCGGGCCTGGAGCTGTCATGTGACCTTTTGTCTGCTTGACCCACTTATTACTTGATGCTCCTAAGGGCCCTATTGGCATTCCTCTAGTAATTGCTTCTTATTTGCACTCTGTCTGTTTTGCTCAATTGCAGCTTAGGTGACTAGGAATTTAAAGTCCTCATGCTGTTCTGTACTACATTACGTACTGTACAGCATAATTTGTGCAACAGTTGCAGTCTAACTATTCAAGTACTCAACAAGCGGGCCCATTAGGGTGGTCCAGAAATATATGTGTCCTAATTTCCATGATGGTATCCCTAACTTTTTTCCTTTTAGCATATCTTTGATTAGTGCCCTAATATGCCTAAAATTAAAGGAAAATGTGATTTGACACAATTTTCAATATTCAGATGTAGTCCTTTTTAATGCAAAATAAGGCAAAACTTCACCCTTGAAGAGCCACCTCTAAATATTAATCAATTTTGCTGAAATTTTGCACACTTCTTCCACATGGTCAGAGGACAAATGTTAGGGGGGGGGCACCATCACCAAATTTCTAAACTTTTCTTTTTTCTATTGGATGCTGGACCACCCTAGTAGTATAGGCTTCATCATATATACTGAATTCTACTGGTGTCAGTTTTTTTAGTAATATCTGGATCAGCACGACACTTTCTATCAAATCATCAGCAGGTTGTATATCATCGCATATTCTCAGAAGCATGACTCAACAGTATGCATGAATGTCTGGTTTGATTTTGAGTTGTCAACATTAATGTGTTCCTTGCTCCTAAACAACCATTTTTCATACTTTCAGACTTGCAAAGATCAATATAAGCTACTCTGATAATGTGCACCAAACAAAAGATGTCACTTTTCTCAAAACCACTGCATACGGTTAACTTTACAAGGTGTCTTAATCAAGAATACCAGTGGCGGATCCAGACAGGGTAATCTGGGGGACTGGGGAGGACTGGTGACATTTCAGGCCCCTGGGCAAAGTAAGTTTAAGGCCCTATATTCCTATTTTCAGCATAATTCCATATACGACAAGTTGGAAGGGTCCCTTCTTGCATCGGTCCTCTGGTATTGGACCTAAAGAAATGACTGTATCACTCAGTCACAAACTTGGTCACAAGGATAGACATTTTGGATTCTTTCTTAATTTTGTATCTGTTTACACCTCACATGGGTCCACCCTGCATGGTTGGGCTCATGGTAGCTGACACTCTGCCACACAAAAGCAGACCAGTCCATGCCTGTGAAGGGCAGGTATGTTTTGATATTTGCGTGCCTGCAAATTTCTTCAAATTTGACTTCTCATCTCAGCGGTATTGGTCGGGGCTGGTCCCCTAAGACCCCCGTGGATTCGCCACTGAACACTCAAGAACAGAATGTCTTAAGAAGCTGTGTCATTATCAATACATGTATATGGCTAGATATGCGTTGGCAACAGTTTTAAAACAGATCTGATAAGCCATTTAGAGCAGGATTGGATGCAGAAAGAAACATAACATTAAACATTGAATTTGAAACTGATAAAGAATTAGTACATCTGTTAAACCAGTATATTATTCGTGCAGAGCGCATTTGAAATGTCAGTTAGACCTAGCACAAGAAGTGGTTATTGAAGAATATAATATTATACAAGCTATTCTGTCCAGTAATGGTCTAAACTTCTGGTGCCTGAAAACAGAAACTGCTAAATTAATTCATTAACGGATAATTTCGAATGTTTATATCATGATCATCAGCCAGTCATGACATATATAATGTAAAAGTTAGATACCATTCACCCAAAATGTCAACAAGTGTTATTTCACCAATATTTTCCTTGTAGTATTCAGAACAGATTGCAATAATCCAGTAGCACCTTGGTCCTGCTATTGTGTTGAGGTGATAACATTAAGATTACCCTTACAAAAGTTGTAAATATGGTTCCTCACATGCAACAGTTGCATTGGATGTAGAATAATGTATTGTAAAGGTCGCAACAGGTACATGCATATTATACACTCACTCTGCCATATAATATCTAGGTCAGATGCAAACATATGCTGTACCTGATACATAGATAGCTGAACAGGTAGATAGATAGATAGATAGATAGATAGATAGATAGATAGAAAGATAGATAGATAGATAGATAGATAGATAGATAGATAGATAGGGTAAGTGAAACTGACATATACATTGAAAATAAGAAGTCAGATTATAGAAGAAAGTGAAAATAATAGCACATTTAATGGTATAAATCATGCATAATACAAAGTTCTTGAATTTCCTGCAACTCTTCTTCCTTAATATAAATCTGTTTCCATCATGATCTTCCAAGTTTATGCTTTTCTGATCAATCTAGTTCGTGAGAGTACATGTAAACCAATTTCTAAAGTTATCGTTTTGGGGAGTACATGATATGAAATGAGAGAGAAGACATGGAACAACAAGTAAAGCAATGTAGTTGTTGCAGCCATTCTCAGTAGAGGCCAGACCTGAACTTACAGCAGAGTATTCTGGACCATGCTTGTGTGGGCTTATGTCTAAAATGTTTCTTAACTAGGCTAAAAGCCTGGTCAAAAATATATCTCCCTGGAGCTCCTCCTTACACCGCAGGGTATTATTGTAGCAATTCGCAGTCATTGTGAAAATTTCAGGGGGAGGCATTGGCATAAGATGAGGGGATGTGCAGTGTTGAAGGTTTATAACCCGTGCCAATTTGAAGAAAGAGTATTTTAATGGAGTGGTCTACCATTATAACACCCCCTGCTTGCCTCATGTGGCTGTGTTCCTCATACACAAACTCGGATATTAAACACTGAGCACCAAGTTATTAGGCAACATAAGCTGGGTTACAGAGTAGTTAAGGTTCCCATCTACTCCGCTGAATGTCTTATCCTGCATGGGTTCAAACCCTGGGCGGGGAGCCTGAAATTTTCAGTGGACCTTCATGAGCAAAATCCCAGCTGGATGTCATTTGGATGAGTCGTTAAATTGGCAGCCCCTTGAATCAATGTCTGTACTGGGCAAGTACTAGATCCTCAAACAGAGTAAATAATTACTAAATATGAAATATATTTAGGCCTCCCACTCTCTCTTGCCTAGAACTGGAAAGAAATTATAATAGTATAATATTACAATTTGGAATTTGGCAATCAATCATGCAACTTTCTCAAAGCTTTTCTTTTCTATACAGTTTGTAACCTTGGAAACTATGTGTACAGAATTTGTCTTTAATGGTAGAATCCATAGAAGTAAATGTATTAGGAAGCCTAAAAGATACACCACCTTTGCAAAGTCATATCTCACAAAGGACAATGAAAAGTCACTGTTTTTATTATTAATTACAATGACATTGTGTTAAAATAAAAAATAAAATTATATTATTTTCAACAGTGTAATAGAATTTGCTACAAAGTTGTTCTGAACTTCACCTCTAATTCCAAGCAAAGGCAACAGAAGCTCTTCCTTTGAAGCTAGAATATAGAATATACAAGAACAAAGCGGTGTCAGATGTCTGCCACCAACCTTTGAATAAAAGATAGAATGAGTACATATTTCAAAGTTTTGTAAGATTTGAGGTCCGAGGAAAACAGCTGTTCTTGTCATGATACAAGTAAGGCAAGACTTGTTTAATTTTTAGCTTCCTGAATCGACCGATACAGTATATTTTCTGACTACGAAAAAAAGGGGGAGGTTACTCATGATTTTTATAGAATTATCATCATAAAAAATTGATATTTCATCTTTAAGTGTGTTTTTTTGTCTGTCTGATCGACCCTCACAAAAGTGCTTCAAGTACATCCGAGAAGCTAAAGCTAGATTATGCCAATATATCTGGCCTGTTGTTGGTGTCATGCTGATACTTAGCGATGTTTGATAAGAATGTAGCTGGGTGCCTGAGTGGTTTCATTCAGGCCTGCTCCGCCAAAGTCTTCTCCAATTAGAATCCGGGTTGGGAAACCCGAAGTTTATATTGGACCTTCTTGAGTAAAATCGCGACTGTCATTTAAATGAGATGTTAAATTGGTGGCCCCTTGTATCAGTGTCTGACTGTCTGTGCTGGGAAAGTAAAAGATCCCTCACATGGGGTAAATGTATTGTATAGCATGTCCAGGACTAGCGCCCTCTCTCCCATCTTATGAATCAACGTTTGTGAGCACCAAGAGCTCAGAATCAGGGTTGCACACCCCATATCTATCTTTCTCTACAAATATATAGATCTATCAAAGTGTATCATTTTCATGTGTAGATGAATAATACAGTCTAAAACATACCAATTATAGGTACCATCAATTATTTACCAAATCGACAAAGATATTCCATCATTCTTTACGGTCTTTTGATATCCATTCTTATCAATGAAGTGATCTTATATATCCCCCTCAACAACAAAGGGTAACTGTTTCTTGAACGACAGGGTAACTGGTTGATCCTTGATGGTCTTATGGCAAAGCACGAAGATAGACATTGCCCTGTCATCCACCATGATGGGTTATTTGCCTTACTGTACCTTGTGGGCATAGGCGTATCGGAGGGGGAGGCAGGGGGGGGCGATCCCCCCCCCAGAAGTTTGAGAGTAAGATTCGGGCAAAAAGGCTAAAAAATTTGTGCAGATGATTGGATAAAAACTACTGAAAATTAATGATTTCCAATTTAATTTTAAATGTTTATAAATTTAGATTGGGAAATTCTGGCAAATGTCGCTCGCCCCCCCCAAAATCGCGCGCGCCGTACGCCTATGCTTGTGGGGATTGTTTGCATGGGTGTTAAAGACCGTCTGTAGTTGGAAATATGATAAAGGAAACCATCAGCTTCACAAGGTTGACAATATAAATTATTTAAACAACACCGATAATAGCAATGTATCACCAGTTTGAATGCGAAGCAAGTCATGGTCCACTTTGAAGTTATTTCAGACCGAAGATCGATTCGAAATAGTACAACTAAAGTTTAAGATTTATTTCATCTCATAGATAGATCCATACATACACACATACATACTAGGGTAGGCTGATTTGCAAAAATTGCTGAATTTCAATCTTGGAAAAATTGGTATAGTGACATTTTCATGACAAAAGGCCATATCCAAAATTTCAGGTATCTAACTCTAATACTTTTTTGAGGAAATCCATTTAAAGTTTTGAGTTTTTAGACATTTTTCGCAAGGATTGCCGATTCGCGGTCTTGAATAACTTAGTCAATTTAAGAGATAAGACAATGAAACTGGTATGGTTGGACAGGGCTCAATTAGACCTTCATTTTGAATACCAACATCAATGGTCTAGGCCAAACTTGAAGGCGCAAGTAACTTCACAATCTGATAAATTTTATTTTTTTGCTTGACTTGCCAATCAAAGTATGACTATAGGTGTAAATGTAATTCAATTGGCTGTTGAGATATCTGGCAATATTTGTGATCTTAGGTAAAGCACCCAGACCTATAATATAGTTTCCATTGTCAATTCAATGATTGTCACAGGTATCCCATAAAGAATCACAGATATTAAGAACTTGTAAAAGATTGGGGGGGGGGACTAGAATCAGAATCAGGTTCAGTATTATAATGACCTCAAAAAGAGAGAAATGGAATCCATGGAATCATTCTAACCAAGAAAGAAGTTCAAATAGAACAACCACCTGATTGGAAATTGTATATTTCTGTACTGGTGTGCGGAAGTTGTAACATGAAGCTTCCCTGCTTTGACAATTAAGGTACTATACAAATTATTAAAGCACTTCTTTACAGTTTTTAACAGTTTCATAATGGAACTAAGGTGTAAAAACGGAGGTCTTGATAAATATTAGACAGCTATTTATGTCATCACTGGAGCCTTACGGAACACATCATGCCTTTTGGATAGGGAATATTACATTTCCAAAATAATATCAATGGTCAGAAAGAGAAAGAAAAAATCAAATTTGCTTTTTTTGTGTGCAGTGTCATACAAAGGTCTACAACTATAGCATGTCCAGAACTAGCGCCCTCTCTCCCATCTTATGAATCAACGTACAAATTTTAACCTACCTTTATGCTTGATGTTGGCTGAGAACTTGTTTGCATCAATACCACATTGAAATTTTACTTCTGACATTCGATTCATTAAAAATTAAGTTGTGCAGTTGGAAAACTTGGCAAAGTTTCATAGGTTTTCCAAATGAAACTGTTACTCCCCAATACCTCCGATATGGCTCATTTTAAGACATCCAATGCTTGTGAAAGTGTAATCCAGTCGACTGACATAGGGTAAAATATAACCACAGACTAGTAAAAACACTTTTTTCAAGAAATTTCCTGTTTATTACTGCTTTGAATCATTAGATCTGACTTTCTTTCTCAAAATTGTGCATTTTATAAGAAGTGCAGATCGGAAACCCTTCATGTTTGTATTCAAATTGTAGGTCTTTTTGAGATCTTTTCAAATATGTAGGTTGTATTACTGTATGATGAGAAATGACAAAGTAATACGAAACCGCGACTTTGCGAAACAACCGAAAAATGTTCAAAATGTCAAAAATTCAATGTCATTTCCTCAAAAAAGTTTTCAAGTTAGAGACCTCAAATTTTGGATATATATATGAAAATCTCACTATCCCAATTTGTCCAATGGTGAAGTTCCGAAATCAACCTACCCTATTATAAGGGCCTGACACCTTCTGAATAATATTTTTGTAACTATTACTTGTTACATAATTTTCTCAATTCAATGTCACACACTCTAGTAAAAGGATAATTGGTGTGCGCAATTGGATGCATCGTGAGGCTGTTCTCTATTATCAAGACATTGTACTGTACAATGTTAATCAATATATAAATTTAAAATATGCTTTCAGTTGCTTTCTCACAAATGCGGTATAAGACGACCCATTTGCCAGTAATGAAGCTGTCTCCTTAGGGTGCCACTAAGTGAAGCAGGAAGTTAGTGAGATCCCACTCTAGTGTCTCCCTCATTGACATGGTGATTTCTTGTTCATCTAGTTCTTGTCTTAGAAAAATCTCAGAAATGTTTCATCTCATTGAATCCTATTTCCTAAAACTTGTCCCAGACTCTTTCAGTTGCCTTCTTCACCTTGTCACTTAACATAACGTCATTTCTTCCCCAGGGACAACAGCGCTCTTCCACCGAGGTCAGGGACTCCCAGCATTTCCATAACAGCCATAAGCACTGGTTGACCTTGTTGTTATGATAAGAAAATCCCGAAAAAGAGATCTGGCAAAGTGTCATAACTGCCCAAGAGCTTTAGTTAGAGCCGTGGAATAGACTGTTACCAGCTGGAACAGGACCGAAGGGATACCACAATACCAGAAATTTCTTGTTATAAGTAATCCCGATAATCACCCAAATATTCCTACTGTCAGCACACGCTTAACACAAACGTTTTATAAGGCCAGATGTACTTTATCTTTAGCTTCTCAGGTCTTCTTGAGGCATTTTTCCTGGAGTGGGTCGGTGAGACCAAAACAAAGCTGCAATCTCAATTTTTTATGATGTCAATTAAAAGGAAAAGTAGTGGGTAAACTCTAGCTTTTTTCTGTAGGTAGAAAATTTGTTTGGTCGGTTGATCAAATAAGCAACAAATAAAATATCTGACCTAAGTACCTTTGCAACAGCTCATTCCACTATATTGCAAAAGCAGCCATCATAGCAATTCTGATTGTGCAAAGATAACATGTAAATGCCAAAGCATGAAGACCAGACCGCCTGACGCAAAAAAAAAAATTTTAAAGACTCTAAATTGTAATTATCTAAATTATTTCTCGAAATTCATTTGTGTATTCAGGTTTGTTGAACAAAAAGTTTGGAGAAAAATATTGGGACAAAGAGAAATAGGGTGTAAAGGTAATATTCTAAAAGAAAATGTTTTAAAAAAGTTTTTGAGTTTCTTTTTTTGGATTTTTTTTTCTACCATTTCTATTTTTTGGAAATTTATTTTTTTTCAAATATTTTTTTATTTTTGGGTAAATTCTTTTTTTTTCTAACTTTTTTTTTTTTGGAAAATTCTTTTCTTTTTGTAACATTTTATTCTTTTTTTGGGAATTTTTTTTATTTTGGTATTTTTATTTTTTTGGAAATTTAGTTTTTCGAACATTTCTTTTTTTGGAAATTTTTTTTTTTCGAACAACTTTGGTAGTCACGCGTGATGAGAAAATAGTGCCAGGATCATATTGTTGGATGTCTGAAATCTGAATCACTTCTTTTGATTGAACCATCTGGTTCACTCCTCGCATGTTTGCCATAAGGGACGAGACACCTCCCTCCGCTCGGTGAGCCCGTGGCTCTGTCCCGTCTATCTATAAAGTAAGCATATTAGGAAATGGCTCACAAACAATATTGGTGTATCTGTGCACATATTATTTCCAGGTATGTAAATATTTGCTACATTGGGGGGCAGCTGGTGTCTGCATGAGTGGTTATGGTCCTGTCTGTTCTGCTGATTGCCTGCATGGGTTGGAACCCTAGATGGGGACCCCAAAATTTTCAGTGGACCTTTATGAGCAAACACTTGGGGTAAATGTGTAACACCTCTCTCCCATCTCATAAATCAACCCTCATGAGCATGTTGCAAGCAGGACTGGACTTAGAGGCCTGTACTTACCATGTATGTACGTATGTGTTAGGGTAGGTTGATTTCGGAACTTCACCATTGGACAAATTGGGATAGTGAGATTTTCATATAAAAAGGCTATATCCAAAATTTGAGGTCTCTAACTTGAAAACTTTTTTGAGGAAATGACATTGAATTTTTGACATTTTGAACATTTTTCGGTTGTTTCGCAAAGTCGCGGTTTCGTATTACTTTGTCATTTCTCATCATACAGTAATACAACCTACATATTTGAAAAGATCTCAAAAAGACCTACAATTTGAATACAAACATGAAGGGTTTCCGATCTGCACTTCTTATAAAATGCACAATTTTGAGAAAGAAAGTCAGATCTAATGATTCAAAGCAGTAATAAACAGGAAATTTCTTGAAAAAAGTGTTTTTACTAGTCTGTGGTTATATTTTACCCTATGTCAGTCGACTGGATTACACTTTCACAAGCATTGGATGTCTTAAAATGAGCCATATCGGAGGTATTGGGGAGTAACAGTTTCATTTGGAAAACCTATGAAACTTTGCCAAGTTTTCCAACTGCACAACTTAATTTTTAATGAATCGAATGTCAGAAGTAAAATTTCAATGTGGTATTGATGCAAACAAGTTCTCAGCCAACATCAAGCATAAAGGTAGGTTAAAATTTGTACGTTGATTCATAAGATGGGAGAGAGGGCGCTAGTTCTGGACATGCTATAGTTGTAGACCTTTGTATGACACTGCACACAAAAAAAGCAAATTTAATTTTTTCTTTCTCTTTCTGACCATTGATATTATTTTGGAAATGTAATATTCCCTATCCAAAAGGCATGATGTGTTCCGTAAAGCTCCAGTGATGACATAAAGAGCTGTCTAATATTTATCAAGACCTCCCTTTTACACCTTAGTTCCATTATGAAACTGTTAAAAACTGTAAAGAAGTGCTTTAATGGAGACCACAGGTCTTGGCCCGCAGGGCCAAGACCGAAGGTCTTCAAATGGTAGGAGACAGAGCTGTACTCACACAGGGATATACTAGGCAAATCTCGAGGATGGGGCAAGCTGTCAAAAAGTGGCACCGTGATTATGACGTCATTACTAAATGAAACACAATGGTGATGACGTCACAACAGAGATTGCTAGAGATGACGTCACTATTTACAAATTCTATAAATAACTCCTACAACTACAATGTGACGTTATCTAGCTGGCTCTGCTGCTCACAGCATAAATTTGATGCGTGATTGGGGGAAAGGAAAATACTAATAGCTACAAGTACTGTACGGTAATATTCTTTGAGTCAGACAGCTGAATTCCATTAAATGTTATAATTTAACATTTAACATTTATTTAAGTTTATAGTCCCCAAATTGAACCAACTCAGCGAGACTTAACAATACAATTGAAAGTATATCAACTTAATAATTGAAAGTAGATTTAAATGTACTTAAAAGAGTCTGTGTCTCAAATTTTTTATAAAATCGAGAAATCGATTGGATTTAAATGTCACTTTAAAGAGTCTTTGTCTCAAATTATTAAATAAAACATGTAAAAAGTGTTGAAATATTCCACTTAAGAGTCTATAAAATCGAGAAATCGATAACATTTAATTCAATCACTTAAAAGCAAGTTTAAAATAGTGAGTCTTCAATTTTGTTTTAAATGCAGCATAATTGCTGCAGTGTCTAATATCCTGGTATTATGCTTTGCCTATGGTTTCTAGATTATCAATCAAGGCTCAAATTAATTGTTTTAAATTAACTCAAACAGAAAAAATACCATTCTTAAGGCAAAGAGATAGAATACAGGGTGAATTCATGAAATAGAAAAAGGAAGGGGGTATCTTGAGTCTGACAGCTGTGTTCCAAAAACAAGACATTACACATACAGTTGCAAAATAACTTTTACAGCCCTTGTTGAAGAAGCCAATATTTGAGCACAAAACAGTTTGAGTTCATTCCCAACTGTGTTTCTTACAAATTGGAGTTAAATGAATACCCTGGACCAGCAAAATATCATTCAATCTGACAAAATTTTACTATCTTACCCTATACATATATAATATTGTATATCCCTCAGGCTCTACATAGGACTAGCCAGCTCTTACTTTGGTAGTTTAAAAAGCTTGGCTTTTTTTTGTTTATTAACCAGATTTGATATAAATAAGAAAAATGAAAAAGGAATGAATTAATTTTGGGCAGTCCGCACTCTGGAAATAAAGGGCATTATAAGGGGCCAACCCGGTGATCTTGGGGCAGGAGGCTATTAATTTTTGCCATAATAAAAAGTTAGTTTGAAATTGTTTCCCACTTGACACTGAGAAAAATTTTTTGTACGGCAGCTGGATAAAAAAAAGTTTGTTTGCACCTATAGCCATTTTTGATCTACTATCTATCTATCAAACTATCTATCTACCGCAAATAAATATCTAAAACACCACAAAGAAATATACACATGTCCTGTGGTCTCGCTATGCTCTTTGGCATCATCATATTAATTTGTATAGTACCTTAATTGTCAAAGCAGGGAAGCTTCATGTTACAACTTCCGCACACCAGTACAGAAATATACAATTTCCAATCAGGTGGTTGTTCTATTTGAACTTCTTTCTTGGTTAGAATGATTCCATGGATTCCATTTCTCTCTTTTTGAGGTCATTATAATACTGAACCTGATTCTGATTCTAGTCCCCCCCCCCAATCTTTTACAAGTTCTTAATTTCTGTGATTCTTTATGGGATACCTGTGACAATCATTGAATTGACAATGGAAACTATATTATAGGTCTGGGTGCTTTACCTAAGATCACTAATATTGCCAGATATCTCAACAGCCAATTGAATTACATTTACACCTATAGTCATGCTTTGATTGGCAAGTCAAGCAAAAAAATATAATTTATCAGATTGTGAAGTTACTTGCGCCTTCAAGTTTGGCCTAGACCATTGATGTTGGTATTCAAAATGAAGGTCTAATTGAGCCCTGTCCAACCATACCAGTTTCATTGTCTTATCTCTTAAATTGACTAAGTTATTCAAGACCGCGAATCGGCAATCCTTGCGAAAAATGTCTAAAAACTCAAAACTTTAAATGGATTTCCTCAAAAAAGTATTAGAGTTAGATACCTGAAATTTTGGATATGGCCTTTTGACATCAACATGTTACTATCCCAATTTGTCCAAGATTGAAATTCCAAAATTTTTGCAAAATCAACCTACCCTACCTTATAAGCCTCTTTAAGCTTATACCTCTTTTAATTGATGAGCCTTTCAAGCTCGTGTGCTTACAGTTTGTTTGACAAATTTAGTTTTAAATGCTTGATTAGCTGTACCCGGCAGATTTAAAAATGCAAGGCATTACAGTAATCATAGTTCTAAGCTTGCCATAATTACTTCATATCCCTGAGGAATGTTCAGAAAATGCTAATCTTGTGGTGACAACCATTATTGATCTCTTCACATTCACAACTCATTTTGTTTTAGTACAAAAATTGCATAATTTCCTCTTGACTTATGATTGGAACAGAGCAAGCATTTTGTCATGATATTTTGATCAGCCAATATGAATAAAGTTGGATTTTGTGAAATCAAAGGCATCTATTTCAATATTAACCAAATTTGTAAAATACTAGCCGAAAGATAATGGCATAATTACAAGCCTGATGATGAAATATCTATGATGAGTGGCTTTATTAATAATCAATAGATCCCATCAAAAATAAAATAACTCAACTAACTTGATATCATAAAGGAGAAACAGAGCTTATATTGAAACTATCGCTGACTTGCTTTGATAGAAATTGCTGAGAGTGGCAAAATAAAAATCATTAAACTGGATCATGCGAAAAAATCACATGCGATTATGGATTAAACTGAACTCAATGGAACAACTAAGTGCTTTTGAAGGTAACATTACTTTGTACTGTGTGAAATGACTCTTATCCATGAAACTATCAAGGAATTTCAATGATTTTTTCCACAGTGAAAAGAATTCACAATAATCAGAGGAGTAATGTAGCAGATAAACAGGATGAAAGTTCATTAGTGCTTTTGACAACTCCCAAATACGTTGAACTAAATGAAAGTATTGACTTTCTGTGCACTTGAAGATCTTTCAGACGCAAGTAGCCAAGCTTGTTATTTTTAATGCTTAAAAGCATGATTACAAAATTGTGAAAATTCCTGCATATAAAGTTTAATCAGGTTACAGCATACAATTTTGTTTCCTCCCAAATTACTGATGTCATCAAAGGATAGGTAAATACCAAACATTTCAAAATTGTTACTAAGATGAGGTAATATGCCAAGAGATTGGCTCCTTTGAAAACAATGCAAACTTTCTAACCAGTCAAAATTGAGATGTCTTTACCAAGTTGTGTGATGAAGTCTTCCAATACTTTCAATAAAAAGGAAAGTACATTAATTGTGTATGCCATTGTTTAATTGTGACTTTCTCTCTCCGCGTCGTGTACAATTTTGGACGATATCACTCATGCAGAATACAAGCAGTCTTTCCTAATTTCTTGTCTGAATGCACCCTGGTGTATCATTAACACAGCGTTTTGTCTTTTGGAAAAGGTTCTGAACACATGTGACATGGAAAATTTAAGTCTGCTGGAGAAGAATTACAAAACATATAATAATAAAAATATAAGTATCTGGATTTTTGATCAGTTGAGCATCTATTTATAATTTACCTCGGAAGACTGTTCCACAATGACATTACAGTTCATCAAATAATTAACATAAATTATTCAATGTCTTTTAGCCAATTTGTCTAAGTATCTTATCTAAATTGAGATAAGTACCATTTACAGCTATATACATTTTAACGCAATTTAGGGCTGTACCTTCTTCACAAATTTAACCAAATTTAAAAGCCCTGTGATTTATCACTTATCTCGTCATTTGTATACCCTGTTTATACAGCCTGTTTACGGTTGAAGTGGTTTCAGCCACAATATTTAGTCAATTTAAGGGAAATTTGTGACCAACCAATGAAGCAGCCAATCACTGAAGCTTTGCCAATCAGCTGTGAACTCAATATATCAATCACCCAGTCAATAAATTCCAGCTTGAGCTGGTATATTCTTCTGAAAACATGCAGGCCAGGGGTGTATCTAGAAATGACCTAACATGTGGTGAATATGTGGCGCTCCGTGGCATTTGCTGCTTCCTCCTTGTTAATTGAGAACTTGTAAATGAACTTTGGAAGATCCGACACAATTAAGTTGTTTCTTTTTATAACGCAGCCCTCCAAGTTGATGAAGTTGTCTTTCCAATATCATGCCAAATGCAACCTGAATATTTTTGTAGGGACCATCTCAGATCTGTGTTGCATACTCCAATATAGGAAGTAATTGATATGTAAGGTCCCTTACTATTTGGACAAAAATAACCAGCCAAGTGCTATGTGTCATCAATTTCTGTGTACTGCAGTGGTGTTCTACTTGAGGGTACGCGTTCTTATTGAGTTGTGGACAGCGTTCTTATTGAGTTGTGGACAGCGTTCTTATTGAGTTGTGGACAGCGTTCTTATTGAGTTGTGGACAGCGTTCTAATGGAGTGTTTATGAGTAAGTGTCAAAATACTCAAATATTCAACTTCTCACAACTGCTCTAATGTTTATAAGCACATGGAAAGGGTAACAATCCAAATATGCAAGTCAGAATTAATTGTTATAGAAATATAAATTTCATGTTCATGATAGATAATGTAAAAGGCTCATTGCCTGGTTTGGTATCTGTGATTCCAACACTTGTATTTAGGCATACCTAATCATGAGGTAACATTGTAGGTAGGTTTGTTCAATCTCAGTTATAGGAACGGTACATTGGAGCTAGATGTAACAGCACATACATAAGAAATCAATAGAATATTACAGATATGTGTTTGAAGAACCTCATATCTAATACTAGGTCCCTACAATTCTTTTTTTTAAAAGAATTTCTTGTTTATGTATAAAAGAGCAAATGAATCTTTGACCAAACTTCGCGACACAATCAAGTTGAACAGTCTTTCCAAAGTAGCAGGTCTTTTTCGTACCTGAATGAATCACCATGTATGTCTGTATTATAATGTCTTAACATCTTCCAAGTCAAATAAAAATACAATATTACCTGACAGAATTGTTATTTCTTCTCTGTATTTCTCAGCATTCAATCATGTTGGTGTGTTGTAAATTCAAAGGCACACCCGTATTAAACTCTATATATAGCTTTTAAGACCCCTTTATATATGCCATTCCATTATATCAGAGACATTAAAAATGAAATAACATTTAAATGTAAAATTTATACAACATAGCACCAGATTTAGTTGGAATGATACATAACAAAATCAATATTATTATACATATATTTGTCTTTTAGTACAATGAAGCACACTGGCAATACATTACAGTGGTGTGGTGGAGCTCCACAACTGTAACATAAAAGAGTAAAGTGACCCATTTGAACCTGGTATTAAGGTGTGGCCATGAGTTAATTGCAGCTTTGGTACCTAGACAATGCCAAAATGTCGATACAGTAAAGGTAAATTTGGCATGATTTTGGTATTAGAGTACCCAGAGTATTATCGTACTTACCATTACTATTGTCAGCTGGGCCTAAGTGCACAAAGATGAAATCAAGATATCGACTTTCCATGAAAAAAAAAGTGAATGGGGTATGGAGATTTGTTTAGTTGCTATCGCTCTTGGCTTCGAATCGCTGGGTTGACCCCAGGTTTTATTTCAACTCTGGCAGAACCACCATATATTGTCTCAATTTTAGTGTCCTCTTGCGGTCAATGGACCATTTAATTATTTGGGGGGGAGAGTTTGGAGTTATCCCGGCGGGAAATTATTGACTGCCCAAAAGGAATTTATTTATTCACCAAAACTGAACAAGAACTTATTTATCTAGAAAAAAAAATCAAACTCAACCACCTCCCCCCCCCCGAGATTACATGGTAGTCATCTTCACCTAACATAGGGTATGAAGGATTTAAAGCCCATTCGTGTCAACTATCTAAACATCGGCTTCAATGGGGTAACATACCATGCATGTCTTTATCATGATAGCATAAATGTGCCTGTTTATTGGGATGGCCAATAATAGTCCATGATCTAGGCAATTGGTTCAGTTGCTAGCCCTGCAATCGCTGGGTGGATCTCTGGTTTGACTTCAACTCTAGCAGAGTCACTTATACCTGTGGGTGAGTAGTTATATCTATTCTCCCTGTTTTTTTTTGCCACAGGAATGTTAAGAATCTAAACCATCGTTTTGTCTTTTGGCAGAATACCAAGCATGTCTTTATGTCATCTTACAGCATAAGTGTGCCTAGTTAGCGTGCCTAGTTATTACGATGCCCAATAATATTCCATGGTCAGTTATAGGCCTGGGCAATTGAGTGGACAGAGCAAAGATCAATAGTTTGTGTAGGAAGAAAAATGGCATGAAGCATGAAGCATATTGCGCCAAATGCTGGGGTTAAATGGGCTGTTGATAGGGGGATGTAACAATTTGGCGTGAAGTAGTTTTATTGAATGATTCGTGGGTGTTGGGAGGTCTGACAACATGTTCAGGCATTAACATCAATTTGCAGGCAACTGTTAACACAATTCTGGAAAATATTTCACTCAGCATTTGAGTCCTCGTTGACTTAATCTCTGCATAATAACGTTAAATCTCGCCAGAGGCAATTACTGGTCAATCAGAGCTTCACTAACAATCATAAGGTTGCCATATTTTATCTTAGATTGAGGTAAATGGGTTCTAAAGTTCCACAGCAACACCATAATTACATGTAGAGGAGATATCAAGATGAACAAGATTGTAATTTATTCCTGTCCAGTAAGTCTGTCAAGTGGTAAAATACAGGATGTAGAGTAGGGTGGTTCGTAATTTAGAAATTTTTGAAAGTTGATGGTGGGTGTATTACATGTTGTGACAAATATTTATAATAACATGCACAGCAATTTTCAGGAAAAAATATTGATATCTGAAGGGTGCTCAAACGCGTTGAAGTTGTTGATGTTGTTTTTTCGCCGAAAACACACATTTTGCCATATAACTCAAAAACTACTCATCTTAGGTCATAATAATGTATTGAAGTTGAATATAAAAGTGACTATTCCGGACATTTTGACACTATTCCCATGTCTCTATCTGCCATAGAACTTCAGATATGACACATTTCAGCTTATTTTGAGATTATGCGACGCTTTTTCGATAGAATGTGTAACTGCCACAAACTGAAATTAGACTATATAATATAACAAGTAAGACAAATGTGTATTTTAACTGATTTTTATGCTGGGGATGCATAATTCCACAATTAAAAGGGGAAAACAGAATCTGCAGTGGCCATAACTCATGTAATTTAAGTGTTCATGAAAAAAGAAATTCACAGATTTTGGAACATTTCACATTTTCCTTGCCCCTTGACTTTGGCTCTGTGGTGATCCATGATCTGCTGAATGTCCTGCATGAATCATAAAGCATATTGAGCCAATGCTGGGGTTAATTGGGCTGTTGATTGGGGGCGGTTACAGTTTGGCATGAAGTAGTTTTATTGAATGATTTGGGAGGTCTGACAACATGTTCTGGCATTAACATCAATTAGCAGGCAACTGTTAACACAATTCTGAAAAATGATGTTTTTGGTCTGATAACCATCTAATCGCCCCTGATTTTAGTGCATAATTGTATTCATTTTGTCCAATAAAAATATGTTAATGCCTTCTCTAATTCTCAATTATTGGTAAGGAGAAAAAAATAGTTGCTAACGGAATTGTTCCAAATGAAAATCAGCAGTTTCCGCAACAATATTGGTTGTAACTGCTTGGTACACTCCTGCCAAGCATTTCTGAGTGTTATTAAGCGATTTTTTCAGGAACACTAGTAACACTAGTATATCCGCGAAATCTTCCTTGAGTTAGAGGCTTATGATTATTGGCTTGAAAAAGGTGTGTAACAAATGATGGTTTTAAAATTCATGATATTCAAAAGGTGCTAGGCTCCTATAAGCCTCTTTAAGCTGATACCTTTTTGACAAAAGTGCCTTTTAAGCACATGTATTTACTGTTTGTTTGACAAATTGCATTTTAAGTGCTTGATTAGCTGTACCAGGTAGATTTAGAAAATGCCATAACTTTAAAGCAAGGCATTACAGAAATCATTGCTCTAAGCTTGCCATAATAACTTCTCTACCCTGAGGAATGTTTAGAAAATGCTAATCTTCTGTTGACAACAATTAGTGATGTTTAAGAACTTGGTAAAAGATGTTGATGAAGTCTTTCAATACTTCAAAAAAATCAATGACAAGCACATTAAATTTTGTATGGTATTATCTAATTGTGCCTTCCTCTGTCACTGATCATGACTGAAGATCTTCTGCATCATGTACCATTTTGGACTAAATCACTCATACAGAATACCAGTGCTCAGCCAGCCTTCCATCAGTCTTGTCTAAATGCTCCCTGGTTGATCGTTAACACAGCCTGTTTTTTTTAGACAATTTCTGAACTCATGTGACATGGAAAATTGAAATCAGCTGGAGAAGAATTAAGACAAAAAAAATTTATGAAAAGTTTGAGTATATAGATTTTTGATCAGTTGACCACCTATTCACAGTTTACCTTCGGAAAACAGTTCCACAGTGATAATACAGTTCAGAGAATAATTAACATATTCAAAGTATTGTAGCGATTTTCTATGCATTTCAACTAAATTAAGATAAGCACCATTTACAGCTGCTATATACACTATGTATCAAAAGCATACTGCAGCTGTACCGCCTTCAAAAATTGTACTGAATGAAAAAACCCTGCCGTATATCACTTATCTCGTAATTTGTATACCCTATTTATACTGCCTGTTTACGGTTGAAAACACAGTGGCTTCGCATTTGACCATTTGGCAAACCAGTCAAGTGCCCCATGTTTTTCAGTCTCCTTATTCTTTTTCATTCTTCTAAGTTTATTTCCAATTTTACAAGTGATGCGATTGCATTGTAAGCGAATCTGGCTAGTCAGTCGTCATCTATTTTCCATTGCTACTGGATATGCCATTTTCTCATGCTACTTGGTTACTTTGATTTATTTGAATCAATCCTTTTCACTCAAAATTCACAATAACCTCTCTCTCAAAAGACTGGATTTGAAGTTTAAAGATTGGAAAACTGACCATGTGTCATAAGACTAAGGCATTTAATCAAATAATTCTTAGGCAGGAAACATTACACGCTATTAAGAATTTTGAAAAAAAATGAACTGGGAGTATAAGTCTACCTATGTTAAAATACACAGGGGAACATCATTCTTAAAATCATCTCAAGGTACATAGCAAAACAAATTAGAGTTATGCATAATTTACCTTAACTACAACCACTTCCAACTTCTGTGTATCATTTGGAATTATAATTGGGTGACCTGGTCAATTTGATTGAAATAAATCACTGTCCAACTGATTGGGTTTCAACAATGGCAGGAGTTGCTTTGGTTATTATACATTCACTACCAGCACCAAACTACAATTTGGGAAACTGAAGTACATGTAGCAAATTGTGATTTAAATAAATCACTCCAAAGAAATTCAATAGAGTATACCAGGATTCAAGAACTATACCATAAGTCACAATCAAATATTATTCAGGGCAATACCAAGAAATTGCCTGGGAAGATGGCCAACCTCATTGGCATTGGCAAACATGTAGCAGAGTGGCCTATGATTATTGAGTTTAAGGAAATCACCTGGTTAGAGTGCAGAAATTGTCTGATCGAAAACATTGAATATGGTACTAATCCAAGAATGATTTCTTTTTAAACAGAGGAAAGCAAATAAAACTTCAACATAACTGCAACAGTTGAATGTTCCACTGCAGAACAGGAGTTGGAAATTTTTATGTTGAGTCTATTTGTTTAACTGCCTGGTACCTTTATCAGACCTGGCAATTGAGAACTCACAGCAGTGATTCAAATAAATTACTTCAAAGAGAATTCTAGTCTCATATTTGTTCAACACAGACTCTGAAATAACGATCTTTCCATTTCAAGGTCCAATAATCTAAAACTTGCTTTAGAAGTTTCCATTAAATTCAATACGTAGAAGAAGAATGGAATAAAAGGAAAAACAATAACAAAAAGTTAACACCATAAAACGTTAATAAGAATCCGTAGATTCAATACCTGACAAAGTGGAAGACTGGCCAGTTAGAGGTGTCCACAAGCTAAAACTAGCAAAAAAAAATATTTTCATGAATACGGCCTTGACCCCTAAGAGCAATTTTAAAAGTTCAAAATGGCACCCTGACCTGACCCAGTAGGTGACCCCTAGCCTAGTTATATAACTAGAAAAAACCAAAATAGCAGCCATAACTTCCCTTTTTAACGCATGACGAAGAACTGAAAAATTATTTTGACCAGTGAAAGTAAAATATTGAGTTTTGCAACTTTGCAACAATCGCGGCACCTCGAGCCATTTGAGATGGGGCACCTTGAGCCAGTTTCAATGAAGGTTTAATGCGTCTCCTACATTCAATTAAAGCTTAGTTTTCATCAGCAAGTGTATTGAACTGGAGTGCAAGATTTTAGCAGCTAATAGTAAGGACACATTTGTATTTTTTTCGTTGATTAATAATCATATTCAACATTCATCTGAACCATGAGGTGGCATGTGCCAAGGGGAAATTTCAAGTAAATTATTTGGTTGATAAGGTCTCTATATATCAGTACATTAAATTATATCCATTTTAAAAGTGTCATTTAACTTGCTGCCACAAAGAATGACAAAAAAATGATGTTGAACATAATTCTTGTACTGGACAACAGCACTCGTTTTACTCTTTTACCAATGGTCTTAGAATTCGCAATTGATAAACATAATAGGCAAATTTTATAGATATGAAGAGGTTTTCTCCCTATGTAAAGCAACTGTGGGAGCATTTTGATAAATGTAGTATAGTTTTTGGTGGCTCATGGTGCCCCACAGGGTCTGGGCACAGTGAGCTGCTTGCATATTTTTGTATTGATGTCTTAACCTATAAAAAAAAACTTACATGTAAGTATTCTTAACCGTACATCGATTCATCAAGGTAAGGAAAATCTACTGGCGATATTTTTTCCGTGTGAAACGTCATCAAAAATTTTGTACAATTTGAAGAAGGGACTAAATGCAAAACTTGGCCTAAAATCCTTAATAACGTCAGATTTTCAAAATTTAAAGACCTGAATATATCAAGTAAACTCCTCCGAATCCAAAGCACTTACTCATTTTGCTCTTTTTGCAATATCAACTTCGCAAAAAGCGTTTCGGCGCATTACTCTACAATGATGCGAAGTTCCAGTGGCCACAGCAAACCAGTGGCAGATTCATGATTTTTTTTGTGGGGGGGGATGATATTTTCCAGGCCTGAAATCACACACTCTTAAATATTACTGAAAAACATGTACACTGTGCATGTAGCAATTAACAAGCTAATAGCCAAACAGGTGGTTTTACATAACAGAAGTTGTTTTTTTTACACATCCTTGGCTATGTAATATTTTCATGAAACAAGGGGAGGGGCTTTTTTTTTCTAAGGGTATTTATTTCATAGAAACACCTACTTTGAGATATTAAAACCTTTTATTACATGCCACATACCCTCACGTTCATGGTAAGATCGACTCAGTACCCTTTTTTAAGGGTACTTTCCTTGTTTAAAGACAAAATTTGACTATTTAAAAATCAAGAATATTATGTAACAACACCGAATATTGTAGCCAAAGGACTTACTATGTTCACATAAAGTACCCAGCTTTAGTGCAAAATGTCCGAAGTGACTCATGGTGCCCCTCTCCCCCCACCCCAAGGTGATCCCCAGGTTAGGGTGCATCGACTGCCCTAAGTATCTTCAAAACATCATGTACTTCTGCAATACGTGATTTCTGGATGACACAGTTATATTCCTTAGAAAAAGAGCTTTAATTTGAAGTCAAAATCAATAGTTTCCTTTGAGAAGTCGCAATTGTGTGTAGATTTTTTTTTACAGGGAAATCACCAAGAGTATCTGCTGAAGTGATGGTACATATTTCTTCAAGAATTAGTAATCATTACTGTTGATTGGCCACTTCCATGGAAATAAGAGCGATGTACGGTTTTCCTTGATCATTTACTGGATTATTATTGCTGGCTTTTTTTTCACATGGTTTAGAATGAATCAGAAATTCTTACCTGACATTTTTCTGTAGTAAATATGGTTCTACAGCTGGGTAAATTCCATCATGATTATTTTTGACCATTAACTAAAGATGTTCTTATGAGTATTTTACTTTTCATTGTTGGTTCAAATAATATCATACTGGATTAAATTATGTTATCTCAGTTTTCTTTAGTTGTTGGTCACAAGCATGATGTAATGTCCTCATACCTGTGACAAGCAATCTATTGAAAACTGCCAATATAAAGGATTAGACTGTATGTTGTCAAAAACAAAGGTATTGTATAACTTAGACTCTTATTAATTGTTTGTTGCTGACTTTTTTGCCTGCAAAATGAGCACACATGATATTTTCAACACTTGGAAGTGATGTTACCAAGGGCTGTCTCAGTGGAATTTTTCATTGATTTAAGGTACGAATTGAATTTATCAAACATTTTAAGCATTGACATAGGCAAATACAAATCAATTTGGTAATTCATATGATGCAGCAATTGTTAGAAAAAAACCCAGCAAAACCAGATACTGATTAACCTGCAATATGAGCTTGAGTCTAATATATATTAAATTCGTAGTGTACTTTTTCAGTTCAACCATGTTACAAATAAAGGAAGCATTTTGCAATGGTTTGAGGGATGCTACATGTTTTATGTCCTGTATTGTTTGTTTTCACTCTGTAGACAAACAGGACAGGATGATAGAATTTCATGAACATGTATGTACAATTTAAATAGATATTTTACATAGGTAGGTTCCATATTTGTCATAGGGGGAGGGTTGGTCTAGTGGTAGCATTCTGGGCTGCCAATAGCTGGGTCCAGGGTTCGAATACAGCTTTTGCCAGGTCGACCACCTGGCCTATGTTGGATGGCTGTTTCAATCATCCTTCACCTCATTGCCATGTCATCTTCCTGTTCTAATAAGCCTACTAACCACAAAAATACAGGACATAAAGCCTCAATCAATCTGTATTTTTCATGCACTGCATACCCATTTTCAAATTGTCTCCTTGGCCTAAAATTGGATAGTACCGTAATATGGGGTGAATCGGGACAGAATTGGCCGTTTTTCTGTCATAGCAAGGGCAAAAATCAATCTAGAAATCTATATTTGGTGTCAAATTGTGTCTCGGCACAAGGTCTAAGTACCCCAAGGACCTTGAAATGATATCTTTAATTCCCAATTCTCAAGGCCCAGAAAACTTCTGTCCCAATTCACCCCAAAGTTTGGGGTGAATCGGGACACTTCATTATTTCCTCAATCAATACTCCCTAGCTACTTTGAGTGATTGCTACTTGAGAATAAACATTAGAAAATATGTCCAACGTGCCAAAAAACTTTTTTGAGGAAAATCTGACATCAATTTCATTGATAATATGCAAATTTTAAAAAACGTGAAAAATGACAGAAAACTGTTTAAAACTGCAGTTTTCTTCTAATTTTTCTAGTAATTGATAATTCTAGACTAACTTTACTGCAACTGATGCCAGGTTCAATATTATTCATTAAATAGCCACACCAGTACACACAAATGAAAAATTAGTATGGTTATTTTGGTTAATCCTGAAAATTTGCAATTGACCTGGATCAGCACCCAGGACCAAACGTACACAATCCTACATCCAGCTTTAATTATGGTCCCTCAAAACCATTTTAGACTCATTTTAAAATTTGTTACTAGTTTATTGGCTCTAGTAATTAACCTTAATGTGGTTCGAGCAAAGTTTTGACCAGCTTGTAAAACGTCAATCCTGCAGAGCCAAGTTTGAGGTCCTGCAGCTCATCACTGCCTGCAGTTAGAAATGCAAAATTTTATCTCAATATGCGCTTGTATGTCTACTATAAATGTGCCAAAAATCAAGTTCCTAAGGCCATTAAAAATAGGTGTTTTTGAGCAAATACATCGTTTCCCTGTTCTGTCCCGATTCACCCCAGTGTCCCTATTCACCCCATATTACGGTACCTTATTTGAGAGAGATGGTTTGCCAAACAATTAAGAGACATCCCTGAATTAATAGGGCATGTACCAGACTCACAGTCTTCTCATCACTCATCATTATACGGCGGTCACCAACACTGGAGAATGCTATGGCATGAAAACCTTGGGCAATGTTCCCCTTGTCTCGGCCCTTGGGCGCTGTACTATGGCTGCCCTGAGCTGTATCATTGTGGAAGGCTCATCACGAATTTCGTGCCTGCGATGTAGTGCATGACTTAGAGTATATACAATACAATGGAATGGTAACTTGTGCAAATCAAAAATTGGCTGAAATAACTAAAAAATCGGTCTAATCTAACATGTATATATTTTTCATAATTTGACATGTTCACAAATTCGTGAAAGTGTAAAACTAGCATGTACGAATTTGTGGATATGAAAAAACCAGCAAAGGTACTCATATACATGTAATAATTAACACTCGTGAATGTGCTTTATTATTCATTTGTGTATCTGCCAATACTAACAATCGGGGAAGTGCTATATAATTAGGGTTTAGTGTTAAAATTAGGGTTAGAGTTGGTTTTTAGCAAAGATTCCATTTGCAATGTTCATTAAGTACATATACACAAATTCGTGAAAAGTATTATTTGACATGTACATTGTACACAAGTGCCTTGGTCATGTATATGTTCGTTTTTTACACTTTAACACATTCGTCTACATGCCAAATAATAAAAAATGTATACCTCAATTTAATTCAATTCCCTTTCTATAAAAAAAACAAACTAATTTCAAGCTCACTGATACCATTGACTGCATGTAAGTGGCTGATCAGATTTTATTGGCAGTTGTCATCCTCACTTCTCAGTGTGCGCTTGAGAAGCTACCCAGACCACATGATACACTGTTTTCCGAAGAAGTTACAAAAGGATTACATTTCCTCCGGTGTGACAGACATAATTAACAGTTTGAGATTTCTCAAAGCAATTGAATGAATGCTTTAGTGTTTCATAGTTGCCTGTTTGTTGTTTCAGTGAGTTTCTTTGTAGAAAACTGTAAACAATTAATTAAATAATGCCGGAAAAAAAGCTGACAATGCTTTAGAAATCATCAATATTTTGTAGAGATTGTTGGCAGGGCGAGTGTGAACGAGTCCTGCAATGGGAGGATGGTTTTTATGGGTGTGTCTAGGTTTTGTAGCATTCATAACAATCATCCAATTTGCACCAACATAAACTTATCCAGATAGATAGATAGATAGATATTTCTTTTATTCGACCACATAACTATACAGATTAAGAAATAAGCATACATGTATCAAATATATATTTAAGTATAATAGATAACAGATTGTAATGATAAATAATGTTATAGGTCAGGAGGGCCTCATTAATCCTAACAAAGGTGCTAACATGAGGACCCACCCTACCTTCCATAGCATTAGAAAATAAATCATATGTACAATTCATATTTAGGCACGTTTAGGGTTTGAACAAAAACAGTTGGGGAAAAAAAAGAAAATCTCATCTTTTTAACTGGTGCAATGAGGCAGAAGATCTGCTTGCAGCAATAAATATTTGTGATTTTTTTGACACAATTAATTTTTTTTTGGTGATGTTTGATTAAAAAATGTTTTTTGGTTTTGATGAATTGGCAAAAAAGGTTGAATTTTAATGTTGCCGTATAAGCTATGTTTCTTCCTAAGATGTAAAAAATATTTCGTTTCCCACTACAGAAGACCTAATTAAGAACAGTCTATCATTTATTATGACTTCAATTTCTTCGAAAAATATAAATTTGAAAAAATAAGACTGCTTGATTTAAATCAAAAATGTCCAATTTAAATCAAATAAATCAGATTTTTTTGCAACCCTGATCGCCGTATGATGATGAGATGAGAAGATTGTGAGTCTGGCACATACCCTATTAATTCAGGGATGCCCAGGGTCTTTCAGTTGCCCCAGCATAGAACACTGGATACAACCCGCCTCCATTTAATGTCCCATGGGCTCGGACTAAAGTGAGTTCCCGGGGTGAGATTAGAACCCGCACCCTCAAAGCCAGTTGACAAGCGCACTTACCAGTTAGGCCAGCTTTTAATGCATGGATGGATGATTGGGACTTTACATCCTGGTTGGTGTAGCGGTTTATGTTCCTGCCTGCTCCCTGAAGATCTTTGTCTACTCCCTGAAGGTCTTTGACTGCGTGGTTTTGAACCCCGAGTAAGGAACTCAAAATTTTCACTCTACCTTCATGAGCAAAATCCCAGCTGGATGTCATTCTGATGAGACGTTAAATTGTTGGCCCCTTGTATCAGTGTCTGTGCTGGGCAAGTAAAAGATCCCTCACATGAGGTAAATGTGTCACATGCTGAGGACTCCCTCTCTCTCTCCCTCATCTCAGCAATCAACCCTCGTAAGCACCCAGAACTGGGTTGAGAGGGCTGCACTTACTATATCTATCTATCTATCTATCTATCTATCTAATATAGGCCCAGGAGACTCGGCAATAGTTTGATTCAAACCCTGGACCCAGCGATTGACGGCCTAGCATGCCACCACCAGTCACCTGATCAACCCTCCCATCTGACACCTGTAGAGACCCACTCAGAGCAAGTCTCAAACTTGCCTTATTTGGGCCATCCTCCCATTGCAGGGCTCAATTTGTACCATTGTTGAAAGCCTATAAGTTGGGCAGTGATTTATTTCAATCAAATTGACCAAGTCATCCAAACATTATTATTCTTAAAGATTGATACAGAGAAGTTGAAAGCAACTGTAGTTCTGATAAATTAGTTATTATGTTGACTTTTATTTATGATGTACCTTGAGATGATGTTAAGAATCATATTTTTTAAATATTTTAATATAGGTAGTCTCATATTGCCAAACTTATACTTTCTAAATTCTTAATAGCACGTAATGTCTCATGCCCGTCTTTCTTGAATTCTGGTAAACTTTCTTTAATTCCTTTGGAGTGATTTATCTAAATTGAAGCTTGTCAGTTCAGTTTTCCAAGACTGTCGTTTGGTGCAGGTAGAGAATGTATAATAACAAATTTAATTTTCGCCAATGTTGAAACCCAATCAGTTGGATAGTGATTTATTTCAATCAAAGTGACCAAGTCACCCAAGTATAATTCAAAATGATTCAGGAAACTTGGAAGTGCATGTAGTTCTGATAAATTAAATTATTTATAATGTTAATTTTGTTTTGCGATGTATCTAGAGATGATTTTAAGACTCCCGTTCCCCTTTATATTTTAACACAGGTAGATTCATACTGTACAATTGTAAATAAACTTAAGACCAATGAAAAAAAACAAGAAGACTGAAAAACAGGGTGCAACTGACCTTTTGCCGTTATGGTCAAAAGCGATGCCACTGTGTTTGAAGTGGTTTCAGCCACAACATTAAGTCAATTTAGAGGGAAATTTGTGACCAATCAATGAAGCAGCCAGTCACTGAAGCTTTGCCAATCAGTTTTGAACTCAATATATCAATCACCTTGTCAATAAATTCCAGCTTGAGTTGGTATATTCTTGTGAGCACATGCAGAAGTGTATCTAGAAATGGTCCAATAAGTGGGGAATATGCAGCGCTCCGCGGCATTTCTTTCTCCTCAATATTAATTTTGGGCCTGGGCAGGAGGGTTGTATGGGCCATTGTTGCCCTAAATACATCCCTGAGAACATGTAAATGAACTTAGTAGGCCAGCTTCTGACAAAAAATAGACCAAATCCACATATTGCTGAGTTTCAGGCTTGTATTTTGGCATTTCGCACACACAAGTGGGTTTTTTATGAATTAATGAGTCTTTGATCAAAATGAGTCATGAAGTTCAACTGTCTTTCCAAAGTAGAAGGTCTTTTTCTTATCTGAGAGATGCACTGCTAATGGCTATTTCTTAACATTTTCGAAGTGAAATAAAAGTACAAATTCTGCATTACCGAATAATTTATTCAACTGAAAATCAGGATCAAGTGAGCTTTTACCCTTCTCCTCTGCGCAAGGTTTCCGTTCTCGCTGAGCTTGCCTTAGGACCCCTGTGTTACCTTTTGACGGATTAATTACCAAGCATTCTAAAACATACAAGTGTTTTGTAATTTCAAAGGAACACCAGTAATAACCTCTTTTGCTTTTGAGACAATTTTATATACTCTACCATTCCATTATTGCAGAGGCGTAAAATGAGATAACAATTAAATGTAACATTTATAAACATAACACCAGATTAAGCTTAAATTATACATAGAATCTTGATACTGGCAATACATTTTAAAGGTGTGGTGGAAATCCACAATATAAAAGAGTAAAATGACCCATTCGAACCTGGTATTAAGGTGTGGCCGTGAGTTAATTGCAGCATTGGTACCTAGACAATGCCAAAATGCTGATACAGAAAGGTACAAAAATAGAATACTTGGAGTGTTATAGTACTGTGCCATTACTATTGTCATCCGGGTATTTGATCAAAAAAGTTCACCCATACTGCTGTAGAGATGAATGCAAGACTTTTGCTTTGTATGAAGAAAAAATGATGCTAATGGGGGGAGGATGGATCCTGTGTTTATACACTTGGTCGGCTAAGTACGACAGGAGGAGGACATAGCAATGAGGCATAGGATTTTTCAAACAGCTGTCCAATATAGGCCCAGGTGACCCGGCAAGAGCAGGATTTAAACCCTTGACCCAGCGATTGGCAGCCTAGCATGCTACCACTAGACCAACCTTCCCCTCCTGAATTGAAGAGTGGTTGAGGTGGTGGAACTTTTCGCTTTCAGTGGCTGGGTTGATCCCGGATTTGATTCCTACTCCATGTTGTACAGTATAAATTTGTAGTCATCAAATTCCAAATTTTTGTGTCCCATCGCTGTCCTACTTTTCCTGCGATAGGGTATAAATAAAGGATGTAAACTATAAAGCCCATTCATGTAACGCGTCTATAAACATCGGTTTGTGTGGGGGGGGGGGCGGGGTGTGGCATACAATGCATTTCTTTATGTCATCATGATAGCATAATGTGCCTGGTTGTCAAGACGGCCAATAATAGTCCATGATCAGTTATAGGCTTGGGCAATTGAATGAACAGGGCAAAGATCAATACTTTGTACAGGAAGAAAAATGGCATGAAGCATGAAGCATATTGCGCCAAATGCTGGGGTTAAATGGGCTGTTGATAGGGGGATGTAACAGTTTGGCGTGAAGTAGTTTTATTGAATGATTCGTGGGTGTTGGGAGGTCCAACAACAAGTTCTGGCATTAACATCAATTTACGGGAGGCTGTTAACACAACTCTGGAAAATATCTCACCCAGCAATTGAGTCCTTGTTGAGTAAATTGCTGCATAAAATGTGTCACTGGTCAAGCAGAGCTTCACTAACAATTCTACCGTATCAAGGCAAGCCATATTCCTGTGAATTAATGTGAAGGCATAATTATAAATTATGGAAGATCATAACATCAGTGGCCCAAGGTATAAAATTCTTTAGATTTTATATACAGTGTAGACATACCAAGCACCCTCAGAGCAACATGTTTACGAATGTAACTCGGACTATGAAATAAAAGCCTGATCACCTTGAGCCGTCTTATCCTCACAGTGAAAATTGGTTTCGGTGACTACCTAAAAGCCTTTGATTTTAGTGATTAGATTTATTTATATATTGTCCAATGAGAATAATAATATGACAAATGCCTGCTCTAATTCTCAATTATAAGTGCAGAGCAAAATTGTTGCAAAATGATTAGTTCCAAAGGAAAATCAGCAAGTTTCATGTATCAATAATCGTTTACACTGCTTGATTAGCATTTTCAAAACATTTCTTAGTGTTATGAAGCAATTATGACAAGCTTAGAACAATCATTACTTCAATGCCCAGCTTTAGTGCAGCAGATCGTAAATCCACCTGGTATAACTAATAAAGCAATTTGTCTTATTACAAAGCATTAGCCCAAATACTCAGAAGGCTTAAATTTCAAAAGGCATAAGCTTTTCAAAGAGGAGCTTCCCACCTTAAATATGAAAGATGTAATACATGATTATTTGGAAGCTTATATTTTAAGCCCACAATCACATAATGGTTTAACGGTTTATTCTAAAAACACATTGTTGTTCACGAAACTGAGATTTAAGATTATAATGACATGCTATGTAATAATAAGCTGAATTTAATCGTAAGTAGTACAATAATGGTTGAGAGTTATAAATCATACCAAAAGAGAGTCTCTAGAAAGTGGTTGAGGCCTTACTCACATTTTGGTCATCCTTCGGTTTTTTTAATGTCCTGTGCACTATGTGCAGTTATTGTTGGTTACGTCTCTGAAAAGTCATTGCATGAGTCCCACTGTGCCGGTGTCTCATCTCACTGAATCCCATTTTCCTAAAGTCGTCCAAGACTCTTTCCGTAGCCTTCTTCACCTTGTCACTTAACATAACTTCATTTCTTCCGCAGGGACAAGAGGGCTCTTCCACCAAGGTCAGGGACCCCCACTCCCCCAGCGTTTCCATAGAACTGCTATAAGCACTTGTTGACCTTGTTGTTATGATAAGAAAATCCAGAAAAAGAGATCCGGAAAACTGTCATAGTGTTGTCTCAAGAGCTTTACTAGGAGCCAAAGAATGGACTGCTACCACCTCTGAAATAGTGCTGTAAGGATCCAGATATCTCACACAGAACTGTAAGTAGGATTTCTTCTGTCAACATAAGCTTTAAGCTTGACACAGGTCTGTCAAATAACTCAATTCACACCATATTGGTCATAATTACGGTGACGACTAGCAGATGTAATATTTGATATAAAATAGCCAAACAGCAATGGTTATGGATCTCTTCTATCTCTGTGTACATTTTATGCATTGTAAATTGTAGTTATCTATTATAGCAAAATATTCAGATTCAAATCAGAAAATTTTGTTAAGATCCGGGAAGGTGTGTAATTGAACAGATTTTGCCAGGAGCAACCAATTAGGTCTTGTTTTAAATGACAGATTGGAAGATAAAATAAATGCCAGATATTGAATTATTGGCCTTGGAATCCTAACAGACAGTCATTTCTAATCATTATTAAATGCAAAAATTCTTTCTAGAAAAGCATAGCAATTTGCTGGTGCTTGAATAACAACGATTACCATCATAGCTGCCACCAAAATTACTTCAATCATCAAGCTAATTTATATGTGGCCCATGTTTTCCAAGACAGGATTTCCAACCATGCAGTGTCATTAGCAAACAATGCCTACAGAGCACAATAAGGTAAATAATGCATCACTGAGGGATGACAGGGCAATGTCTATCTTCGTGCTTTGCCATAAGACCATCAAGGATCAAGCAGTCTGTTTCAAAAACATTACCCATCACAAGGTTCAACTGTAGGTTACGATAGCTTTGTCAAATGGAGAAACGCACAAATGAAACATTGGTAAGTTGAATGATCGGTATATATCATTATTAAGATCACGTTAAGATAGAGTAGAAATAGCAAGCTACACGCTTAAAGAGGCATAGACTTGTCTACAAATAGAGACACCCGGAGACAAGTGATAGAGAAATTAGAGGGGGTCCTTATCTGGAACACAACAACGGAGAAGATGAATAATTTGGTGATGTATATTGGTTCTAAAGATTATAGTTTAAATTACAGTTGCACATTGAGTCATTCATGAGATATGATAGGGAACAAAGTTCAGTCTTTATCAAGAACATGTCTCGACACATGCCTTCGAACAGCGAGTACAATCTATTGTAATGGTTCAACTTGAAGAGCCAGACTTACTTATAACAGTATTGACAAATAATAGATACTCTTTTTTGTGTTTTTTTTAATGTATAAAATTAACCACTATCAATCAAAGTAGAAACTAATATTTTAAAGTTACAGCCCAGAATAGTTCATAGTATATATCATGAGCAATTGAGCGGACAAGATAAAGATCAATACTCGTATTGTGCGAGTGAAGAAAATGACTTGAAGCATGCCTGAAGCATATTGAGCTGAATCACAGTGGAGTGGTTCCTTTGAGAGTGAGGGTATTTATTGACTGGTTCACAGATTGTTTGACAAATTGTGTTTTAAATGCTTTATTAGCTATACCCAGTAGATTTGAAAATTGCCATTACTTTAGTAAAACAAGGCATCAAAGCGATCATGGTTCTAAGCTTTAAATAATTACGTTATAACCCTGAGGAATGTTTAGAAAACGTTAATCTTCTGCTGAAAACCATTATTGATGTTCAGGAACTGCAGCATTTTCCTTCACAACAGATTCTGTTTTAGCACAAAAAGTGCATACATTTCCACTTGACTTAGGACTGTAATTAGAGCAAGCATTTTGTCATAATATTTTGATCAGCCAACATGGATGAAGTTGGATTTTGTGAAATCAAAGACATCTATTACACTATTAACCAAATTTGTAAAATACTTGCCGAAAGATGATGGCATAATTACAAGCCTGGTGATGAAATATCTGTAATTAGTGGCTTTATTAATAACCAATACACCCAATCTAAAGCAAAATAACTCAACTAGTTTAATATTATGAAGGAGAAACAGAGCTATATTTATAACGAAACCATGGCTGACTAGCTTTGATAGAAATTGCTGAGGGTGGCAAAATCAAAATCATTAAATTATATCATGCGAAAAAATCACATGCAATTATGGATTAAACTGAACTCAGTGACACAACTAAGTGCTTTTGAGAGCAAAATTACATTGTACTGTGTTAAATGACTCCTATCCATTAAAGTATCCAGGAACTTCAATGAGTTTTTCGACAGTGAAAATAACTCACAATAATCAGAGCAGATAAACATACAGAATACCAGTGCTCAGCAAGCCTTTCTTCAGTGTTGTCTAAATGCCCCCTGGTTGATCATTGATACAGCCTTTTTTTACCTTCAGCGAACGAAGTTCGAAGAAGGTATTGTAATCACTTGGGTAAAAATGCTGTCCGTCCGCCGGGCGGGCGGGCGGGCGGGGGTGGGCGGTCGGGCGGCGGGCGGATAGATCGTTTCCGGCCCGGCACTCGGCCTCTATTGAATGTATGGGGATGAAATTTGGTACACATCTAGCCTGTATGGTCTAGTTGTGCCTTTTGATGGTCTGATGAATAGATCTTAAATACTTTTTGAAATAATTAACAAAATATAAAAATAATATTTTTTTCGTTTCCGGGCCAAGGCTCGGTCACTATTGCATGTGCATGGATGAAATTTGGTACACACGTGGCCTATATGGTCTAGTTGTGCCTTTTGATGGTCTCATTGACAGATATTCTATACTTTCTGAAAAAATGAGAAAAGATATAAAAACATATTTTTTTTGTTTTTTGGCCTAAAACTCGCTCACTATTGCATGTACATGGATAAACTTTGGTCCACATATGGTCAATATGGTCTAGTTGTGCCTTTTGAAAGGTCTGATGGAAAATATTATATGCTTTTTCAAATATTGAAAAAAACATAAAAATTATTATTTTTGTTTCTGGCCCAATATCCGGTCACTATTCCATATACATGGATGAAGTTTGGTACACATATGGCTTGTATGGTCTAGTTGTGCCTTTTCATGGTCTGACAGATGGCTATTCTATAGTTTTTGTAATATTGAGAATAAATATTTGAAAGAATCTTTTTTATATCGGAGCCAAAACTTCCCCACTATTGCATATACACTAATGCATTTTTCTAAACAAATCACCTACGCAATTAATTTAGCAGTGCTTTTTGATGTGTATAACACTTTATGTATCATTGGAAAAATAGAGGTAATGGAAGGCCACTACTCGGCCGCTATTGCATACCTATAAGCTATTTCGTAAACGCTACAATTTTATGATATTATTGTAATCTTCTAAAGGTGTTATTCGCTGAAGGTTTGCTGCTGCGCAGCCTATGTTTAGACAAGTTTCTGAACTCATGTGACATGGAAAATTGAAGTGAGCTGGAGAAGAATTTAGACAAAAAAATAATAATGAAAAGTCTAAGTATATAGATTTTTGATCAGTTGAGCATCTACATGTATTCACAGTTTACCTTCGGAAAACAGTTCCACGGTGATAATACAGTTCAGAGAATAATTAACATATTCAAAGTATTGTAGCGATTTTCTATGCATTTAAACTAAATTAAGATAAGTACCATTTACAGCTGCAATATATAATATGTATCAAAAGCAAACTGCAGCTGTACTGCCTTCAAAAATTGTACTGAATGAAAAAACCCTGCCATATATCACTTATCTCGTAATTTGTATACCCCGTTTATACAGCCTGTTTACGGTTGAAGTGGTTTCAGCCACAACATTAAGTCAATTTAGAGGGAAATTTGTGACCAATCAATGAAGCAGCCAGTCACTGAAGCTTTGCCAATCAGTTGTGAACTCAATATATCACACAGCTAGTCAATAAATTCCAGCATAAGTTGGTATATAATATATATGCTTGTGAGCACAGGCAGAAGTGTATCCAGAAACGGTCCGAAAAGCGGGGAATATACGGCACTCCTCAATATTAATTTTGGGTCAGTGGGCTAGCTTCCTATAAACAATAGACTAAATACCCGAATTGCTGAGTTTAAGGCTTTTATTTTGGCATTTCACACACACAAGTGGGTTGTTTATGAATTAATGAGTCTTTGACCAAAATGAGTCATGAAGTTGAACTGTCTTTCCAAAGTAGAAGGTCTTTTTCTTGCCTGAGCCATGCACTGCCAATGGCTATTGCCTAAATGAAATATAGGTACAAATTCTGAATTACCGAATAATTCATTATACCAAAAATCAGGATTAAGTGAGCTTTTGCCCTTTTGCTCTACGCAAGGTTTCCGTCCTCGCTGAGCTCACCTTAGGACACCAGCGTTACCTTTTGACAGATTCATTTCCAAGCATTTTAAAACATGTCTAAGTGTTTTGTAATTTCAAAGGAACACCAGTAATAACCTCTTTTGCTTTTGAGACAATTTTATATACTCTACCATTCCATTATTGCAGAGGCGTAAAATGAGATAACAATTAAATGTAACATTTTAAAGGTGTGCTGGAAATCCATAATTGATATAAAAGAGTAAAGTGACCCATTTGAACCTGGTATTAAGGTGTGGCCTGAGTTACGTGTATGTAATTGCAGCATCGGTACCTAGACAATGCCAAAATGTCGACACAGCAAAGGTACAAAAATAGAATACTTGGAGTGTTATAGTACTGTGCCATTACTATTGTCATCCGGGCCTATATATATACTGCTGTAGAGATGAATGCAAGACTTTTGCTTTGTATGAAGAAAAAATGATGCTAATGGGGGGAGGATGGATCCTGTGTTTATACACTTGGTCGGCTAAGTACGACAGGAGGAGGACATCACAATGAGGCATAGGATTTTTCAAACAGCTGTCCAATATAGGCCCAGGTACCCGGCAAGAGCAGGATTCAAACCCTTGACCCAGCGATTGGCAGCCTAGCATGCTACCACTAGACCAACCTTCCCCTCCTGAATTGAAGATTGGTTGAGGTGGTGGATTTGATTTCTACTCTGGCCGAGTTGCCTAAAACTATGTCAGACAGTATTTACAGTCATCATTCTTGTGAATCTGTGTGTCTTCTTGCTGTCCTATTTAGCCTGTAGCAGGGAATAAATGAAGGATATATAGCCTGTTCTTGCCAAGCACCGAAACCATCGGTTTGTGTTTGAGTAGCATACTATGCATGTCTTTATGTCATCATGATAACATAAGTGTGCCTAGTTATCATGATGGCCAATAACAGTCCATGATCAGTTATAGGCATGGGCAATTGAGTGGACAGAGCAAAGATCAATAGTTTGTGTAGGAAGAAAAATGGCATGAAGCATGAAGCATATTGAGCCAAATGTTGGGGTTAAATGGGCCGTTGATTGGGGGGCGGTTACAGTTTGGCGTGAAGTAGTTTTATTGAATGATTCGTGGGTGTTGGGAGGTCCGACAACAAGTTCTGGCATTAACATCAATTTGCGGGAGGCTGTTAACGCAATTCTGGAAATATCTCACCAAGCAATTGAGTCCTTGTTGAGTAAATTCCTGCATAAAATGTATCACTGATCAAGCTGAGCCTCACTAACAATTCACAAGACTACCATATCGAGGCAAGCCATATTCCTGTAAATTAGTGTGAAGGCATAATTATAACTTATGGAAGATGAAAACATCAGTGGCCCAAGGTCTGAGATTTTTTAGATTTTATATACAGTGTAGACATATCTAGCACCTTCAAAGCAATATAGTTAGGAATCTAACTCAGACTATGAAATAGCAGCCTGATCTCCTTGAGCCTTCTTATCCTCAATGTATTAATGAAATTGCCATACAAGTAATTTTCAGACAGGAAACTGATATTGTGATGGCAATTATTATTGTTGATGTCAAAATTTACACAAGAATAACCTCATGACATGACTTAGCAGCTGGGTGGCCAAGTGGTTAAGGGTCCCACCTGCTCCGCTGAAGGTCTTTGCCTGCATGAGTTCGAACCCCGGATGGGGAACCTGAAATTTTCAGTGGATCTTTATGAGCAAAATCCCAGCTGGATGTCGTTCGGATGAGACGTTACATTGGCAGCCCCTTGTATCAGTGTCTGTGCTGGACAAATAAAAGATCCCTCACATGGGGTAATTGTGTAACATGTTGAGGACTCCCACTCTATCTCTCATCTCATCAATCAACCTTCGTGAGCGCCCAGAACTGGGCTTGGAGGGCTGCACTTTCCATATCTATCTATCTATCTATCTATCTATCTATCTATCTATCTATCTATCTATCTATCTATCTATCTATCTATCTATCTATCTATCTATCTATCTATCTAAAGCCCATGCAAAGCCCCAATCATATATTCACCCTCACAAGGTCTGTGCTTCATTCTCCAACCACACTTCACAAGTTTCGGTAACCACCTAAAAGCCTTTGATTTTAGTGATTAAATTTATGTATTGTCCAATGAGAATAATAATATGACAAATGCCTGCTCTAATTCTCAATTATAAGTGCAGAGCAAAATTGTTGCAAAATGATTACTTCAAAAGGAAAATCACCAAGTTTCATGTATCAATAATCATTTACACTGCTTGATTAGCATTTTCAAAACATTTCTTAGTGTTATGAAGCAATTATGACAAGCTTAGAACAATAATTACTTCAATGCCCAGTTTTAGTGCATCTGATGGGTACAACTATTAAAAACACAGTGGCATCGCATTTGACCATTTGGCAAACCAGCCAAGTGCCCCTTGCTTTTCATTTTGTCTTTTTAATTTTTACTTTCACCAGAGTATAGGATTTAGTGATATGACTAACAGTGATTTAGATAAATCAGTCCAAAGAAAGTAAATAAAGAGTTAAAGAACTATGAATCAGTGAACAGTATACATGAGTAGACATTATAGGGATCAGGGGCATGCCCAGAAAATGCTACTTTTTGACAGATAAGTGTACCATGATCATCCCATGTCTCAATCAATGACACATGCATTATCAGTGATATTATTTTAGCCATTGCAGTGGGACACTTTTAACCTGGACATCACTATTCAGTGCAGACAGATTTGTGTTCAAATGTCCTGATGAAGAAATCCAGAATACAGTTGAATCACATTTGAACCATTTTGAAAACTGGTCAATTATCATATGATTATTGACTGTAAGCAAATCACATTGGGGAAAAAATACATACTACTAAAAATTGTGAAAAAGTTGAAAAAGTGTGAGTTTGGCCATTTCAGACCGTCAATGCCTGGACATGCTAGAAAATACCGATCTTAAAATAATCTCAAGGCAATCTTAAAACAAAATCAATATTACTGTACAATCAAGACCAAATATACCACTGAGATATAGTAATTTTGATTTATTCAAGTCGCTAGAAACTGAGAAAGATCAAGTCTCATTTCCTTCACTGACAATAAACTAATTAGTTTCCAGCAAAGAACAACAATTTCACTATCTGATCAAGAACATTGAAAATGGCGCTTATCTCACAATAATTTCTTTGTGTACGAAGGAAAGCCAATAAAACACCACCACAACTACAATAGTTAAATGTTCCGCTGCAGAACAAGAGTATTCATTTTCATGTTCAGACTATTTTTTCACTTGTCCGATACATAAATCAGACCAGGGCATTGAGAACTCACCCACAGTGATTGAAATAAATCACTTCAAAGAGAGTAAATGAAACTTCTATGTTTCTGACAGACAGAAAAGTTGGTTTAAGAATAAGCTGCAGACTGACAGTGTAGGTGCCAGACAGTTCTCACAGATTAAGTGCCTGTGTGTCCCATTGGAGTAAAAATTAAAAACAGCATGCATTTTACCATTTTACGTTGTGGTCAATTGCAAATCTACTGCAAAGCTCCCATCATATGCGCATTAATTAATTTTATACAGTCTGTTATTAAAAGTTTGATTAAAACTGACACTTACACACCAAAAAACAAAAATTAGAAGTGAGTGATGGCTGGACTTTCAATTTTGTGAGGTCATCTCAAATGAAGCCCCCCAACCATTACCAAATGCTTCTGTTATTTGTCATACGTAAGAAAACATAATTCTAAAAATCATAACAGCACAATACAATTATCACGCTATCATCCTGTCCTATTTGTCTACAGAGTATAAAAAACAAACAAAGCACAACATAAATCATGTAGCTTCCCCCAACCATTGCCAAATGCTTCCGTTGTCTGTCATATGGTTGAACTGAATAGGATACTGTGCATTAGAATATATATGACTCAAGGTGATATTGCAGGTTAATCGGCATTTGTTGAAAATATTGATTTTGCTAGTTTTTTTCCTCTAACTATTTTCATATACTATAAATAATCAAGTTGATTTGAATTTGCCTGAGTCAATATTAAGAATGTTATATAAATTGAATTATAACATTACATACCTTATAATGAATGAAAATTCCATTGAAACAGCCCTTGGTATCATTTCCACTATAATTTGTGAACTCGAAAGAGCATTGCAAGAATATTATGTTTGCTTATTTCATAGAAAAACAGCTAGCAACAAGCTGTTAATATGAGTGTAAGTTAGACAATACCTATATTTTTGACAATATGCAGTCTAATCCTTTATTGGCAAGTTTTGAATAAGCATTATATCATAATTGTGACCAACAACTAAAGAAAACTGAGAAAACATAATGCAATCCAGTAAAATCTCATTTGGACTAGGAAAGTAAGGTCCCATTATTGCATCTTCAGTGAATGGATAAAAAATAATCATGATGGAAGTAACTCAGCTGTAAAACCTTATTGATAACAATGAAATACCAGGTAAGAATTTCTCATTCTTTCTAAACCGTGTGAAAAAAAAAGTTATGACAATCTAGTAAAATATCAAAAGCAAACCATATTTAGCTCTAATTTGCATGGCAGTGCTCAACCATGATTAATTAGACAATGTTGCAGAAGAAATAATGTAACATCACAATGAAAATTTATGTGCTCAGCTGCTACTAGGGATGCTACATGATTTATGTCCTGCATTCTTTGTTTTTTACACTCTTTAGACAAATAGGACAGGATGATCGCATGATAATTACATTGTGCTGTTTAGCAGCTGTTATGACTTTAAGAATTATGTTTTCTTATGTAGGCCTAGGGTAACATGGGGTAATTCAGGCCCCGTGGGGCAAATACAGCCCCTTGAGGTTAAATGTTTTCTCAAGGCCCTAGTGAGAGAGGTTATGCTGCAAAATGATTATGATTCGACTTACAAGGGAATCATATTATTTTCTCTCATTTTATTATTATTAAACTTCACCTATTACATAGGTGAAGTTTCTTGTTTTCGTAAATATTTTTATAAAACTTCACCTACACATAGGTGAAGTTTCTTGAATTCAGTATTATTATTTATTCAGTATTATCCTTTCCGAAAAATGTCTTCGGAAAATTTTATACATAGTCTACAATGACCTTATTACAAATTCTGAATATTTGTTATATTCTGCACCAAATATTTCAGACCTATGCATTTTAGTAATAACTCTCTATAAATTACTGTTTCATATGTAATCTACTTAATTATCCCCCATTATGTAAAATCGGGATATTCATAAAATGATAGACATTTCGTCCTACCCCAAGCTTACCTCTTTAATTGACAATTAAGTGCATGGGCATACTGGAGACAGCCATGCCAAAAACAAGCCAATAACACACTCTACACACCAATATCGTTATGATTAATTTCATGGCATTTGATTGGCTCAGCAATTTTGATTCAGAATATATTTAAACATAGGTAGTGTCATATTGCCACACTTATACTTTTCTTGATTCTTAATAGCATGTTATGTTTCTTGCCTTGGAGATGTGTGTGATTCTTGATGTACTTTCTTTAATTTCTTTTGAGTGATTTACTTAAATCATGTTAGCAAGTCCAGTTTCCAAAAATTGTCATTTGGTGCTGGCAGAGAATGTGTAACAACCAATGCAATTTACGTCATTGTTGAAAGCCCATAGGTTGGATAGTGATTTATTTCAATCAAATTGACCATGTCACCTTAGTATACATTACATGTAGCTCCAAATGATACAGGGAAGTGGGAAGTGACTGTAGTTCTGATAAAGTATTAGAATGTTAACTTTGTTTTACGTTGCATCTTGAGATGATTTGAAGAATCATATTCATATCTGTATTTAAATGTAGGTAGACTGATATTACCATGTTTTTCAAAATTCTTAAAAGCATGTTATGTTTCCTGCCTAGGAATTATATGATCAAATCTTTAGTCTTATGACACACAGTAAGTTTTCCAATCTGTTGCCTTCAAATCCAATGCTTTGAGAAACTTCATTGTGTATTTTGCATGAAAAGGAGTGATTTAAATAAATCAAAATTATCAAGTGACATGAGATAATGGCATATCCAGTAGCAATGAGAAATAATTGATGACTGACTTGCTGAAGTTCTTCACCATACAGCAGCTTTGCTTGTAAAATTGTAAATCGATTTAAAAAAATGAAAAAAAGTAAGAAAAATGAAAAACAAGGAGCAACTGACCTTTTGCCGTTATGGTCAAATGCGATGCCACTGTGTTGAAAGCAATTTGTCTTATTACAAAGCATAAGCCCAAATACTCAGAAGGCTTAAATTTCAAAAGGCATAAGCTTTTCAAAGAGGCGCTTCCCATCATATCAATATTTTAAATATGAAAGATGTATTACATGATTATTTGAAAGCCTAAAGATTAAGCCTGCAGTCAAATAATCTATGATTCTAATAACGCATTTTTGTTCCTTAAAGTGAGATTTAAGATAATATGCTTTATTATCTAATAATAAGCTGAATAGAATCGAAAAAGTTTAGGAAAAGTCTCGTTTCTGAGAAGTCACTGAAGGAGTCTTATTTAGTCAATGTCTCATCTCATAAAATCCCATTTTCTTAAATTCGTCCAAGACTCTTTCTGTTGCCTTCTTCACCCGACCACTTAACATAATGCCATTTCTTCCGCAGGGACAAGAGGGCTCTTCCACCAAGGTCAGGAACCCCCAGTGTTTCCATAGAACTGCCATAAGCACTGGTTGACCTTGTTGTTATGATAAGAAAATCCAGAAAAAGAGATCCGGCAAACTGTCATAGTGTTGTCTCAAGAGCTTTACTTGAAGCCAAAGAATGGACTGCTACCACCTCTGAAATAGTGCTGTAAGGATACAAGTAATTATCTCGTATAAAACTATAAGTAGGATTTCTTCTGTCAACATAAGCTTTAAGCTTGACACAGGTCTGTCAAATAACTCAATTCATGCCATATTGGTCATAATTACGATGACAGCTAGCAGATGTAATATTTGACATGAAATAGCTCAACAACAATGGTTGTAGATCTCTTCTATCTATGTGTACATTTTATGCATTGTAGTTTACTATTATAGCAAAATATTCAGATTCAAATCAGAAGATATTGTTAAGATCAGGGAAGTTGTGTAATTCAAACATTTAGCCAGGAGCAACCAATTAGGTCTTATTTCGAATGACAGATTGGAAGACAAAATAAATGCCAGACATTGAATTGTTGGCCTTGAAATCCTAACAGACAGTCATTTTTAATCATTATTAAATAGAGCAGTTCTTTCTTAAAAAGCATAGCAATTTGTTAGGTGCTTGAATAACGACATTAACCATCATAGCTGCCACCAAAATTACTTCAATCATCAAGCTAATTTATACTTGGCCCATGTTTTCCAAGACAAGACTTCCAAACATTCAGTGTCATTAACAAACAATGCCTACGGAGCACAATAAGGTAAATAACGCATCACTGAGGGATGACAGAGCAGTGTCTATCTCTGTGCTTTGCCATAAGGCCATCAAGGATCCACCATTTAAACAAGAAAAGTACCCTTAAAAAGGGTACTGTATCGATTTTATCATGAACCTGAAGGCATGTGGCATGTAATTAAAAAGTTTTAATATCTAAAATGAGTAGGCATTTTTATGAAACAAATGTCTAAGCCTCCCCCTTGTTTCATGCATATCTTACTTAACCAGGAAGGTTGCAAATAAAATTAAACCTCAGTTATTTGAATGAAAATGGTACCTTTTGTTATTTTTTTAATTGCTATGTAGAAATCTGCAAATTTGTTTGTACAATTGAATTAACTATGACATGTTTGTTTTTATTATGTTATGCACTTCTCAAAGCAACTGTATCTTTCAATTCAACTTCACACCTATTCAACAAAAGTTGATCCCCCCCTGCAAAAAACCCCTAGATATGCCACTGGTCGATTTTTGCCACTGTGTTTTAGCAATTGAAGTAATATCCTCACTGCGTAATGCGCCAACATGCTTATTTGCGAACTTAATACTTTAGGTAGAGCAAAATTAATAAGTGCAATGAATTCGGATGAGTTTATTTGATATATCCAGGTTTTTAAATTTTGAAAATCGGACATGTATTAAGGTCTGTAGCCCAATTTGTACTTTCTGTCCCTCTGAAAAATGTCTAGCTTCGCCACTGTAATACACACTTTTTGATGACGTTTCACACGGAAAAAATATCGCCAGAAATATTCCTAATCTTGTTGAATCGATATACTGTTAAGAATACTTACATATAAGTTTTTTATAGGTTAAGACATCGATACAAAAATCCTACCACTCATGATGTTCAACAGCAGAATACAACGGCTTCTTCAAATGGAGAAGGTGACTTTGATATGAGAGCAAAACCCTGGCCTCCCTAAACTACCCTGTCTGGAATTGAAAATGCATTCAGCCACTCTGTATATATTTTAATACAGCAACAGGTGTTACAACAAGGTCATCATCTTGGATGTACTGATATATAAATTGCTTTTCTTGGAAACTGTGCTGTCACGGTTTTTCTCATTCACCTGCCAAGTATGTAATATGACTGTGACATATATTTGGCCCAGTGTTTTCAAAAAGATCTTCCTCATGCAAGTTGTATCTTAATTTTTGTGTGGTCAAGGTGTTACAACAAGGTCATCATCTTGGATGTACTGATATATAAATTGCTTTTCTTGGAAACTGTGCTGTCACGGTTTTTCTCAGTCACCTGCCAAGTATGTAATATGACTGTGACATATATTTGGCCCAGTGTTTTCAAAAAGATCTTCCTCATGCAAGTTGTATCTTAATTTTTGTGTGGTCAAGGATATAATAAGAGGTGTTTGGTCGAAATTTTAGCTCGCAATGCCGGCTTAAAATAATGGCTTTCAGAAATATTCAGAAGTTTCTTTTATGTTCTCCAAACTTCTAAGCCTCTTAATCCACCGCTTCATTTATTTAACTCTGCAGATCTGTCAATCTGACATCAATTACTAAAGCTGGATTTAAAAATAAATCAAATTTCCAATCTTGATATAATTACTGGTCAACTCGTAAAGCTGTTTTGTCTTAATAATTTGTCTCTGATGTATAAACAATAAAACACACTTAGAGAACACCTTTTGCACAGAAAAAACATGAAATCATATTTGGTTGGTTTAGGCAACGTCAAACAGAAAACCCCATGAACAGCTCATGGTTTTACTTTGATGTCAGTGGATTAAAGAAATGCAAAATAAGACACACAATTGAGCTGCGGTATAACATATGTGTGTATGGCGAAGTTATCTTTTTTTGTATTATTCAGCTATTTTTCTGTCTATCCTAATGAATTTAATCGTCCATAATAACATTGCTGCACCACAATATGGTTAATTTAATAAGATATGCATTATGAAAAATATAGCACTTATCTGAATCCTGAATCAGAAGGATTTCTTGAAACTTCATCTATTTATGGTACTCACCTGCAAGCAAAAAGAGAATAATTTAGTTAACATATGACAAATACAAAGTGGAATGAGAACAACCAAGTTCATACATGCAAATGTAATGTATGTTAAGACAAAAAAGAGACAATTATTGCTTATTGCAAAGTATTTCGTAATTCCTCCTTGGTTTTTTCATAATTTCATTCGATGTTTCTGATGCATTTTACCAATTATACACAGTATGTAAAGCACTCTTTACAATCAGTTTTGAGGTGCATTGCATGAAATCATATTTGGATTGGTTTTGGCAATGTCAAAAGGGAAGACCCCAAGAGCAGCTGATGGTTTTTACTTTGATGTTGGAGCATGGATGTTACTATCACATCAATAGTTGGAAACAGTTTCAAAGGATTGTGCCTATTGGTTCGACTGCTAAGTGACATGCATTGATCGCAGGATTAGAGGGTTAACAAAGATTGGTAGAGTGCTGGCCTGAACGGAAACATTTGGGTTGAGAGAAAACATTTTCAAAAACACTTTTGCAAAAATGCATGAAAATTGTTTTAATGCCAAACTTTTACCTTATGTGTTCTTGTTTGACTTTTATATGAACTTTTATATAAGATGTTTACTATTGTCTTGTATGTCTGATGGATGAATATTTGTAGAATAAATATAGTTAATGATATTAGCGATAAACCACGTGCAATTACATGTACATTATAATGCAGTAGAGTAAAACTTTTGGTCATTGTCAATTTGAGAACAACAGCCCTTTTGCTGGATTTATATGGCACTCTTTAAAAAAAACTCTTTGATTCAAAAGCACTTATATGACACATAAAACCGAAATCAGCCAACCCTCCTGCGATCGAAAGAATTATGACGGCTTTCACTTTGTACCTATTGCCATGACTTAGAGCCTTTTACCCTTGAGTGCACTGCCTGCAGCTTTTAGTCCTGAAGAGGAAATGTTGATCAAACTAGGTCAGGTCATGAGGTCACTCTGGTGTTAATTATGACGTCATGAGCAATCGATTGCCTTAACAATATCAATAGAGTTCTCTGTCTGCAAGCTCCTTGTATACCAATTTCATTACTCTGAGTGGGACAAGAAGGTCCTTATGAGAGGTTTTATATTGGCTGAGTGGTAATGGGTTGGCAATCTAGACTGACAACTTTTTATGCTGGGTTTGAATTTGGCTTAATGTCTATAGCAATATATCACTATAATGATTGGTATGATTGCCGTTCAGAATGGTGAGTGCTGGTGAGCAGATTTATCTGGAATGGGCGCTGTATAAAATCATACTATATTATTATTATATATTATAGGGGTGAATTCACAAATATACTGTTTGCAACAAAATCAGATGAGAGTCATCCTGATATTTATACAGATTAAAACTGTTGTTCCCCAAATGTGCTAATTTAGCAATCATGTTTTGGACAGGAATACTTCATTAAAACGGGAGTGATGTAAATTTTTCGGCAAAGCCTTTGCTTACTTCTCATGGTGTCCTGGTGTATTTCTTTTCTTTTCACAAGAAATAAATATAGAGAGTTTGAGGCGTCCTCTCGCTTAAAACGGAGCTACACCCAGTTACACCAATGCTCTGCTATCTGAGAAGTCTCATCGATGTCTCATCTCATAGAATCCCATTTCCCAGAAGTTGCCCAAGACTATTTCTCTTGCCTTTTCCACCCTGCCACTTTACGTAACGTCATTTCTTCACCAGGGACAAGAGTTTCCTTCCACCAAGGTCAGGCACCCCTAGCATTACCATAAAACTGCCATAAGCACTGGTTGACCTTGTTGTTACGATAAGAAAATCCAGAAAAAGAGATGCGGCGAAATGTAATAGTTGTCCAAAGAGCTTTAGGGAGAGTTGTAGAATAGACTGGTACTCACAGAAATAGGGCTTGGAAGACACAGATATCTGACGTAGTTCTTGTCATAAGTCCCAAAATTACCCAAGGATTATTTCTGTCAACACAAGCTTATCATCTGTCCAACAACTCAATTCAAGCCATTTTGGGTTACTATCATAATCACGGTAATTGTAGATATTAGACGTAATACAATATCTTGTATTGTGAAATTGCTTATAGTATTACATCAATGGTGATACACATCATCCATCTGTGTTTACAATGTACGATGTCATTACTGTATAATTATTCTAACTAAATATATTTATATTCCAGTAAGACAATACTACAATCAAGGAAGGTGTGAATTTTAACATATTTTGCTGGGAGTACCGAATCAAGTTCTTCTTTTTTTTATTACCTCCAGATTGAAGGCCAAAACAAATGTTAGACATTTCTAATCATGGTTAATTATCATATAACTGGAGTAGCTCTGTCACAACAAAACAGGGTAAATAGTTCGACATCTGAATCAAAACAAATTACTGTCACTATTGTTGCCTTAATTATTTCAATCATCAAGCTAATCAATATGGCCATATTTTGCAAGAAAGGATTTCCAACCATGAAGTCTTATTGGTAAACAATCCCTACGGAGCACAATAAGGTAAATAACACATCACTGAGGGATGACGGAGCAATGTCTATCTTCGTGCTTACCCATAAGGCCATGAAGGATCATTCACTAGCCCTGTCTTCAAAAACATTACCTCATTGGGTTTAACAACAAAATAAGATGGCTTTGTCAGCCTGTCAGGTGTCTAAGGGAAACGAAGAATTTTATGGAACATTGGTATGCTTGCTAGTCACATGTAGGCAGTTATACATTTGAGGGCAAGGTGAGATAGATGTCAATTTATTGCTTCAAATAAACTAACCATGTGTCTATGTATTTCCTTACCTGTGCCATGCAATCAGAATTACAATTTGTATTCTGTACGATAACATTCAAATTTACCAAATAATTTACATAACTTTAAGACCAGTCCATAGATATCGGAAAGTTACATGTATGTTTCTCAGGGGATAGTAGGGCACCCATGAGGTTTCCAGCTATCCTTAATTATGCATTCTATCCCCTGAGGCACACAAAAACAGCCTTGGGGTTAGTGGCTATCACAGGCTGATTGAGCCTTCAGATAAACAGTGCAGGCTACAACATCTTGCTATAGTTGTGACTGTGAGGGAGCAGACTGCAACATTTCATTTGAGGTTATAATGATATGCAGCCCCATTATGCTGAATTCTGGTAGGCACAGATTTGATAGGGTGGTAGTATTTTTTTTTAAACATAAATAATGGCTCTGTTGACAAATTTACAAAATAATTGTTTTAATTTATGTTAATATCAGGATAAGTGGCTTCTAGTTTAATTTCAAACAATATATTCAAATCCAGCATGGGAAGTTGGTAGCATAGTGCAAGTGGCCAACAAATTACCACCCGACCAACATAAAACCTTCCCTTTCAAAAGCCTAAGGGCCTTCTTGTCCCACTCAGAGTAATGAAATTGGTATACAAGGAGCTTGCAGGCAGAAAACTCTATTGATATTGTTATGGCAATCAATTGGCAGTGACGTCACAATTAACACCATAGTGACCTCATGACCTGACCTAGTTTGATCAGCATTTCCTCTTCAAGCCAAGGACTTAAAGCTGCAGGCAGTGCACTCGAGGGTAAGAGGCTCTAAGTCCATGCAATAGGTGCAAAGTAAAAGTTGTCGTGATTGTTCGATCGCAGGAGGGTTGGTCCTTTTTCATAAAAGAGGGGTTTTTTTAAAGGTTGTCTTTTAGATCCAGAAAAGGGGCACTTTCCCTCAAATCAAATCTGACAAAAAGTTTTGCCATAATGAATAATAACAAAATCGCATTTACTGGATAACTTTAATTTGATAGATGACACAAATTTTGCAATTAAATGCAATTCATAAATCTGACATAAAAAAGAAATAGCTAGGGGTTAGCAACAAAGTTAAATCACAAGATGTTAAGTTTTGTTACCAAACTGTAAATTTTACTGCTTCATTTTTGACATTGTGTTCAATGTACTGTTTAAGTTGATCGTAGCTTTTAATGAATTTCCTATGGCACAATGGCAGCCAGGAAATGTTAGCAGTTTCCACAGTTTGTCTTGTGATTTTTGAACAGCTGATTTTGTCACTCATACCTGTCATTCTAAAAAAAGTCACTTGAGTGAAATAGACATCATATACTTTGGAATAGCCAACATATACAAGGAATACTCAACATTTTTATGCAATGGAATAGTCAACTTTGCTTTTTGAATTTGCACCAGTCAACAGTCTTTTATATGTTACAAGGTGAAGTTGAAGATGACCGGAATTCTCGCAAGTCTCGGAAGTCTGCCTTAACTCGTGAGATCAACAATTTACGCCGAGTCATGGTCGAAGATGAGTATGACGATGTGAAAGAGAGAATTCAAGGATTTAAAGATAAGTTCAAAGCTTTTGAAGAGGCTCATGACAAATATCATGTACATCTGACTGAGGAAAAGCCACAAGAAGAAAGTGAAGGTTATTTTGGAAAAGTGTATAACTCTTATGTTGAAACATTCTCAGCAATCAAAGCTTGGCTGTCAGAGCGGGACGAAAGTGAAGAAATGAAGTCGGGTGTTAAGAAACAAGAATCTGAGAAAGAACTCAACCGAAGTGAAATGATGAACTTATTGAATTTGCCAAAACTTGATAATTAACCATTCAATGGTAATCCTTTGTCATATTATTCCTTCTTTGCGATTTTCGATGAACATGTGCACCGTTCCAGATTAACTCCTCAATCGAAGGTCTGATTAATTCGACTCTGTGAATCAATTCAACCATGCATTATGGTACCACTTGGTGTGGGCCACATATTAGGAAAAAATATTTAGTTTAGGTTGTAATCCTGTTGCTATGGTGACCTTTGAATCAAAACAAATGTGTGCAAATTTCAATACATTGGGATGCAATCTTTTGTATCACACATAATTAAGATTATATAGATTATCTGTTGTGCCATATTGAAAGCCCTTGTTCTTAGCTTTCCAATGATGCCTCACACAAGTATGTAGGTAGTATACTCTTGGAGTTTTAACTGAAAATGTGGCTGAGTATCCATTGTTCGATTCATACAAAATCATGACGTTCATGCCATTGTTTCTGTTTGATCATATCACTACTTACTGCAAGATATGAATTCAAAACCGATTCTACCAAATATTTAACAAATATCATCAAGCTCATGTTGATGACTTCCAAAATGGTCTTGAACCCCTTGGTTACCATGGAAACGAACAGGTAAACAAATATGACTTTGACATCATATTGTCTTCTGTTACAACTGGAACTATCTCGTCAAGTCAGTAAAATCAGCTTTATGCTTTGAATAAGGCAGGTTTGGTGGTCCAAATATTTGAATTGGTTGTCAAGGACAAGAAACTTGTTGTTTTTTGCATAGCAACAGAAAGAACACAACCTCCAAAATTCAAATGCAGATCTCAATAGACCATGCCTGTGGGTCATTTGTGTGACGAGAGAGAGAGAGAATTTGACTGCATATTCGGTTGCTATATGGTCTGGAATTTTTTTTAAATGTCTGGGAAGACATCTTGGGGTGTGGCAGGTTAGTAGAAATCCAACATGACTGCCATGACATGAAAAATGGACTGGGTTGCTCACAGTAAAAACACAGAGGTGTGTAATACATCAAAATGGGGGTTTTCTGGGTTGCTGAACCCAAATATGCAAAGAGGAAAGCTCTCGATATGTTCTGTTTTGAGATATGCAAGATGGCTGTCCAATCAAGCCAACCGGTCGGCTGTGAAACACAATTATATTCCTTTATTGCTGAACTACAAACACCGCACAGGTCTGTTATACAGTTGCTCTTGAAAGTAAGTATTGGTCATTGAATTTGTATCAGGGTTCATTATACCAGATAGGGGTCCTATTCTTGCAGAAGTATGTACAGTGTACACCCTCTGCTCCTTTGGAATAGCATAGGTCTTAGGGTGTACTTTCTTTGGCAAGATTATAACCTCTGTCTATAGTATAAATACACGTACTAGATATCTGCGAGGGAACCGTTTTTTCTGCCCACGACCGCCCCGCACCCACGGTATCCTGCCCGCACTTGCCCCGCACCCGCAGTCTCAGCCAGGACCAGCAGGATACAGCCACACCATGCAGGATAACCCCGCATCCACATGCGAGTGACAGCGGGTACCTGCGCCCGCATTACTTTGGCAATCATCCCTGGATAATCCTAATTCATATAAATATTGTAAAAACAATGATCCATATTCATTGACTCATTCTAAATAATTGCATATTTTTATGACTAATTATGAAATGCCATACCAGACCAGCATAAGCAATCACTATTCGCTAATGAACAGGTTAGGACTGTACTATGCGGCAGAGTGGCTGCCGTGGGCCCATCCACTCAGGGTGGCCCATGCAAGATGACAGAAAAATAAAAAGTTTCAAGCAAAAGGCCGCAAAGCAAAACCTTGCAAGCCGATTTATTAGTGAGTCATGCAATCAAATCAATTGGTGAGGGCTCTCAACCTAATAAAAATTTACCAGATTATATAGCCTTTCGTAATTTGCTTTTCTCATTTGAAATAATGCTGACGATAGGGATTTATTTTGCCACGGGCCCGAAAGGGTGCCAGTGTGCTCCTGCTAATGAAATTGTATCAATAGGAACAAAGCATAATTAATATATCAAAACAGTTCATTCTCAGTTTTATGACTTCCTGGGCTGAACTGGGAGATCAATGTACCAGTAATGCTTATAAATTGAGGTGAAACAATGATCAAGGCAGGAGCGGAGATTACACCTGATCAGATCACTCCTGTATTAGCCTCCTTCACTGACACATGTTAGTTTAGGAATGCGCCAATGCCTCAGATTATGCTTCAAATGTTGGAAAATATGTCTATTGCTGCATTGTTATATAAATACCATCAGTGCCATAACCACAAACCATGCATGTAGACACAAAATCAGCATCGGCATGCTGAAAACCCAGGTTTGGTCGCCGATACCTTCGTAAAGTTTTGGGTTCTTTGAGATCTTTTAAAACATAAGTTTTTATGCTGCGTAAAAAGTGTCTTTTAAATGTTGCAGAGTTTATTTGAACTGATACTGCAAAAAAGAAACCTTTTAAGAACAGCAAAATGGCCTAACAACGTTTTTCCTTAATATGGATGGGGGTCATTGGGGGAGTGTCGGTTACGTGGTAGCTATTGTGCTGGGTTGCGATTTGCTGCAATTTTGTTGTCCGGACCACACTGGAAATAAGTTTTTAACTTTTGTGTGCAATCCGAACCGCATTACAACAGTGTACTGCTTGTTATCATGTATACGTGTCTGTACCCTCTTTTAATGTGGCTGAATAAAGTCTATCTATCTCTATCTATCTATCTGCTAGGTCCAGGGTCCCTATCCAGCTCTTGCGGGGTCATCTGGGCCTATATTGGATGGCTGTTTCAACCATCCTTTGATCATCGCTGTCCTCTTCCTGTCCTAATAATTAAGCCTAGCAGAGCATAAATACAGGATGTAAAGCCCCAATCATTCTATCAGCCCTTCTTAACATGGATATTTTTGGTCCAAATTAATTTGTCATTCTCGAATCTGTTGCTTTACTAAATCACTAGACACTGCAAACTCAGCTCTTGCACTTCCTCTGTATAAATCGTCTTTCCTCAGATGTAAAATCTGGAGACTCCATTGCCAGACTCAATTGCCCAGCAATGGAGCATATGCAACTTTTCTGATATGCTGTCATAGCCCAATCTAGCGAATAGCATTCCTTATGAACAACTTCATCACAGCCTTGGAAATATGTCTTGGCCAGACTGGCCAATAATACCACCACAACAGCTCAGGTGCTCATTTGGGACTGGAGGGGGTGTTTTTCATTTGGTCATACTTTAAGTGTTTGAACTGTTTAAGATGAGCATTTTTCGTCGACAAGTTGACTGAGAAATTCCATTTTTGTAGTAGAGCCAGGAACTGAGTCAGCTACCTTTGGTCAGCTCACTTGAAGAATTAGTGGCTCACTTTTTCAGCTATCAGAATTTTGTCAGCTGCAACTTAATTTGACTTAATTCAGCTGACTTGAAGTGTCTTTTCATGAAAGGTTAAAGAATCATATAGTCTTGATCAAAATGCTGGAGTAATTTGGATAAGTTCTAAAATTGGTGATTGATAATGTGGAATTGCAAAGATTTTGTCCTCGGACATTAGATTTATGCATAAATGATATTATAAACCATTTACAGTGGCTGAGAATTATTTGGAAACTTTCTTTGGGTGACCCGGAAAAATTGATCATTTTTAGTAAAAAATCATCAAAAATTGCATCATGGCTCAACAACATAGACACAAAATTTCAACATATGCAAAAAATGCCAACTTAATCTTGATATGTACAACCAAAAAACATAACAATATCATGTTGAATGCCACATGCATTGACCTCAGCCTTCACTTGACTTGGCTTGGATTCTGCCAACCTGTTTTTTGCTTCTTTTTGACTGATATGGCCATTCTTCAATGAAATTCATTTTCACCTGAGTCAGATCAGTTGGCTGAACCTCCTTCATGTGTTCAGAATGGTCAAAGATGTCCCTTAAGTGTTATCTAGGTTCATATATGGTGAAGTTGCCAATAACTGAAAATTCTCAATATTCTCAATTTTCAAGGTTTTGTATGATTTTTGATGCCCTACAGGCTTCAGCAGTTTCATAAATCAAATCAATGTTTCAACTGAAGTGTTTTCTATACTGAGGTACCATTTCCTCTTCCAACAAACTCAGATAGGAGACAGCCGGGACATTTCTATTCCGCACTACCAGACACAAATTTCCGTCATAACGGGTGACACCCAAAACATGCACTGAACCACCACCCTGAGCCCTTGTGGCTTGAGGCAGTATTTGGACAGTATCTGGCCACTTTCCCATCACACAAAAATCTCTCCATAAGGTCTGTGAAACATGTACCAGAATATTTTGACTGAGATGGAATTTACTTGAAAAATTCTCAAAATATTCCGCCATTTTTTTTCAAGAGTGTACACTTGTTGAAGGATGAAATGATACCTCAGTGTAGAGAACACTTCAGTTGAGACATTTAATTAATCTATGGCAATGCTCAGGCTTGTAGGGCACCACAAATCATTCTAAACCTTGAAAATGGAGAAAATTGAGAATTTGCCATTATTGGCAACTTCACCCCATATGAACCTAAATAACATTATAGCCAATATAGGGACATCTTTGACCATTCTGCATACAAGATCTGGACCAAGTGCAAGTGACTTTCACTGAAGAATGGCCATATCGGTCAAAAAGAAGCAAAAAACAGGTTGACGGAATCTAAGTCAAGTCAAATGAAGGCTGAGGTCAATGCATGTGACATTCAACACGATATTGTTATGTTTTTTGGTTGTACACATCAAGATTAAGTTGGAATTTTTTGCATATGTTGAAATTTTGTGTCTGTGTTGTTGAGCCATGATGCAGTCTCTACAAGACTAGATTCAAGCAGCAATGAGCAGCATTGCTGAGTCTCTAGATTCTCAGTGACGACACAGGTCAGGTGACCAGCTACAGCCGACCATGCAGGTCACTTGACCAGCTACAGCCGACATGCCACACCCCCCTACCCACCAGATCCGAGAGTCCCTCTGGCATTGCATGCCATCGCCAAACTCAGAGGACTCGGAGAGTCTGGCCATGATGCAATTTTTGATGATTTTTCAGAAAAAATGATCAATTTTTTCGGGTCACCCAAAAAATATTTTTAAATAATTCTCAGCAGCTAAAAATGATTTATAATATCATAAATCTAATGTCTGAGGACCAAATCTTTGAAATTTCACACTTTCAACCACCCATTTTAGAAATTTGAAATCTTGACACCTTCAAAATCCAAATTATTCCAGCATTTTGATCAAGAGTGTATAAATATAAATAAACTCTCCTGAATATCAAATGGTAGAAGTGCAATCAGACAAGAACCACAAATTACCACCATGAGACATAAAAGCAGCTCTAGACCCTCTCTGACCCTCCTAATTTGTAATTATCTAAGTTCAGTTTGTTCTGCTGCAACTTAAAGTTGCTCCGAATGATAAAATCCTTTGCTAAATACCAGTAGTATTATGTGCGGTATGATACATAATTGTGATCTGTAACATTTTGACTACTTTATTAAATGTATTTCTTTGACTAAATAAATTATTTAGATATTTTATGTTATTTTTCTTGATAGTATCTTGATCCTCCAGCACCTTGATTATTGATGACATCACAATGTCCATTGTTATAAATACATAGTTATAAGTTAACAAATTCTTACAATGGTGGTGACGTCACAAAGTTGATAGCCAGCTAGACTGATCATTTTTTCCATGCGTACCCGAAATAAAATCTAGGGGTCATTTAGTACATTTATTGGTCATTTCAATAAGAAAAAATAATCGTACATCAAAAATATTTTGCACACTCATCACCGTGAGCAGGATACACGACATCATGTAAAAATTAGAGAAACTTTAGGTCCAATCCCACCTATCATTCTGGGTAACTTTAAGACCTAATTGTCATAGATCTGGAGACAAAGGCTCAAGCGGCTCCAAGCTGAATATTCAGCTCAGCTTAGTTCCGGGCTCTATTTTGATTTGATACAACAGTAGGTGTTAGTATTGGAATCAAGGAAACCCCTATGCATTTTTCCTTTAATGCCAGCCATATTGGCTTGTTTGAATATCTCAAAACAGAATGTTGGAAGAGGTTTCATTCATACATATTTTGACTCAGTAACCCATAAACCATCTACATGTATTTTGATGTATTACTCACCTCTGTAGTGTTACTATGAGCAACATTTTGGCTGCCATGTTGATTTTATCCTGACCAGCCATGCCCCGAGATATCTACCATGATGATCTTAAAGACCAGACAATATAGTAACAGAACCATAGGCGTACGGCGCGCGCGATTTTTGGGGGGGTGAGCGACATTTGCCCGAATTTCACGATCTAAATTTATAAACATTTCAAATTAAATTGCCTGGAAATCATTAATTTTCAGTAGTTTTTATTTAATCATCTGCCCAAATTGTTTAGCCTTTTTGCTCGAATCTTACTGTTTCCCAAACTTTTGGGGGGGGGGCCCCCCCCCTCCGATACGCCTATGAACAGAACACCTCGGTTACACAAATGACCTCCATGCCGGCATGGACAAGTAAGATTTTCACTTGAATTTTAGTGGTCCTGTTCCTCCTGTTGCTATGCAAAAAAACAACAAGTTTTTTGTCCTTGACAACCGATTCAAATATTTGGACCACAAAACCTGCCTTGCTTAATTATATTCAAAGCATAAAGCTGATTTTACTGACTTGACGAGATAGTTCCAGTTACAACAGAAGACAATATGATGTCAAGGTCATATTTGTTTACCTGTTCGTTTCCATGGTAACCAAGGGGTTCAAAACAATTGTGGAAGTCATCAACATGAACTTGATAATATTTCTTACATATTTGGTAGAATCGGTTGTGAATTCATATCTTGGAGTAAGTGGTTATACGATCAAACAGAGACAATGGCATGAACGTCATAATTTTGTATGAATCGAACAATGGATACTCAGCCACATTTTCAGTCAAAACTCCAAGAGTATACTACCTACATACTTGTGTGAGGCATCATTGGAAAGCTAAGAACAAGGGCTTTCAATATGGCACAACAGATAATCTATTTAATCTTAATTCGGTGTGATACAAAAGATTGCATCCCGATGTTTTGAAATTTGCACACATTTGTTTTGATTCAAAGGTCACCATAGCAACAGGATTACAACCTAAACTAAATATTTTTTCCTAATATGTGGCCCACACCAAGTGGTACCATAATGCATGGTTGAATTGATTCACAGAGTTGAATTAATCAGACAACATCTTTATTATATGTTGTACATAACCTTCTCTGAATTGATAGACTTGTTGCCATGGAAACAATTGCTATTGGTTTTGCCATAAGTTTTATAACTTTTCAAAGTCAATTCCTGAAAGTAGAAATTCTAAGGAAAATGTTGGTGTATGACACTTTGTGTTCTACTCCGGTGATCACTATCTCCTCAAATATTGCACTTTTTGGCCTTCTGCTGCTCCACTATAAGGGAGACAGTGACAAGCTTTCATCAGCTTCAAGAAGCAACCAACCAACTTCCTCTATATTTTCATCAAACATCTCTACTGAGCGTAAGATCCCTTCTTATTCTTGTGTAGCCTGTAATGAGTCTCATCGCTTGTTTGCATGTGAGAAGTTCAAGCAAATGAAGCCTGTTGAACGTCGGAATTTGGTAGAAAATCACAATCTTTGTGAGAACTGTTTGTTGAATAACCACACTACAGCCCAGTGTTGGAAGCCTTCGGTCTGTAGTGTTCCGGGTTGTGGCATGAAACACACTAAATTTTGAACATTGATGGATCTGCTTCTGCTGTATCACATTCTTCTGAGTCGAAGTCATCACAGCAAGTCAATGTAAATCTTAGTGAAGCTGTGTATGTCAATGCTAGTCGGATTGAAGTGATTGTGCCAACAGTTAAAGTGAAAGTTTATGATGAAGTCACAACAAATGTACTCTTAGACAATGCCTCCACAAACAGCTTTTGTACCCAGCGTTTGGTGAATGACTTGAAATTGAAAGGAAATACTGTGAATTATACTTTGAATACTCTAAACGCTACCAATGTGATGAAGTATGGACTGGTTGTTGATTTGTTGCTCAAATCATGTGATGATGAACAATCGATGAAATTGTCTAATGTGCATGTTGTTGCAGATATCCCTGTTAATGTCCCCAAAGTAAAAGCATATGACTATCCACATCTAGCTCACCATCCTGTTAATATCAGTGGATCTGTGGATATTCTTATTGGTCAGGATCATGCTGAGGCCCTTATGCCCAAGGAGATTGTCAACGGTGGCAAAGGTGATCCATTTGCGGTGAGAACTTTATTTGGATGGTCTCTCAATGGACCTATTGGTGGCCCTACTAATTCTGAAATTTTGTCACATTTCATTGATACTTCTGTGGTGAAGAATGACTTACAAAATCTGAGGAACAATGAGACTGATAATATCAGTAGCTACCAGTCAGTTGATGGAGCAGAAATAGCTTAGGTTGTACCTGAAAATGAATTACACGATCTTCATACTATTGTTGACAATGATGTTGTCGATGTTGATGAACTGATTGACAAAACTATTTTTGACTCTTTCTGTGTTGATGACTGTCAGAAATCTGTATTGTATGCATGTGATGCCATGAAAATTTTGAGTGATGTACCAGAGTGTGCCAAAGGGGTCAAACTGTTAAATCATGATTCTCAGAGTAAGGCATTAGATATAAAGTTGGATGTTAGCAATGATAAGTCTTATGGTGAAATTGACGTAAGTTGTGATGTTGTTACCAAACATGAAATCTTGTCCCATCCCTGCATGTCTCACTAGGACTTATTGTTCTTGTCATCATTACTGGTAGTATGATTCTCCAAGACACCTCACACTTGAAGCTGAGCTGGGATGACCAAGTTCCTCCAGGTCTACAAATGAAGTGGATGTTCGGGATGCATTCTTTGAGTGACATATCCCTCTTCCATGTGCCAAGATGGGTCAATTCTTCACGATTTCATGGAAGTGCTGCAGAATTACATCACAGAAATGGACACATCCGTACAGCATGGATCATGAGTAAGTGTTATCTGGCACCTGTGAAACTGATGAGAATACCTAGACTTGAATTACATGCAGCCATCTTGTCTGCGAGAGCAGATGACTACTTGAAAAATGAACTTGATTTGAATGTTGTACGCTCGTGCTGCTGGATTGATTACCAGTGGTCGCATGTGTGCCGTGAAGACAATGCAGCCAACCTTTTGAGGAGAAGCCAAAATTCTAAGAGACTGGACTTGGAAAAATGGGTGTTTGGTATGAAGTTCCTACAAAAGTATGATTGGATATCTTCATTCTTTGATCCTCATTTGTCACCTGGGGCTGAAACGAATCCTGTTGATCATTTCTATGACCACTACTGCAGCTGGTATCATCTTAAGAGAGCAGTGGTATGGCTTTTGTGTCTGGGAGATGGATTGCAATTGAACTGCAAGTCAGTGACAACCGAAGCATCGTCAATTGATGAAGACAAGAAAACTGCATTTTTGATCGTCAAACATGTACAACATTGGTTCCACAGTCAAGATTGTCATGGATTGCGAGTTGGTTCTTCGTTTGCAAGACAAGTCATCTTCAAAATCTGTTGCCAAAACTGGGTGGTGATAGTATTCTCTGCATCAATGATACTTCAATGTGATAAACTGGTACATGTATTGATGTTTTGTATGGTTTGTAACAATTTTTATGCTCATTAATTTAGAATCTTAGTCGATTCAAGGACGGGGAGTGTTAAGTTTGTTTCCAAACTGTAAATTTTACTGCTTGATTTTTGACAGTGTGTTCAATTTACTGTTTAAGTTGGTCATAGCTTTTAATGAATTTCCTATGGCACAATGTTAGCCAGGAAATGTTAGCAGTTTCCACAGTTTGTCTTGTGATTTTTGAACAGCTGATTTTGTCACTCATACCTGTCATTCTAAAAAAAGTCACTTGAGTGAAATAGACACCATATACTTTGGAATAGCCAACATATACAAGGAATACTCAACATTTTTATGCAATGGAATAGTCAACTTTGCTTTTTGAATTTGTACCAGTCAACAGTCTTTTATATGTTACAAGGTATGTGTTTTAAACTATTTGTGTGTTATATCCGATAAATATTTAACAATGCTTGCTCACAGTAGAATTTCATTTATGTTTCTAGAATTATTGTATAGGATTTTTTTAGTATAATTCTTGTGTGTTTGATGATGTAAATTCCATTTATTAAATTCAAATGATGGTCTTTACACTTGAAGTTTAGATTTATTGAACTTCAACATTTTCATTGTACAGTGCCATTGTTTACTAGTATTTATTCTTTTATATTATTTGTATTACTTTGCATTATTTATTCAAATATTTTGAGGTATTTATTTGGTGTTTAATTCTATGCAGGCTTTGAAGATTTATTTTTATGACAAGACATTTCAATGGACACTCTTACTTGATGCCCGGGAATTTGCACATTGTGTAAGTTCATGCTTATTGATGCCTGCTTTATAACTTGATGTATGAGATATGTATTTATTTATCATCATGTTAATTCATTTGATGCCATGCTATTTGAATTTTTAATAATTCAATTTAATAAGGTAAAAAAATATATATATTAAAAAAAAAGATATTATTGTGTGAATGTGCTGTGTTACTGAATATTTTGTGTGTGAATCATTTCTTATTTTTTGATTATTTTTTTCTTCAGATGTACCTCCTGTACTCTACTTCTACCGCGTAATAAACGAGTGCAAAAGTTATTTCCTGGTTCGCATCAATAGGTAAGATATTTCGAGTTTAAACAACGTTCATAAACTGTACCATTTGTTTATATTTCCTCTCTCAACCTAAACATCTTTTTTCAGGCCAGCATTCTGAGAATCTTGTCAATCCTCTTTCTTGCAATCGATGCATGTCACTTAGCAGTCAAACCAGAAGGCACAATCCTTTGAAACTACATCAGTCTATTGATAGTAACGTCCTGCACTAACATCAAAGTAAAACCATGGGGTCTTCCCCCTTGGCATGCATTTCCAAAACCAATCCAAATATGATTTCATGCATTTGCAGCTAAGTTCATGTCAAAGAGTGTTTTTCATTTTCTTGTTTATAATTATGAATATACAGATGTCACAGAAAATTGCCTATTCCTCCTGTTATATATTGGACCACACAAAAATTTGACACAACTTGCAAGTAGAAGATGTCAATAATGGCTTGGTCGAATGTATGTCACAGTTATATTAGTACATACTTGGTAGGCAAATGAGAAAAACCTTGACAATACAGTTTCCAAGAAAAGCAATTCATATAAGCGCATCCAGGATGATGACCTTATTGCAACACCTGTCCCTGTACTAGAACATATTATACAGACTGTTAGGTTAAAGGCAAGGTGGGATTGACATATACACAGATAGACAGTTAAAGGCTGTGGTTCCTGCATTATAATTTCGCCCATTTGGAGGTCAATTTGATTTGATTTGATTTTATTTTATTAAGAAACACTCCTTAGGATAATAATAATAATATAATAATAATATGGATTTATAGGATACTACTTAGTGATCCCTCTCTAATGAATTTTATAGCTTTGGATTGGATTGGAAATGTTTATTTATTATCAATTTTGTCTTAAACTGTGTATGTATTGGACCTACATGTAAGAGCTAAATAAAATATATGTCACTGTCATTGAGTCATTGTCATTTACACAACTTTTGTACTTCCAGTATGAATAGAATTCATAATCACAGAAGTTAAAAAAAAAAAAAGTTGTGGTTGTGTTGTGTTGGAGGAGCTTAGTCTAGTCCAGTGGCATCCCTGTGACTGACGCGTGGTGCATATTTCTCTGTGCCGCCCACAGTTGCCCCGACTTTTGCAAAAATATACAACTGGCATAGACGGTACCATTCCATAGAATTTTGTGCTCCCCAGGTGCCCTCCCATTTCAGACTTCCAAGTTACACCATTGGTCTGCTCCCTGAGAAGTCTCACCTATGTCCGATCTCATAGAATCCCATTTCCTAAAAGTCGTTCAAGACTCATTCCGTTGCCTTCTTCACACTGCCATAAGCACTGGTTGACCTTGTTGTTATGGTAAGAAAATCCAGAAAAATAGATCCGGCAAAATGTCATAATTGTCCCAAGAGCTTTAGTTTGAGCCGCTGAATAGACTGTTACCAGCTGGAACAGGGCCGAAGGGATACCACAATACCAGAAACACCTTGTTATAAGTAATCTCCATAATCACTCCAAGATTCCTGCTGTCAACACAAGCTTAACACCAACGATTCATAAATTCCTCTATGACAGCTCATTCCTTCATATTGCATAAGCTGCCACCATGGACATTCTGATAGTAAAAAGATGTACAATTATTATGAAATGGATTCTTATTATTCAATACCAATCATGTGACATGAAATCCTTTGTCAATCTACAAAAAATGTCAGCCCTATTTCTTTCCCTTATGAAAAAAATAATTTTGAATCTGATCCTTGGTCAGAAATAACTTCAAAGTAGACCATGACTTGCTTTAGATTCAAACTGGTAATGCATTGCTATTATCTGTGTTGCTTAATGAATTATTTTGTTATCCTTGAGAAGCTGATGGTTTCTTTATCATATTCAAAACTAGAGGAGGTCTTCAGAACAACATGCAAACAATCCCTACAAAGCACAAAAAGGCAAATAACCCATCATGGTGGATGACAGGGCAATGTCTATCTTCGTGCCTTGCCATAAGACCATCAAGGATCAACCAGTTGCCTTGTCGTTCAAGAACAGTTACCCTTTGTTGTTGGGGGGGATAAATAAGATAGGTAGAGACTGGTAGATATGGTACTCACAAGGGTTGATTGATGAGAAGGGAGAGAGAAAATTTTGGGTTGCCCACTCTGAGTTCGAATTCATGTTGGCACCTTCAGCGGTGCAAACCTGAACCAAACCACTCACCCACCCCGCTTCCATCTTATCAAACATCATCGAGCCTGACAAATAGACTCAAATTTTCTTAAATCACTTTTATGAGAGTTGGTCAGTAGGACAAAAAAAAAAGAGACGTTTGAGAAATCTTGATTTTTATAATATCAATTCAATAAAAAAAATGAATAGGCTCGATTCTTTTTTTGTAGGCAGAAAATCGGTTGGGTTAGTTCATCCAAAAAGCTAATAATCAAAACACTCTGGCCTTACTTGCATCAAGACAACAACAGCTGTTTTCCTAAGACCTTAGATCTCAGAGAATTTTAACATAATATGTACTACTCATTCCATCTTTTATTTAAAGGTTTGTGGCAGACATCTGACACTGCTTTGTTCTTGTATATTTTTGATATTATAGCTTCAAAGGAAGAGCTTCTGTTGTCTTCGCTTCAAAACTTCAGAGCTGAAGACAAAGTTCAGAACAACTGTGTAACAGCTACCATTACACTGTTGAAAATCATACAAATTTCTATTTTATGTAAACTCTATAGTAATTAGTGATTGTGACTTTTCCTATATCTGTAGTTAAGCTAGACTATGAATCTAACTGCAATTTGTTAATCACTTTTAAAAAGACAAAAAATATCTTCTGGATATCAATTTATCATATTCAAAAGTGTGCATGCTGTCTCTTTGAAAAAAAAAGTTATTCTGTGACATTGAAATATCATATGAAATGATAATAGGATGGCATGCAATTATAATAATAAGTTACTAAGCAATTACCACTCAAACAACACAAAACCTTCTCTTTCAAAAGCCTAAGGGCCTTCTTGTTCCACTTAGAGTAATGCAATTGATATGCAAGAAGCTTGCAGGCAGAAAACTCTATTGATATTGTTATGGCAATCAATTGGTAGTGACGTCACAATTAACACCATAGTGACCTCATGACCTGACCTAGTTTGAACAACATTTCCTCTTCCAGCCCAGGACTTAAAGCTGCAGGCAGCGCACTTGAGGGTAAGATGCTCTAAGTCCAGACAAAACTGCCGCAATAGGTACAAATTAAAGTTGTTATAACTGTTTGATCGCAGTAGAACCGGCTAATTCAGGATTGATGTGTCATGTAAGTGCTTTTGCTTCAAAGAATTTTTTAAGGGTATAAAGTAGATCTGGAAAAAGGATGCTTGTCCTAAAATTAAGAGTAACCAAAAGCTTTTTTACTCAAATGCATAATAAGACAGTTGCATGAACTGAATATTCAACTCTACCAATTTTAAAAATTACGATTCATAAATATGACATGAAAAAAGAACAGAAATAACTAGATATGGATTCACGGCAAAGACAAATCACGAGGTATCAGAGCTAAAACAACATTCGAGCATTGTTAAAATTGTGTTTTTGAAAATGTGCTCCCTCATCCTAAATATTAATCACCAGGCCAGCACTCTGCAAATCTTTGTCAACTCTCCATCCAGCAATCAATGCTTGTCACTCATGTAGCAGTCTTACCAATAGGCACAATCCTTTGAAACTACTATAATCTATTGATAATAACACACATGCTCTAACATCAAAGTAAAAACCATCAGCTGCTCTTGGGGTCTTCCCCTTTGACATTGCCAAAACCAGTCCAAATATGATTTCTTGCTTTATGCAAAAAAGTGGACGTCAAAGAGAGTTTAAGATGATTGTTGAAAGTACACCAGTGACACATTATAGAGAAAAAACTGTTTTCCGAGATAATCAGTAATTATGACAAGCTTAGAACCTGATTGCTTTTAAACCTAGCTTTCATAAATGATGTCGGATTTTCCGGTCCACAGAGTACAATAAATGAAGTTGAGGCTTAAGAAGCTTAGAAGTTAGAACTTCAGATCTATCTGAATATTTTGAAAATGAAAGCTATTATTGTCAGCCGCCACTGCAAGCCAAAATTTTTGCCACAAATTCTTGTTCTTTATTGGACCACAAAAAAACTTAGGGTACAGCTTACATGTTAAAGAGCTTTTCAAAATTGGCAAGGTCGAATATATAAAGTCGCGGTCATATTACATTCTTGGCAGTTGAATGAGAAAAGCCTTGACAGCACAGTTTCCAAGAAAAGCAATTCGTATTTATAAGCGCTTCCCGGATGACGACATGGTTGTAACACCTGTCCCTGTATTAGAACATATACAGGCTTTGGCTGAAGGTATATTTGGACAGACAGATACACAGATAGTTATAGACTATTACTCTGCAGTGGTGTTGCCTGAGAAGACCACCCATTCGCAAGTCATGAAGTTGTGTCTCCTTAGGGTGCCACTAAGTGAAGCAAGAAGTTAGTGAGATCCCAGTCTTATGTCTTCCTCATTGACATAGTGATTTCTTGTTCATCTAGTTCTTGTCTTAGAAAAGTCTCAGAAATGTCTCATCTCATAGAATCCTATTGCCTAAAGTTGTCCGAGACTCTTTCTGTTGCCTTCTTCACCTTGTCACTTAACATAACGTCATTTCTTCCCCAGGGACAACTGTGCTCTTCCACCAAGGTCAGGGACCCCTAGCATTTCCATTACACTGCCATAAGGACTGGTTGACCTTGTTGTTATGATAAGAAAATCCAGAAAAAGAGATCTGGCAAAATTACATAGTCGTCCCAAGAGCTTTAGTTAGAGCCGTAGAATAGACTGGAAACAGCTGAAATAGAGCTGTAAGGATACAGATATCTCACATAGAACTATAAGTAGTTCCCAAATCACCAAAGGATTCCTATCAACACAAGCTTTAGGCCGATCACCTGTCAAGTTACTCAGTTCACAACATATTGTTTAAATTGCCCTGCATGTTGACAAGTAGCAGGCTACAGTAGCCTGCTTATTCAGTTGCGAGTGTTAGGTTTTACAGCAGACTGGCTTGTCAGTCAGGACAAGTAGCTGATGTAATTTCTTGTATTATGAAAATAATTAAGCAACAATGGTTAAAGATACGTGTACACTACATTTTTTAAAAACACATTGCAGTTGTCATTAATTTTGTGACCAAATGTTTAGATTCAAATCAGACAATGTTGTTTAGATCACTGAAGGACGAGTGAAGGTGTGTAATTGACCCAATTTTGCCACAACTTTCCAATCAAGTCTTGTTTTAAACGACGTTCAGATTGGGAGACAAATGAATGCTAGACATTGAATCCGGTTGGCCTTGGAGTCCAAATTGACATAAATGTCTAGCCATCATTTATTATAATCCTATCTTAACAACAGATTAACTTATTTGGCATTTGACTTAAAAACAGATTGCCATCATTGTTGTTGTATTGTGTCAATTATCAAGCTTATTTATATGTGATCCATCATTTTTAAGACAAGATTTCCAAAAATGACAACTCAGTGTCATCGGTAGAAAAAATCTTTATGGAGCACAATAAAGTAAACCTATCACTGATGGATGACAGGGCAATGTCCATATTCGTGCTTTCCCATAAGACCATCAAGGATCAACAAGTTGCTTGGTCTTCAAAAATATAACCACACTGTGTTTAACTGCTGAATAAGATGGCTTTGTCAGGTGTCCCAGAGAAACGCATAATATTCAATGAAACAACGGTATACTTAAAGATCAGCATGTAATTGTGTAGTTGCATGCTGAGATTTTTGCATCTACCGCTGGCGATGTCACGCAGAGGGCCATTTGGCAGATCATAATTATTCATGCTACAGTGTTAGCTACCTGGGCACTTATACAGTTTAGGATATAGGGAGATTCTTGACATATTTCAATGTATTGCTTCTTTTTGTATTTCAATAGACTTACATACAAAGTGTCTCCCAGACCAAAGAGAGGCACATTTGAGGCATAAAAAATATTTTCTGAGGTACATTTGAGGCACGTTTGAGGCATACTCGAGGCACATTTGAGGCATAGTCTACCAAGTGCAGTGCGCCTCAAATGTGCCTCTAATGTTAATGATGTGCCTCATCTATGCCTCGCTGCATAATGATATGCCTCAAACATGCCTCCCTGACTTACCAAGAGAATCATTACCTGCATATATGCCTCAAATGTGCCTCAAGCTGGACTCCGTTTTTCTACCCTGTGCCTCAAATATACCTCTCCAACATAGCCAAATTTTTGTGTGGCCTGAATTCCCCCTTATGCCTCAAACATGCCTCTCCTGTAGATTATACTAGGGTGTCTCCTTGTGGTGACCTAAATTTGCATTGAAAAGGGAAACCCCAGCTAGGGAGCATGGTGCCAATGTTGTAAGTCACATTTTTACTTATACTTCGCTGTATTTGTCATACTTATAAATATGCAAGTTGTAGTTTTTATTGTAAAGGTGTTCTGAACAATTAGTTCAATCTATTTGGTTGTGTTGCTGATGTAACTCTTAGAATTTTGTGTTTTGCTCAACAGACTATATTATCACTCACATGACAACATGCTCTTTTGTTAGAAGTCAAATAACAATTTCCTTAATTTGACAAATAATCCTGAATGCATGTCAGATTGAGTGTGCCACCCATTTGGCATTCACATCAAGGTCATTAAGTTTATTTAGTAGTTCTGCTTTTGTACCAAGTCTTTCCTTTGTTTGAGATAGAAGCACTATTTGAAAATTCAAATATTTGGCTCACTTCCTTAACTGTCAATGTGCCTCATTCATGCCTCAGATATGCCTCTTCTGTACCTCCGTGCGGAGGTACAGAAGAGGTACTATTAAAATATTTGGAACGCCTCAAATACGCCTCATTTATGCCTCAAATGTACCTCCACTTACATGATGAGCCTACGCCTCAAATACGCCTCAGTTATACCTCAAACGTACCTCATATGTGAATCAAATATGCCTCTTCATTTGCATATGAGGCACATTTGAGGCACATCTTTAACATATCTAGAGGTATATTTGAGGCATTATTAAAATTTTTGGAACGCCTCAAATATGCCTCCTATATGCCTCAAATGTACCTCGAAAATGCCTCATATATGCCTCTTGCATATTTAATGAGGAGTTTGATATGCCTCCTTTACTCCTCCTGTGATCTCAGCTTGTGCCTCTACCTACTCCATGGTATGCCTCAAATATGCCTATTCAGTGCCTCAAATGTGCTTCTCTTTGGTCTGGGCTAGAGCTATTTCCTTTCCAGTGCAATAAGGTCATAGCAGCAATTTGCATCCTGTCGGACTAGACAAATTCGCCAGGTAATTTAAATAGCTTTAAGACCCACCTAGAGATATCAGAGAAATGCATGATATTCAATGAATCATTGGTATACTTAAAGATCGGTATGTAATTGTGGAGTTGCATGCTGAGATTTTTGCATCTTATGCTGCTGAAGTTTTGCAGTGGGCCATTTGACAGATCATATTCATGCTGCAGAATTAGCTGCCTAGGCACTTATACAGTTTAGGATATACATAGAGAGTTTCTTGACATACTTCTCTGTATTCCTTTTTTTGTATACAAATAAACTTACAAAGTGTATATTTCCTTACCAGTTCAAAAAAGTGTTTTCCAAGTTTTAATCAGTAATTATGACAAGCTCAGAACCTGATTACTTTTAAATCTAGCTTTCTTAAATGATGTCTGATTTTCAGGTCCAGGGAGTATGAATGAAGTGGTGCCAAGAGGCTTAGAAGTTAGAACTTCAGAACCATCAAAATATTTTAAATATGAAAGATAATATTGTTAACCACTATTGCAAGCCAACATTCTGACACATCATCTTGTTATATATTGGACCACACAAAAATTAGGATACAACTTGCATGTAAAAGACGTTGTCGAAAATGACAGGGTCAATTATATATCACAGTAATATTACATACTTGGAAGGCGAATGGAGGAATATATAATTTCTTCCTGCAGTTCTGCAAAAAAACTGCAGAATTCTGCAGTTCTGCAAAAAACTGCAGAATTCTGCAGTTCTGCAAAAAACTGCAGAATTCTGCAAAAAACTGCAGAATTCTGCAGGAAACTGCAGAATTCTGCAGTTCTGCAAAAAAACTGCAGAATTCTGCAGTTCCAAAAAAAATCTGCAGTTTCAAAAAAAACTCTGCAGGAAGCTGCAGAATTCTGCAGTTCTGCAGCTCCCTGCATGATTTCTGAACCTCTGTTACTTCCTGCAGTTTATTGCAATGCATCTTCAAAGTTCAGACCTCTTTGACATGGGGCTTGCCGCTACCAAGGAAACGTGGTTTGGGGGATTGTTGTATGAAGGATCGGGGTTTTTGGTAGTCCTCAGTCACTACAGCGTTTCTGAAAAGTTTCTGCAGCAAAATCTGTATTTCTGCAGGAGATATGCAGCCTGGGAGGTTTTATGCAGCTCTGCAAAAAACTGCAGAATTCTGCAGAAAACAGCAGAATTCTGCAGAAAACTGCAGAATTCTACAGAAAACTGCAGAATTCTGCAGTTCTACAAAAAACTGCAGAATTCTGCAAAAAACTGCAGAATTCTGCAAAAATCTGCAGAATTCTGCAGTTTCAAAAAAAAATCTGCAGGAAGCTGCAGAATTCTGCAGTTCTGCAGCTAACTGCATGATTTCTGAACCTCTGTTACTTCCTCCAGTGTATTGCATCTGTACAGTTCAGACCTCTTTGACATTGAGCTTGCCGCTACCAAGGAAACATTGATTTGGGGGGTTGGTTTTGGGGGTTGTGGTTTGGGGGGTCGGGGATTTGGTAGTCCTCAGTCATTGCAGTGTTTCTGAAAAGTTTCTGCAGCAAAATCTGTATTTCTGTAGGAGATATGCAGCCTGGGAGGTTTTATGCACTTCTGCAGCTAGCTGCAAAAAACTGCAGAATTCTGCAGAAAACTGCAGAATTCTGCAGAAAACTGCAGAATTCTGCAGTTCTGAAAAAAACTGCAGAATTCTGTAGAAAATTGCAGAATTCTGCGGTTCTGAAAAAAATTCTGCAGTTCTGTAGGAAACTGCATAATTCTGCAGAAAATTGCAGAATTCTGCAGAAAATTGCAGAATTCTGCAGTTCTGCAGCTCCCTGCATGATTTCTGAACCTCTGTTACTTCCTGTAGTTTATTGCAATGCATCTTCAAAGTTCAGACCTCTCTGACATGAGGCTTGCCACTACCAAGGAAACGTGGTTTGGGGGGTTGGTTTGGGGGGTTGTGGTTTGGGGGGTCGGGGTTTTGGTAGTCCTCAGTCATTGCAGTGTTTCTGAAAAGTTTCTGCAGCAAAATCTGTATTTCTGTAGGAGATATGCAGCCTGGGAGGTTTTATGCACTTCTGCAGAATTCTGCAGAAAACTGCAGAATTCTGCAGTTCTGCAAAAAACTGCAGAATTCTGTAGAAAATTGCAGAATTCTGCAGTTCTGAAAAAGAATTCTGCAGTTCTGTCGGAAACTGCAGAATTCTGCAGAAAATTGCAGAATTCTGCAGTTCTGCAGCTCCCTGCATGATTTCTGAACCTCTGTTACTTCCTGTAGTTTATTGCAATGCATCTTCAAAGTTCAGACCTCTCTGACATGAGGCTTGCCACTACCAAGGAAACGTGGTTTGGGGGGTTGGTTTGGGGGGTTGTGGTTTGGGGGGTCGGGGTTTTGGTAGTCCTCAGTCATTGCAGTGTTTCTGAAAAGTTTCTGCAGCAAAATCTGTATTTCTGTAGGAGATATGCAGCCTGGGAGGTTTTATGCACTTCTGCAGAATTCTGCAGAAAACTGCAGAATTCTGCAGAAAACTGCAGAATTCTGCAGTTCTGCAAAAAACTGCAGAATTCTGTAGAAAATTGCAGAATTCTGCAGCTCTGAAAAAGAATTCTGCAGTTCTGTAGGAAACTGCAGAATACTGCAGAAAATTGCAGAATTCTGCAGAAAATTGCAAAATTCTGCAGTTCTGCAGCTCCCTGCATGATTTCTGAACCTCTGTTACTTCCTGTAGTTTATTGCAATGCATCTTCAAAGTTCAGACCTCTCTGACATGAGGCTTGCCACTACCAAGGAAACGTGGTTTGGGGGGTTGGTTTGGGGGGTTGGTTTGGGGGGTTGTGGTTTGGGGGGTCGGGGTTTTAGTAGTCCTCAGTCATTGCAGTGTTTCTGAAAAGTTTCTGCAGCAAAATCTGTATTTCTGTAGGAGATATGCAGCCTGGGGGGTTTTATGCAGCTCTGCAAAAAACTGCAGAATTCTGCAGAAAACTGCAGAATTCTGCAGAAAACTGCAGAATTCTGCAGTTCTACAAAAAACTGCAGAATTCTGCAAAAAACTGCAGAATTCTGCAAAAAACTGCAGAATTCTGCAGAAAATTGCAGAATTCTGCAGTTCTGAAAAGATTCTGCAGTTCTGTAGGAAACTGCAGAATTCGTCAGTTCTACCAGGTAGCAGTTTGTGGAATGACCTCTATCAAAATAAACTTCCATGGACATTTTGCCTCTCTGCTCGGCCAATTCTCAACCAAATTTCATTCCGAAAAAAGTTTCAGGTACCCTACAACCAGGTCTATAGACTGCAGTAGTCAGTCTTTGTCCGTCGTTGATCTTTTCGCCGTACGATACATTTTTCGGCGATCGGTAAGCTCGCAAAAATGTCATTTTATAAACTGCTGACAGTGCTCTACCAAAATAAACTTCCATGGACGTTTTGCCTCTCTGTTCGGTCAATTCTCAACCAAATTTCGTTCAGAAAAAAGTTTCAGGTACCCCACAACCAGGTCTACAGACTGCAGTAGTCAGTCTTTGTCCGTCGTTGTTTCTTTTCGCCGTACGATACATTTTTCGGCGATCTGTCAGCTCGCAAAAATGTCATTTTATAAACTGCTGACAGTGCTCTATCACAATAAACTTCCATGGACGTTTTGCCTCTCTGTTCGGTCAATTCTTAACCAAATTTCATTCAGAAAAAAGTTTCAGGTACCCTACAACCAGGTCTATAGACTGCAGTAGGCAGTCTTTGTCCGTCGTTGTTTCTTTTTGCCGTACGACACATTTTTCGGCGAACGGTCAGCTCGCAAAAATGCCATTTTGCAGGGTCAGTGTAAAATGCGGACCATGCAGATGAAGCAGACCATTTTGCAAGCTGCAGAATGCATTGCAGATGAGCATCAAAACCCCAGACCCCCCCCCCCCCCACTCAACCCCAAACCGCAACCAACGTTTTCCTGGGTAGTGGCAAGACCCTTGTCAAAGCAATCTGGTTTCCACGGCACATTATGGCCTTAGGCACCTACTGATGTACGTCACAAAACATTTTACAATCGGTGACGTCACTTTGATTGTTTTCTCGACCAATCAGCGGCCAGAAAGCGGTACTCCCTGCTAGTCTGTTGAATCACAGACCGGAACTAGATTGTGTCAAAGAGGTCTGAACTTAGCAGATGCATTGCAATTTATGAGATGCGTTAATAGTACCAGAGGTTCACAAATACTGCATGGAGCTGCAGAACTGCAGAATTCTGCAGTTTTCTGCAGTTTTCTGCAGAATTCTGCAGTTTCCTACAGAACTGCAGAATTTTTTTCAGAACTGCAGAATTCTGCAATTTTCTGCAGAATTCTGCAGTTTTCTGCAGAATTCTGCAGTTTTCTGCAGAATTCTGCAGTTTCCTACAGAACTGCAGAATTTTTTTTCAGAACTGCAGAATTCTGCAGTTTTCTGCAGAATTCTGCAGTTTCTATTGCAGAATATGCAGGTGCAGGAAGAAATTTAAGTGTACTGGGCGAATGAGAAAAACCTTGACAAGGCAGTTTCCAAGAAAAGCAATTCATATAAGCACATCCAGGATGATGACCTTGTTGTAACACCTGTCCCTGTATTAGAACATATACAGACTTCGGCTGATGGTAAGGTAGGATTGAAGGATACACACACAGTAATATATTATCACTCTACCATGGTTGTTGCTTTATAAGATTACTCCTTCGCCAAGCATGAAGTTTTTACTTCATAGGATGCCACTAAGTGAAGTCGCAGACAGTGAAATCCCACTCACTGAACGAGGATGTCTTATTGCAATACTAGAAATCATCTTTGAGAAGTCTCAGAAATGTCTCATCTCATAGAATCCCATTTCCTAATAGTCGTTCAAGATTCTTTCAGTTGTCTTCTTTACCCTGCCACTTAACATTATGTCATTTCTTCCCAAGGGAGAAAAGTTTTCTTCCACAGAGGATAGGCACCCCTAGCATTTCCATTACACTGCCATAAGCACTGGTTGACCCTGTTATTATGATAAGAAAATCCAGAAAAAGAGATCCGCCAAAATGTCATAATTGTCCCAAGAGCTTTAGTTAGAGCCGAGGAATAGACTGTTACCAGCTGGAACAGGGCCGAAGGGATACCGCTATGCCAGACACTTCTTGTTATAAGTAATCTGCATGATCACTCTAAGATGCTTGCTGTCAACACAAGTTTAACACCAACGATTCATATAATGCCTCAGCAACAGCTGCTCATTCCACCATACTGCTGAAGAAACCATCATTGACCTTCTTGGTGATTCTGTGTACCACTTCTAGGTATCTAAATTATGCACAATTTGAATGATACTCCAACTAGTAATACATTGCTATTATCAGTGTTGCTCAAAGAATAATTTTTGATATACTTGTAAAGCTAATGGTTTCATTTATCATATTCCCAACTACAGGAGGTCTTTAGGACAACATGCAAACAATCCCCACAAAGCACAATAAGGCAAATAACCCATCATGGTGGATGACAGGGCAATGTCTATCTTCGTGCTTTGCCATAAGACCATCAAGGATCAACCAGTTACCCTGTCGTTCAAGAAACAGTCGCCCTTTGTTGTTGAGGGGGATGGATAAGATGACTTCATTGGTAAAATTTATATCGAAAGATGAAGATGGAATGATGGAATATATATATACCTTTATCTATTTGTTAATAATTGCAAGTAACTATTATCGGTATGGTGTAGTCTGTATTAATAATATAAACATGAAAATCAAACACCTGGAAAGATAGGTAGAGACAGACAGATATGGTGTACACTGTACAGCAACCCTCTTATCTAATCTTAGGTCGGGACAGTCACAAGGGTTCATAGATTAGACGAGGTAGAGAGCAGGAGTCCTGAACATGCTAGACATTTACCTCATGTGAGGGATCTTTTACTTGCCATGCACAGACACTGATATAATGGGCCACCAATTTAACATCTCATTCAAATTACATCCAGCTGAGATTTGCTCATGAAGGTCCAATGAAAATCTTTGGTTTCCCACCCCGGATTCAGGTGAAGTTCAGAACAACTTTGTTACAACTTCTATTACACAGTTGAAAATAATATCATTTTATTATTTATTTTAATACAATGCCACAATGTATTCATTGTGATGGTATTTGGATACATACAATACATATATATGAAAATCTGTACTTTTTATAAGAAAAATATTTATGGGCCTACTTTATCGAGCGGCAGTGGGATGCCCTGGAGGGGGGGACCTAAAGTTTCGCCTAGGGGCGGCAGGGAGTGGAAATACGGCCCTGAATGCCAGTAATAATAGAAGTGACTTTTCATTGTCCTTTGCGAGACATGACTTCCCAAGGGTGGTATATCTTGTAGACTTCCTAATACATTAACTTCTATAGATTCTACCATAAAGACAAAATTTGTACATATAGTTTTCAATGTTACAAACTGTATTGTAAAGACAAGTTTTTGGAAAGCTACACGATCGATTGCCAAATTCCAAATTGTTATATTTGCAGTTCATAATTTATTTCTAACTCTGAGCCAGAGAGAAAGGGATGCCTCAATATTGTTACACATTTACTCTGTGTTTGTGAGGGATCTTACCTGACCAGCACAGACATTGATACAAGGGGCCGCCAATTTTATGACTCATCCGAACGGCATCCATGCAGTCGGTTTTTGCTCTTGAAGGTCCACTGAAAATTTCAGGCTCCCCGCCCAGGGTTTGAACCCATGCAGGATAAGACATTCAGCGGAGTAAAACTACTCTGCAACCCAGCTTATGTTGCCTAATAACTTGGTGCTCAGTGTTAAATATCCGAGTTTGCATATGAGGAAAACAGCCACACGAGGCAAGCAGCGGGGTTTATAAAGGAAGACCACTCCAATAAAGTCCTCTTTCTTCAAATTTGCATGGGTTATAAACCTTCAACACTCCACATCCCCTCATCTTATGCCAGTGCCTCACCCTTAAATTTTCACAATGACTGCGAATTGCTGTGATAATACCCTTCGGTGTATGGAGGAGCTCTAGGGAGATATATTTTTGACCAGAGCACCCACAGGCTTTTAGCCCAGTTAAGAAACATTTTAGACATAAGCCCACACAAGCATGGTCCAGAATACTCTGCTGTAAGTTTAGAAAAGGCCTGTTCTTCTGAGAATGGCTGCAACAAAACTATACTGTTTTACTTGTTGTTCCAACTCCATATCTGCTCTCTCATGTTATATCATGTACTCCCGAAAATGACAACTTTGTCTACATGTACTCTGACTAACTGAATTGATCAGAAAAGCATAACTTGGAAGATGTTTATGAAAAAAGATTTCTATTAAGGAGGAAGAGATGCACGAAATTCAAGAACTTCGTATTATGTATGATTCATACCATTATAATTATGTGCTATTATTTTCACCTTCTTCTATTATCGGGCTCCTAATTTTCAAGATATATGTATGTTTCATTGACCCTATCTATCTATCTATCTATCTATCTATCTATCTATCTATCTATCTATTTATCTATCTATTTATCTATCTATTTATCTATCTATTTATCTATCTATCTATCTATCTATCTATCTATCTATCTATCTATCTATCTATCTATCTATCTATCTATCTAAGCATCCATTGACATCTGACCCAAATAAAGTGGAGCGAGTCTATAATATCCATATATACTTGTTGTGACCTTTACAATATATTTTCCTGCATCCCATGCAAGTGATGCAATGTGAGGAACCATGTTTGCAACTTTTGTAAGGGTAATCTTGTTGTCGCCTCAACACAACAGCAAGACCCAGGTGCTACTGGGTTATTGCAATCTGTTCTGAATATTACAAGGGAAATATTGGTAAAATAACACTTGTTGACATTTTGGGTAAGTCGTATATTATCTTTATTCCATGACCAACAATGTATTGTCCACAATAACACTTAACATGCCCAGGGAAATAACAACATCATTTCAGTTATTGTCCCTCAACAGACTTTGTTATTTCCCTCAGATGATGCTAGCCCCAAAGCCCTCTTGTGTTAATTGATTCACAAATTACATGATGGCTTGAAGTTATTTAGCCTAGATGCACTGTAAATTCTGAAATTTTGAGTTAGCTCAAATGATTGAGTGAGATGGTTGCACAATTTGTTTGAGCCATGATAGCTTGCTTTTTTTAGTTGTGATAATCTTTATGTTGTTATAACTTACAAACAACAAGCTATCTTGGCTCAAAGGAATTGTGCAACCATCTCACTCAATCAATTAAGCTAACTCAAAATTCAAAATTTACAGTGTGGTGAGAATGATACCAATATCACTAGTGATATTTTGGCTTGTTAATAAAAAACAGGTCATGGAATAAAAACATTGTTATATGTATTGTTTTGAATTGACCCTCGTATTCTCTGTGCCAGCCATATTTTATATTTTATTTATTTTTTATTGACTCACCCTGAGCACATATAAATACAGTTACATTGGGTAAAATAGCTCAGACCACTCGCTAGGAGTTATGAGAGAAGTTATTTTTAAAATATTACAATTAGGCACCGAGACATAAAATCCACCTTCATCAAATAAATTAAAATCAGTATAAAAACATTTCTTATAATATAAGAAATGTTTTTATACTGATTTTAATTTAATACCAGTCCATATAAAATTTATATGAACTGGCAGGGAGAATACTCTGATCAATACAAAACAAACCATGTAATAATATATAATTATTTATAGCAGAAAGGCTGATGATATACACTGGTCTTCGAAATTATCCCTTGTTGATGATTAAATTTAGCTTTCTATATGTCCAATCACTGTAATGAACTACTGCTCAAAAATATTCTGTACAAAGGATATCATTGAAATATTGAGACACTTTTGAACACAAGTTAGTTATAAATTTAAATACGAAACTAAATCATTCGTAAGATGCTGGGTCCATTTCACCAGTTTCTGTCTTCAGGCAATTGAAGTTTAAACCACCACTACACAGATTGGATTGTATATGTATAGGTTATAGAAAAAATTTGAGGTGTATAACTAACATTTCAGGTGGTTATTTACCGAGGGCTTTAGCCCGAGGTAAATAACCCCTGAAATGTTAGTTATACACCAAAAATGAGTTGTATAAGCGACTTATACTCCATATATGACTCCTGAAAGATTTTTAACTGAATTTTGTGACTTTGTTGTCATTTTAGGTGCATTGTTTGCAGAAAAATAGTGCAACAAGCTAACTTAATCCCCAACAAATCTGTTGGTTATACCACGGCAAAAGACAATAGAAAACTGTCTGGGTGGAGTATAAGTTCAGTTGCCACTTCTTGTGCTTGGTCTAACTTCGCATGTGAATTGGCCTTACGGCCTGCTCAAATGATATACTTTCACAGATTGGCAAACTTTATTCTTCAAAATACAATGTTATTATTTTCAAACTGTTGCAAAAGAAGATCGTGTTGTCAATCGACAAGTACAAAGCTTCTTGAGATATTCTGTTCTAAAGTGTTCAGTGGCGCATCCATGCATGGAGGTCCTGAGGAGCCTGCCTCCACCTCTGAACCACTGAAAAGTAGAATTTTGAAGAAACTATGAAAATATGGATGGACCTCGAAAGCTCTTCAGCTAAGAATTATGTTGTGAGTATACGTCAAAAATCACTAGAATATGAATATATGCATTGATGCAGACTCGCCAAGTCAAAGCATGCCGGCTCACCGTAGACTTCCCTGTCTGAATCCGCCACTTGTGTTCTTCATGGAAGCACTTTGTAACATTAACCATATGCAATGGTATCGAGGAATTTAAAACCTTTTGTTTGGCTCACATTATCAGAGTGGCTTATATTGATCTTTGCAAGTTTGAAAGTATGAAAAATTGTAGTTTATGAGCAAGGAACACATTAACTTTACAACGCGAAATCAAACCAGACATACCTGTGTATTAGAACGTTGGGTTATGCTTCTGTTAATATGAGATGCTGATAATACAGGCAGGTGATGATTTGATCAAAGTGTCATGCTGATCCAGATATATTACAAAAAGACTGACACAAATAGAATTCAGTGTAATTAGGCTGCTTGTTGACTACTTGACTAGTTAGACCTCACCGAGAAACTTTATCTTTGGAAAAGCAGGGATCTGAAGACAATTTTGGAAATTAAAGCCCTCCTAGGGATTTGATTAGACTCGCACTGTGACACTTGTTTATTCCTTTACATGACAATATTACACTCATGGCTTTTACAATTATTTAAATTTAGCATCATTCATATATGTAAATGGGAGACATCTCCAAGACAGTGTTCTGTCGCTACTGAGGTGTCCCCCGATAAGCAGTAAACAACAATCAAATTTTGGTTTTTTTCGGAAACGCTACAACTTGAAAGGTATAGTTAAAGAAGAACATGAGGTCTAAATCAGTTGGACACCTCATTTCCGGGTCCTGTGTGTTAGGTTGTTAGAATCCTCAAAACCGAGTGTCTTTAGAACTAAAATTTAAATTAGACACCACCGTTTTGGGTTTTACCTTCCATATTCATCTGACAAAAACCTTAAAAAAGTGTGCTAAACTACCACTGTTACACACATTCTACCTACTGTACATTATTGTACATGATGTAGTACAGAACAACACGCGTACTTTAAATTCCAAGTCACCTAAGCTGCAATTGAGCAAAGCAGGCAGAGAGCAAATAAGAAGCAATTACTAGAGGAATGCCAATAGGGCCCTTAGGAGCATCAAGTAATAAGTGGGTCAAGCAGACAAAAGGTCACATGACAGCTCCAGGCCCTCAATGTGGCCTCTACATGCTGCTGGTGAAAATGTCTTAATAGGACACAATGGCTGTTGGCGATATAGTTGTGAAAGTTGAGACTTAATTCAGTTCCTACAAGGAGCCAGATCTAAACAGCAGAGGAGAGGAGAGGAGAGGAGAGAAGATTAGACAGGACATGGGAATGAGGTTAGAGAAGAGAAATGAAAAAAGGAAGAGAGGAGGAGAGAAGAGGACATAAGAGGACATTTGTAAAGTAAACGATAAGGAGAGAACAGGCGATAAGAAAAGATAAGAGAAGATAAGAGGAGATAACAGGAGATAACAGGAATAGAAAGGAGACTTGGAAATTACATTCAAGGAGAGAAGAGAAGAGGAGCATATATATTTTTATCCCAATATGACACATCCACGCATGCTAGTGAGCGCACATACACGCGCGTGTATGTGTAATTGCGCACAGTCACGCGTGTATATGTGTTCACGATCACCTGTGGGTATGTCATCCAGCGCCTGTGTGGACCTGCATTCACGCGCATGTGTGTATATGCGCTCGTGGACATGCCGTCCAGCGCATGCTTGGATATGCCATCCAGCGCAGTTTATTTATCAGAACACAGGAGCCCCTCCAGCAGTGGCGTAGCCATGGGAGGTTGAGGAGGGGTCTTATTATGTTTCAGTGGCGTCAGTTCCTATGGGGCTTTTTTTGTGAAAGTATACTTGTTTCTGAATTTAAAAAATTTAATAGAAGTGCTATCTTTCATGGGACCTGAAAAATGAAAATATTCGCAAAACCTCTCTAATTTCTGATGAAACACCAAAAAATATCTGTTGGATTAAGCAGCTAAAAACAGCATTCAGTGGCCTCCAGACCCTCTGCCACATAAGCTTCAACCCTTCGGGCTTCGCATTCTGTGGTAGTCCCATCTCTGAACCTGAAACCTCCCCCCCTTCACAAATTCCTGGATCCACGCCTGGGTCCTCTCACTAATTTGGATATGCGCTGTAAAGCATGTCCACTCGTGCGCTGTAGAGCATGTCCAATCATAAGCTGTATAGCATGTCCACTCATGCGCTGTAAAGCATGTACACGCATCCAAAAGCTATGCGGGTGCGCGTTTTGACACGTCCACGCGCGTGTATGTGTCAAATCATGCACATCCAGGCGTCCTAAAAGCGTGTATGTGCGCTGTGGAACATGCATGAATATGTCAAATTTGGATAAAAATATACCTCAGAGGAGGAGTAGAGGAGAGGAGGTGTAGACCAAGAGAGAGAAGACTTTTAATTGGCATCAAGTCAAGTAAAGTCAAGTCAGGTTAACTTTATTGGATCCTAGAAGGATAATACATGTACGAATTTAACCATATCGATAAATTCAACGTCTAATGGTTTGATTGAACAGTTTCATTGCCTGGACAGTGAAGCAGATAACTTCTGTTGTGCTAAACGCAGGGTAATGTCTTCATGGGTTGAGAAATCAAACATAAACTCAGTGAATATGATCTATAGTTGTTATTGTAAATTCAGTACACAATTTCCTCTACATTTGTAAGAGTGACAGTGTCAATGGCCAAATAGAACTATTGGTTGAACTCATTCATTGCATGCAGAAGTGGGTCATTCTACAGAAATGTTCCTATTCCTGTCCCCAGGTTTCAAATGTCATTAAATCAATAATATTCGCGCAGCGAAACGGCCGAAGGCCGTTGAGCGAAGCGAATTGAGTGCAAGAAAAGACTCAAAAATCTGTGCAGTGATGGTCTCAACATCAACAGTCCACAGTTTGGAATTAGGTCAAGTGGGTCCAGCTTCTTATCAATGATTTAGTTTCGTATTTAACAAAACATAACATATTCATCTTCAAAAGTGTCTTAAAAATTCAATTTTCTCTAGTAATATATCTGGTACCAATAATTTTTATGGAATAGTTAATTATTAGCATTGACAAGCTAAATCAAAATTATTAACATGTGATTCATTTAATTTCAATCAGACAACAAGAAAACATAACAAAATTAAAGTTACATAATCTTATTAACTGATGATTATGTAACAGTGAACAGATAATCTACATGCAATGTTATTGTTTTTGTATTACTATATATTTATACTATTATGTAATATCAACAATCTAACATAGACTTGACTTTGCCAGCTTTCAGTGCTGTCTGCCTTTTTACCATTTAGCTGATTATCTATCAATCTTATTTATCTATTTAATATATATATCTATTAATTTATCTATCTATCTGTCTGTCTATCTATCTATCTGTCTATCTATTTATCTCTCTATTTATCGATATATTTATCTATTTATCTATTATATTTTTTGTCTAGTTTATCTTGCTATTCTACATTTTTCTCTGTCTTTCCAAGTATCTGTCTTTCTAATTTCTTAACTCCTTTCATACATTGAATATGAAATAAACATGAAAGTTATGGTAACACTATAAGTCCTACAAAAACTTTTTAAAGTGCTGCGCGAATTTCATGGCAGTGCCATTTACATATTAAACGCTTCTTTATCACTTCTTTAAGTTAGTGGTCACAAGCAGGACCAAAGCAAAAATGTTAAGTGTTAATTTCGTCATTCATATATATTTTTGACAATATTTTACTGCCCTAAAGTTCCACTTGCACCTTTTTTTGCATGTCCCTGCACCCATTTCTGCGAATTCAACCCTCAGTCTATCAGTAAATTTGTCTGAATATGCTATAATTTCAATATGAATGTAACCAGAACAATGTCCTTTAAATTATGGACTTGCTTTAATTTTTTACTCCAATTTGAATTTTGAGAAAATTAGCTGCAAAGTCTGTCCCTGAGTTTTTCTGTCATTACCAGAACATAGTACTATTTTTAGCGCCATTCGTTTTCTTATACAAGTGATGTCATCAGATACATAACATAATACAACTGCTCGAGCAGCTTGATAGCAAGGTTGTCTGCTGAAGAAAATTAAACTTGCGAAAGAGATTTTATGTCCATTTAAAACCCCTAATTTGAGCGAGTAGGTTTATTATGCATCATTACCGCAACAGACATTAAACAATCAAGAAAGCAATGCAGCAAAATTTTTCATTAACTGTCATGAAGTGATGCTGTTTAATTTCAAATTCCGTTTACCTCCCATGCTCTCTGTGCTGCTGAGCTTTTTAAAAGAAATACCGAAGCTGAATTTGTCATTACCGCAACACGTCATTACTGCAACAATTTGCTACTGTTACGGTAATGACTCATAGGAAATGCATGTTAATTTTAGCCAAAATTAAAATTGAAGAAAGAATCATGGCAACCATTGCTAGATGTTTTTCAGATCCTATATTGACCTCCACACTGATTAAATCATGCATTTAAAAAATTTTGAAAAATAGCAAAATTGCCACCCAAATAGGAACATTTCTGTAGAATGACCCAAGTATGGATTGCTCGTCGTGTTGAAACTGGCAATTCTGTGCCTATTTATGACAATATGTGGCTATTTTATTGCTAAATTGTGACTATTTTATTGCAAATAAAGTCCCAGGTGCCAACAGCTTGTCTGTGATTACCTTGCATGCTTTCACCATGGTAATATGAGAGGTAGGAGAACAGATACAGACGTCTGTGTTTATTTAATGTGATTGTGTTTGAGTTATTTCATTGACATCCATGATCAGGGGTAAATATTGAAATTGTTCATAACACACACCCAGGTGTAGCAAACAATATAGTGAATGTGCCTCTGTGATTAATTGTGTCCCTTAAAAATCAAAATATTTGCTCTACTTTCCAAATATTGATTGACTGTGATTGATTACCTGTTATTTTCAAATACAGTTGCGCTTTTCCATTAAATTTGCAATAGGAGCTGCTTATTAGAGACAAGTTCAATCCTTGCGAATGTTTATCTAAAGGCAATACCATGTAATGTTGAGCATAAAAACAGATATCGTACCACTTTGGGTAATCTTTTTTTATCAGATATGGTATGAGGTGATCTTGGACAGTCTTACGGCAAAGCACGAAGATAGACATTGCCCGTCATCCACCATGATGGGTTATTTGCCTTATTGTGCTTTGTGGGGATTGTCTGCATATAGTCTTCAGTTACTCTTAGTGACCCTCTTTGGGTAAGAAAGCAGTCTTTCCTGTGAAAACATATCTGAATAGTGAATATCAGTGAAAAGAAAGCTCCTCTATTGGGTAAAAATCATAAAATGGGTCTCTCAATAATTAATGTATTTCATATTTGAATCATGCTGAAAAATACCACCTCAATATTCCGTAAAATTAGCCAAAACATTCCAAATACATGTATACAGTATACTCACTCCACATACTCCCAATTATACTCCCAGTTGTATGGTAATCCATATTCCACTGAGTCAGGTTTAAAATGATACCATGCAAGTCAAATACTGTAGTGCTATATTAAAACCTCAAGATTTTGAATAAAACAACCCAACACATGGTTCTTAGGACCAATGAAAAATGGCCACAGACCATCTAAGTTAGTATTCAAAAGGAAGGTCTCATTTAACCCTTCTCAAAAATTCTTGACTACTTTTTTGTATGATTTGAAATGGCTCATGCAATGGATACATGCGCAACCATCTTTAACAGTGACCGCCTCTCGGCACTTTAAGACCGAGTAATTCATGTTTGTGGCGATTATGAATTGACAGCAACATGAATGATGTAGAACTGGCCTGAAGGGAATAAATATCACCTCCATATACTAATTCCCAGGGCATTTACTTGATTTCATATTCATTGCTAAAAGGCATCAGACTCATTCTGAGTGCAATCACGTCTAAGTGTAATACTCTTCTGGCCTCTTATCATCACTTATAAAATGTGGTAAAAAAGAGTTGCTAAGAAACAGATAGGAAGATATAGATAGATAGACTGAGAGATATATATTATATAAGCACTTTTAAAAGTTTAAGCTTCCTGCCTGCTCCACTGAAGGTTTTTGTTTGGTTCAAGCCAGGGTTGGGGAACCCAAAAATTTCACTGTACCTATACATGAGCAAAATCCAAGCTGAATGTCGTTCTGATGAGCTGTTAAAGCGGCAGCTCTTTGTCTGTACTGGTGAGTAAAATGATTAATATATCATCAAGAACCTTTTGCATTGACAGTGTATGATCAGGGCGTCATGGACAATATTCATTTTATATTATAATTCCCTCTTATTCACTATGCCTGTGCAGATTTTCAATTTTCTGATATTCATCAGTATCTCCATTCTCACGTGGTCATCGGCTGACTCGAACTGGCTCTGCCAGTGAGCCTCTGACCTGGATGGCTGCAATTAGTGTGGTTATCAAGTATGCATGCGAAGGACTGTGTGCGGACCAATCAGAGACACTGTTACAATTTAAGCAGGTTATGTCATTCCAGACTTTGCATACTGTTTATAGCTGTTGTCCGCTAATCTATTTGTTGTTCTGAGTTTACTTATATTTGATATTAATCATTATGTTTGAGGTTTTAGTTGCTGTATTCGGCATCAATGCACAAGAATGAAGGGAGGAATGAAGGAATGAGTGAAGTGGAGGAAGTAGATAGATAGACAGATAGATAGATAGATAGATAGATAGATAGATAGATATATAGATAGATAGATAGATAGATAGATAGATAGATAGTTGATTGATTGATTGATTGATTGATAGAATCTGGTAGATAGATAGATACAGTAAATGTCTATCTACAAGCACCTTTTAAAGTTCTTGCTAATTTTGTGTCTGCTAAAACAATTTGTTTTCTAAAACTCACACACTTTTCTAAAGCGCCCCTGGAACTTTGACAGGGCCGTTTTAAGAGACACTCCAAACAGAAATTTGTTTGATATTGCCTTAAAAAAGAATCTGTTCATTTCACCAAACGTAAGAAAGAAATTATTCGTAGAAACCTTTAAATACACCCCCCCCCCCCCCAAGATCTAATGAGCATTTATGCTTGCCTAATAATAACTTTCGCACAGAAATGCGTTCTGAACATGTCAAACTTGGTTGGACTGAGTCAATCACTGCCAATTAAGCTGTCTTAAGAAGCAACCCAACAACCAATCAGATAAGAATTAAATGAATGGATGATAATGACTGACATCTGAATTGTTCACAGTTCTAGTGTTTAGCTTCAGTACTCATAAGTCATTTCGCAGTTTAAGTATTTTTCAAGTGACAATTGTTTGTTTTCAGTAGGTGTGTTTTATTGCATCATAATGACATTCAACATTCATGGATAAAATGAAAGCTGCATTCTGATTAGCTGAAGCCACTGGGGCATAGCTGATCTAAATGTGACTAAAACCACACGAAAAACTGTCAACAGAGTCAAAGCCTCGCAGTGCCAGCTCGCACCAGAGGCTTTGACAATGTGAAAATGCAGTATCTCCAGTTTTCAGCATATAGTCAAACACACACAGCATAAAACTGAAGTGCTTCTACAAAATCTAGATATCCATGGAGAGCAAACATCTAATCTCTCATGTGGAAAAACAATCCAACTTCACCAATAATGTATTCCTCACGACCTTTGCTATTGTCTAGCAGTCAATATCGAATCGTGATTGAGCATGGAATTAACTGATTAAAATTCTCATGAAAATAACCCTGGATGCCCCTCTCCGCAAGATTATCATACTATGCCAATTACTGCTTAACTGTGAAAGATTTAGTGTAAAATTAAGATAGAATGATAGATAAATAGATAGATAGATAGATAGATAGATAGATAGATAGATAGATAGATAGATAGTTATGGTAAGTCTAGCCCTCAGTGCTCACTTCTGGGCGCTCATGAGGGTTGATTGACGAGAGGAGAGTGGGAGGAATTCCTCAACACATTACAAATTCCCCCTTGTGAGGGAACTTTTACATGCCCAGCACAGACACTGATACAAAAAGCTGCCAAGTGACATCTTATCTAAACAACATTGATCGCCCACTGGAAATTTTTGTTTCTCCGTCAAGAATTCGAACCATGCATGCAGGCAAAAACCTTCAGAGGAGCAGGCCTGACCTCGAAAAAGGCCACCCAGCTGCCAGAAACTGCAATTGTAGAGTAGAGATTACCTTTTGGACAGTTTTCCTCATACCTTTGAGTGTTTAATTGTTGAATATCATTGAGGTTTCTGTTGATCTGTTGTACACAAGGCTCACTCGATAATGACAAAAATTTGTTTAAGAGTGGGTCTTAGAGTGGGTTCTGTTGTTCTGGTCTTGAATGATTTAAATTCGCATCTGTACCTGTATCTCATGACATATAGAGACATATTATTTTCAAGACTGAATAAAGTCCTACATTCTGAATCTGCAAAAAAAATCAACAAAATCCAACCACATCTTTCCCCCCCCTGTTTCCATGATAAATGCCATCCTAGAGATCACAACTGCAGCCCAATTTTACAGTGTGATTATACAAATCAATGTGCATGTCTATTGTGGTATCAGCCCTCTTCAGCACCCCCTCCTTTCCCATGCAGAAAAGATAGGATTCGACATTGATTCATTCCTACAACATGACTTGGCTACTGTTTACACTGGCAACTGCAGATTTCCAGGTTTGTCTAACAAATTGATTATCCCGGTTAAACATGACATCACACCAGTTTGCATGTTACACGGTTAATTTCATTCCTAAACTGCCATGGCCACAATTGGCCGGAGTAGAGTGAATGGACTATCGGCTCCTCTCATGCCATGCACGGTTTTGTTTTGAATGTTTGATTGGATTTTGAGGTCATGTGATCTGGGTTAATTTGAATAGATATAAAATGTAGAACCAGTGGGATATTTTCTGGTATCACAATTTAAGGGAACACATTTGATAAATAATTGAATGTAACTCATAATTTTTCCATAAAGTGTACGTACAACTATGCTTAGTAAAGTAACTATTTTCATCTCAAAATCACACTAAACCTATTGATTTTACTCACAGACGGTTTTTTGCACATTTGCCCAAATTTCAAGATCTAGATTTAATACGGTTTCAAATTAAATTGCTTGGAAATTATTGATTTACAATAATGTTTATTCAATCATATGCCAGAATTGTTTAGCTTTTTGTCAGTATCTTACTAAATGTTATTGACTCTATAATACTCTTGGTAACATTCGACATACCGGTATCTACAATTGCATTTCAAATAATTTACCATACATGCACCATTCTATTGACTGGCATGTAAAATTCTCACAGTAACTTTTTTTAGTTCTGTATATCTTAACCCATTTCCAAAAGGATGAACTTATTGAAAATTGGAAATGAAAACTGTCTTAAGCTAATTACTAAGAGAGGAAATAAGAGATAAAAATCTGATTAGTTGAAATCTTCTGAAAGGATGAGGAAGCCATGAGAATAAGGCAAGATAAAGTAATTTTCACTCCTAAGCATCTTCTTACTGCAAGATACCTGCTGTAAAATTCACAGAACTTTTTGGGCCAATGGACTGGTGCAATAGGGCTATATTCAAAATAAAAAATAGCCGATTGAACTGGTCAGTCAGTGTCTCCGGCACCAACAGACCTTGGTTCTAATTCTGGTAAGAATGGATCGATGATTGGCCAGGATTGTTTGGGATTTGCATCCTGTATTTATGCACTTGGTAGACTAATTAGGACAGGAGGAGGACACATTAGCGAGGGAAAGGATGATTGAAACAACTGGCCAACATAGGCCCAGACCTGTAACGCTGCATTTGAACCTGGGTGATTGGCAGCCCAGTATGCCACCACTGAGCAGAGTCTGTTCAGTTCTGCTTAGGAAAAACCATTTGTACAACAGTGCAGGAAATAAAGACCTAACCTTGATGCTCACTAGGGTTGAAAGAAATCAGGCTGTTTTTAGCTGAGGAGTTTACCAATAGTAGAATATCTAGGAGTTGAGCACATTTTTCACTTTCGCAATTATTCGACACACACACTACCAAAATGACTCTCCTGTTCAAAAGCTGTTCTCATGACTGGTGTAATCACATTTGAAGCAGATTGAAAGAGTGACATATTTGCAGAGTCGCAACTATTTCAATGCATTTACATGTAGCATTGACCATTATCACTAACAAGTTTTAAAGTCAAAGCAACATTAGATGCATGTACAGATTGATAGATAGATTGATTAGTTTTATTATATTTATCAGTTGCATGTTGAATAAGATTGACTAATCATGATGATTGAATATGTATGACGAAAAGACCTACATCATAAGAAAGTCAATAAATAATTCACCAAATGGCTCTTTGGATACCACATATACTGTACCAGCTGTATAATAATTATGGCAAAAAAGTTCGTTCAAGACATAAGTCATAACATTTTCGCCAATGCACATCTCAGATAATATTTAAGTTCAACAAATTACAGCGCACTTTTGCAGTGGTTTAGTTTTGTCATGACTTGTCTATCAATCAAACAGGAAAGCCTAAGTGATATTTGGCTTTTGTAATCTGAGGCGAAGAGACACGTTGAGAGTCATCAAATCAAATCTTGAATATAAAAGATTGCCATCTTTCATATCAGCATGGAGTTCTTTTGAAATGTAACAAGTCAGAGAATCATTTGTCTACTCTATGTGCCATTTTGAGGGCAAAAAGGTGCATAGATACGAGGTTGGTCTATTGGTATTTTTAGTTCAGTCCATGCACTAATCCAACTCTCAAGGTTAAAACTTAAAATGATCTGAATAAAAGAGAGAAGTACTGCAGGTAACCAAGTGTGTTATTTGGCTATCGAATTAGTTATTATTATGGTGACCCTTTTCTGAAATAGCAATCCCATGTCTTATTTACGTACAGAAACTTTTTATGGTATGCCTTCGGTTAAGCAGAAAAAAGCAAAAGGCCTATTCGCTTGAATTCATTCTGAGCAAATAATAATGTTGTTGCCAAAATGACTTCTTGCCCACAGAATCGGTTATTTAAAAATTTAGATCTTTTAGGGGATGGTCTCATGTATGATCCAGTGGCAGATCAATTCAAGGTAGTCTACCCGGGAGCCGGGGTGTGTTTTGACATTTAATTTGCGAACTCGTGTCCTCGCATATTTCCTTCAAAATGTTTCTTTTAATCCTGGTGGTCAAGGAGGGGTCTGTGTCCCCTCGACCCCTTGCCCTTGGAACAGCCATTGTATATCAACCAAAATCAAAAACTAGCAGAAAAATGATGTTAACATGCTTTAGAGCAATATTTCAACTTAGCCACTGCTTGAACCCCCACCTACCCTGTTCTGTAATTTTAGCGGAGTAGTGGAAGAAACTATTTAACTAAAAGTTCACATCATATATATATAACATTAAAGCAGAACTTTTAAGAGTATGTACAGACCATATACTGCATCAATGGTCAATTGTAAGATGGACTTCCGCAGAATAACACAAATTTCCTTTTAAACAAAAGTCCACTGGTCGATCAAATGTCATATGTTAAGAGATTTTGAAGAAGATACAATATTGATCTATAAAACACTCAACATTAGGAGAGGAATAGAACTGCTTTGCCTGTTGGTTGGAAAAGTTATTTTTCCACTTAGTCCTGTAGAGTTAATAGATTTATAGTGAAAAGGAAATCCACTGTGATGAAACCTGTCTTGGTATGATTATTATTCCATCCTCAATGTTATATCGAACTTTGAAATATATGTATTTTTATCTATTTATTAAAACACCTTGATTAAAAAGGAAGTTATTTGTTCGAATTAATTTTCCAAGACTTTATGTTGAATTTTGAGAAATATCAAATAAATGTGCTTGGTCAATGTTGCGCAAGAAATGGAAGATACCAATTAAATTTTGGCAGCCCCATATCTAAATTAAAACTTTAATTGATTACTGAACAGTTTCTTTGTGTCTTAAATTCAATCTCTTCTTAAATCTACGAAAAGAAATGGACAAATAGCAGATTTGGGATTTTCGCAGTACGGGATATATCCAGCTGAAAATGCTCAATAACATAATTGATGCTGCATTGTTTCCCTGTATAATATTATCATCTTCAATTTCTATCACTGCCTATTTCTATAACTATCTTCTATATATATAAAACTATCTTCGATTTCTATCACTATTTTCTATTTCTATCACTATTTTCGATTTCTATTAATATCTTCTATTTCTATTACTATCTTCTATTTCTATCATTCGAATGTAACAGTTATGTCGCTTGTAAATCTTATTTTGCCTTTGGCGTTAGCCGTTAACAAATAGCGGCTTCAAAATTTTTATATGGCTTTCATCAAATGACTACAAGCCTGTTGCTGCTAAAGTTGTCTCCTAGGGTGCATTTAATGACCGCTGCTCAAATGACTGCTCGCATTGGTCGCTTTGGGTCGTTTTGTTTGCCATCGCCACCATTGACTGAAGCCAAAGCCATTTGCCGACAAGCCATTTGGGTCGTGGCCTTACTGATGGTTGGTCACTTATGGTAGTTCTCTGACAGCAATGATCACTTTGGCAGGTCACTTCCAGTGGTCACCCTGGGTGGTAAGCTGCAACTTACACCACACTGTAAAACCAAGCAGGTGCCACCATAGGTGCTACTCTATGGCTGTTGCATCATGAATTATTTGATTGAACCTTTGGTCATACAGATAGAATTAATAGCAAATATACTGTAAGTCTTATAGTCTCTCTATCAAATGACATAATATCATCATTGTCAATCACAGATTTCCTATCCGCATTGAATCTCCATTGAATTTCGGCCACAGCAGAAATTCACAGTGCAGGTGTTCATAGACACTTCGTCGGTGGCCATCCAAACCCTTGTGTTGCGACGAGCTGCCATTTTGCGCCATAATCACTTCGCTAAAAAGACCCGGCACCAAAGGTGAATGACCTCTAACACTCAATAGTCATTGTAGATAGTGATTGATGGCAAAATGATGTTCTTGTTTTGTCATGGCCAGCCTGAGCATCATATGGTTCAGAGTCTCCCCCATTAAGCCTATAATCCAAGTGTCACTTACTAATCCCATCACCTTTCAGCACTGGCATCGACAAGGTTTTCTGGTCATGTCCTATTTAGTATATTTCATTATACATGGTGGTATCAATATGAGTTTATGTATAAAAACTAAGCAATCTCTCTGGTTTTTCATATCTTTCAAAATGATACATTCATCCTGCCCCACTGAAAGTCTTTGCCTGCCTGGGTTTGAACCCCGAGTGGCAAACCCAACATTTTCAGTGGACCTTCATGAGCAAGGTTAAAAGTTCCAGCTGGGTGTCCTTTGGATGAATTGTTAAATTGGTAGCCCCTTGTATCAGTGTCTGTGATTGGCAAGTAAAAGATCGTCCACATGAGGTAAATGTGTAACATGTTGAGGACTCATGTTCTCTCTCTTTCTCATCGATTAACTTTGAAATAGCACAACTGAGAAAATGCGCTTGGGCAAACCAGCAAAATATTGTCAAAGTATTCAAGGATTTGCAGACATCGACATATTTATAGAAGACAAATTACAGGATGTTGAATATTGTGATTATCTTGGTGTTAGAATTGATAAAAATCTAAATTGAAATAAATATATTTATGCTTCATGTCAACAACTATGTTCAAAAGTTTGGGTTCTTACCCTATGAATCCCTTGTACAAATTCATAAAAGTTATGTTCAGCCTTAAATTGACTATGCAATTACGGTATGGGGCTACACCAGTGAAAGTAATATGGGTAAGATTCAAAGAAAGCAGAACAGAGCAGTAAGAGCTATTTATAATAATTATGACTATGTTAATGTAAGAGGGGTTGAACTTGTAGCAAAAATGAGAGTTATGAATGTTAAACAAAGGAGAGATTACTTCATGTCACATTTAGTGTTTAAATGTATCCATGGCTTGGCACCTGAGTATTTGTCAAATGAGATTGTTATGGCTATTGAAGTGTCGAATAGAGTAAGAAGGAATGTAAATGAAAATAATCTGTACCTACCATATGTTAATATTGAATGTACGAAAAATGCTTTTTCTTATAGAGGTCCTATGGTCTGGAATAGTTTAGCTGATGAGCTGAAGGAGTCCACAAATATTAATGATTTTAAATCAAAGGCCTAAATGTATTTTTTGAATGTTTGATTGTTTTTATTCTAATGTATGGTAATACTATAATTGTTATTTTTGTATTGATTTTACTGTTGTACATTGTTTTTACAGGGCCAGATTGAAAAACAGTTTATCACTGAATCTGCCACCCTGCCTAAATATATTCTAAATAAAATAAAATTAAAAATATTTTAGATATGGCAAATGCAACCTTTCTTTCCTTAATTTCATCAGGAATTTATATAAAAGAGCATTGGAACAAAAATGCTTAAAATTATAATGTCCAATTGCCCAGCAGAAATGCAGACATTATAGGCCAGACTACGATAAGTCAAAAGCGGTGTATTGCTACATGTATATGATATTTTTGGCTCTGAAAAATGATGAAATTGACAATTCAAATTGACAGTTCTAAAATCCGAGCAATCAATTTCTTAATCAGGCATTTGTCAGTGATGAAGGCAAAACTTCAAGCATTAATTCATTGATGCATTTTGCGATTGTACATAATGTGTGTCTGTATCACTCTATTCCATACAGCATTTCCCGTATGACAGGAACCACACGTCCAAATTCAGCTGGGAACATGTTTGTACTTTTTGACAATCATTTGTTGTCATGCCTCTCTTTGGAAACAAGTGCAGCAGACAAACCAAACAATACAGATACCAAGAGAGAAAGCGGAATACTCTGTGTGGAATACCAATGGTGTATAGATTGCAATGACAGGATACATGACACTGCCGAAACAATGTCGAGGGAGCTTTATAATTATACTTTCACCAGTCTACACCTGGTTCAGTTGAACATCAATAGAATTGGTAACTGAACAAGCAATGATGATGTACATGTAGTTACAATATGAGTATTCGAATCGGTCAATCTTCCACCTATCTGTCAATCTATCTGTCAATATATCTGTCAATCTAGCTGTCTCTCCATCTGTCTGTCTTATCTATCTTACATGTATCTATCTGACTATCTCTTTTTATATCCGTGCTTCCTTGTTTGCTTTATTCCTTCTTCTTTTCCTTATTCTTTCTTTCTTGTATCTGCCTATCTTATCTATAAAACCAACTTTTTCTATTTCCTTGCTTGCTTCCTCTGTTTCTTTGAGGACCAATGACTATAATCCATGTTGAGCAACTGAATTTTTATTGGCTACCAGGGGATAAACACAACCAATATCTTTTTAGGGTGTAGCTGAAGTACACCAAATAAACAAAACGCTGAAAATATCTATCCATCACTGAAGCATGTCGTTGAGCTGTGTTACTCCCTCGTTTAGTGCAATAAAAAGTGTGACAACCTGCCCCTGTTACAACCAGCCCCGGTCTCCCCTATGTTGTATGCTGCAGTATTTAGCCTGTTTGCTATTGTAAAGAATGTGATTTACTTTAATTCTTTGCTTGTGCAGATTTTCAATTTTCTGGTATTCATCAATATCTTCTGGTTTCAGCATTTAGTCGAAACAAACAGCATCAAACTGAAGTGCAATTAAGCTATCGAGAGAAGAACCATGCCTCTTCCTACAAAATCTAGATATCCATGGAGAGCAAACATCTAATCTCTCATGTGGAAAAACAATCCAACTTCACCAATAATGTATTCCTCACGACCTTTGCTATTGTCTAGCAGTCAATATCGAATCGTGATTGAGCATGGAATTAACTGATTAAAATTCTCATGAAAATAACCCTGGATGCCCCTCTCCGCCAGATTATCATACTATGCCAATTACTGCTTAACTGTGAAAGATTTAGTGTAAAATTAACATAGGTAGATAGATAGATTGACCTTGAAAATGCAGTTCGGTCTGGGCACTTACAATTGTTCTCAAAACGTTAAGACATTTACCCCTGTGAGTTATCTTTGCCCAGCGCAGACAATGATGCATGCGGCTACCAATTTATTGTCTCATCCAAACAACATCCAGCAGGAATTTTAAATGAAGATCCACTGGTAATTGTGGGTTCCCAACCAGCCAGGGGTTCAAATCAATTCAGGTAAAAACCTTCAGCGAACGAGGCCTGACCTCTAACCGTTAGGCTACCCAGCAGCCAGAAACTTTTTTTTTTCTCAAAACCAAATAAAATTCATTCTGATTCAGATTCAACTAACGAAAAATCTAATCAGAGGTTTTCCCCTCATTTCCATCCTAGAGATCACAACTGCAGCCCAATTTCACAGTGTGATTATACAAATCAATGTGCATGTCTATTGTGGTATCAGCCCTCTTCAGCAGCAACCCCCTCCATTCCCATGCAGAGGAGACAGGATTCGACATTGATTCATTCCTACAACATGACTTGGCTACTATTTACATTGGCAACTGCAGATTTCCAGGTTTGTCTAACAAATTGATTATCCTGAAAACATGACATCACACTAGTTTGCATGTTACATGGGTAATTTCATTCCTAAACTGCCATGGCCACAATTGGCCGGAGCCGAGTGAATGGACTATCACTCCTCTCATGCGATGCATGGTTTTTGTTTTCAATGTTTGATTGGATTTTGAGGTCATGTGATCTGGGTTAATTTGAGTAGATATAGACTTAGTGGGATATTTTCTGGTGTCACAATTAAGGGAACACATTTGATTAATAATTGAATGTAATTCATCATTACTCCATAAAGTGTACAACTATGCTTAGTAAGTATTTTCATTTCAAAATCACACTAAACCTATTGATTTTACTCACAGACGGTTTTTTGCACATTTGCCCAAATTTCAAGATCTAGATTTAATGCAAATTAAATTGCTCGGAAATTATTGATTTTCAATAATGTTTCTTCAATCATCTGCCAGAATTGTTTAGCTTTTTTGCCAGGATCTTAGTGTTTCTCAAACTTTTGAGGGGGGGGGAGGGGGTACACCTATTATTTTACTAAATGTAATAAACTCTGTAATACTCTTTGTAACATATGACATATTTACATTATAACCAATAATTTATCATACCATTCTATAAACTGGCATGTAAAATTCTGACACTAACTTTTTTAGTTCTGTATATTTTAACCCATTTCCAAAAGGATGAACTTATTGAAAATTGGAAATGAAAAGCGTCTTAAGCTAATTACTAAGAGAGGAAATAAGAGATAAAAATCTGATTAGTTGAAATCTTCTGAAAGGATGAAGAAGCCATAAGAATAAGGCAAGATAAAGTAATTTTCACTCCTAAGCATCTTTTTACTGCAAAATATCTGCTGTAAATTTTACAAAATGCTTTGGGCCAATAGACTGGTGCAATAGGGCTATATTCGAAAATAAAAAATAGCCGATTGAACTGTTCGGTCAGTGTCACCGGCACCTACTGACCTTGGTTCTAATTCTGGTTAGGATGGATCGATGATTGGCCAGGATTGTTTGGGATTTGCGTCCTGTATTTATGCACTTGGCAGACTAATTAGGACAGGAGGAGGACACAGTAGCGAGGGAAAGGATGATTGAAACAACAGGCCAACATAGGCCCATATCTGTAACAGGCAAAAGCTGCACTTGAGCCTGGGCAATTGGCAGTCCAGTATGCCACCACTGGGCAGATTCTGTTAACTTCTGGTTTGGACAAACCATTTATACAAATGTGCAGGAAATAAAGACATTGGTGCTCACCTGTGTTGAAAGAAATTAGTCTATTTTTAGCTGAGGAGTTTACCAATAGTAGAATATCTATGTGTTGAGCACATTTTTCGCATTCACAATTATTCAACAGACTCTCCTGTTCAAAAGCTGTTTACATGAATGGAGTAATCACATTTGAAGCAGATTGATGGAGTGACATATTTGCAGAGTCGCAACTATTTCAATGCATTTAGCATTGACCATTATCACTAACAAGTTTTAAAGTCAAAACAACGATAGATGCTTATATAGATCGATAGATAGATTGATTAGACTTCTTTATCTATCGTAACCAGTGGGATAAAGATTGGTTTTCAAATCATTATGATGCTATGACGAAAAGACCTACATTATAAGAAAGTCAACAAATAACTCAACGAATGGCTTATAGAATACCGCATGTACACACTGTACCTAATTGGAGCAACTGTATAATAATTATGGTAAAACAATTTGCAAAAGACATAATTAAGTCATTCCATTATGGTCAATGCACATTTCAGATAATATTTAAGATCAACAAATTACAGCAAACTTTTGCAGTGGTTTAGTTTTGTCATGACTTGTCTATCAATCAAAAAGGAAAGCCTAAGTGATATTTGGCTTTTGTAATCTGAGGCGAAGGAACACGTTGAGAGTCATCAAATCAAATCTTGAATGTAAAAGATTGCCATCTTTCACATCAGCATGGAGTTCTTTCGAAATGTAACAAGTCAGAGAGTCATCAGACCACTCTATGTGCCATTTTAAGGGCAAAAAGGTGGAGATATAAGAAGTCGGTTCAGAGGTATCTTGTGTTCAGTCCACTAAGCTAATGCTCGAAAACTTAAAACTTGAAATTATCGGACACCAAATATGTTTTTTGGCTATTGAAGTTAGTTATTATTACCCTAGATGTGAGTCCACGAATGCCAAAAATCACTTTGGCCACCGCAATACTACCGTGAATCGATCAGCCACTGAACAATACATGGGCCATTTTCGGTCTGCCTGGTTGAATAATTTTCTAGGACTTGAACCCATGCTTACAAAGGCATACCATAAAAAGTTTCTATATGCTATTAAGCCTCAATAAATACTACTACTACTAAAAAATACATGGGATTGCTCATTCAGAAAAGGGCCAACGGATCTGCATTTCTTTGGTTATTTTCTGTATTTCATCGGTTTCTAGATTATATTTTTGATTCTCTGTGCTGCTTCCCACTATGCCTCTCAAATATTTGCTCTCAGGGTGGTTCCAGCAGCCATTTAGACCTTATCAGGGTCTCCTGCCAGACATGTATATTTAGTAATTCGTTGTGTTGCTTAAATGTGAATAACATGTATACCTTTAGTAAATAAATGATATGAATCCGAATCTGTATCCTCCACTGTATCGACAGAAAATTAGAAATTTTGAAAAACATAGTTAAAGTGCTTCGTGGCAGTTTTTCAACTTATTGACTGCTTTAACTAAGCTGTGTTGCCTCTGTTCTGCCACTTATGGGGAGAAGTGGAAGGAAATATTTAGAACAGTTACAAAAGCTCAATTACATAAATATAACATAATAGCAGAACTTTTAAGAGTAGGTAAAAACCATATACTGCATTAATGGTCAATTTTAAGATGGCCCTCTGCAGAATAACACAAATTTCCTTTTAAGCAAAAGTCCACTGGTCAATCAAATGTCATATGTTAAGTGATTTTGAAGAAGCTACTTTATTGATCTATAACATATCCAACATTAGGGGAGGAATAGAACTGTTTGCCAGTTGTTTTGGAATGTTATTTTTCCACTTAGTCCCGCAAAGTTAATATATTTATATAGCGAAAAGGAAATCTGCTGTGAGGAAATCTGTCAGAGTATGATTATTATTCCATCCTCAATGATATATCGAACTTTAAATTTATATGTATGTTTTTCTTTTTTTAAAGCACCTCAATGAAAAAGTAAATTATTTGTTCGAATTAATTTTGCCAATACTTTATGTTGAATTTTGAGAAATATCAAATAAATGTGCTTGGTCAATTTTGCACAAGAAACGGAAGATAACAGTTAGGCCTATATTTTTGCAGCCTCATGTCTAAATTAAAACTTTGATTTATCACTGAACAGTTGCTTTGTGTTTTAAATTCAAACTCTTTGTAAATCTGCGAAAAGAAATGGACCAATAGCAGTTTTAGGATTTTTGAAGTACCAGGTGTACTCGAAAACAAGAACCCAGGGATATCCAGCTGAAAATGTTCAATTGATGCTACATTAATTTTTTCCCTGTACGATATTATCATCAATTTCTATCACTGCCTATTTCTAAAACTATCTTCTATTTCTATAACTATCTTCGATTCCTAATACCATCTTCCATTTCTACAATTCAAATGTGACGGTTATATCACTTTTAAATCTTATTTTGTCGTTAGCATTAGCCGTTAAAGAATGCCTTTTTTAACTGTTAATCCGTTATATGGATTTCATCAAATGACTACAAGCCTGTTGCTGTCCTGAAGTGGTCTCCTAGGGTGCATTTAATGACCACTGCTTAAGCGACCGCTCACACTGGTCGCTTTGGGTCACTTTGTTTGCCATTGCCACCATTGACTGACGCCAAAGCCATTTGCCGACAAGCCATTTGGGTCGTGGCCTTTTTGATGGTTGGTCACTTATGGTAGTTCTCTGACAGCAATGATCACTTTGGCAGGTCACTTCCAGTGGTCACCCTGGGTGGTAAGCTGTAACATACCCCAACACTGTAAAACTTTACATGATACACTCTTAACGCAAAAGATTCTTGATGCTATATATAAAGAACCCACAGCCGAAAAAAGGTTCTAAATTTTTTCAAGGGTTCAACTGAATTGAAAAGGTTCAATACTCTGTGGGAAGGCCCTATGATAGGACCCTATGCTCTCAACTTGAGAGACAGGGGTTCCATTGTATGAGAAGATGGATTATCTAACTGGTATTTAGGTTGCTGTTGGAACCTTTTTTAAAAATTGAGTTATGAAACTTTCAGGGTTCCTCATCTATACCAGCTCATAGAACCCTTAAAGGTTCCATATAAAACCATTTTGTTAAGAGTGTAGCTACTGCTCAATGGCTGTTAAGTCATTTAAGCCACAGTGAAAATTCACAGTGTAGGTCTTCACGAAAGCTTCCCAGGTGGCCATCCAAACCCTTGTGTCAACGACAAGCTGCCTTTTTGTGCCATAATCACCTCGCTAAAAAGAGCCGGCACCAAAGGTGAGCGACCTCTAACACTCAATAGTCATTGTTATTAACGATTGATGGCAAAATGATGTTCTCATTTTGTCATCGCCAGCCTGAGCATCATATGGTTCAGAGTCTTCCCCATTAAGCCCATAATCCAAGTCTCACTTACTAATCCCATCACCTTTCAGCACTGGCATCGACAAGGTTTTCTGGTTATGTCCTATTTAGTATATTTTATTATACATGGTGGTATCAATATTAGTTAATGTGTAAAAACTGAGCAATCTCTCTGGTTTTTTACATCTTTCAAAATGTTACATCTAGCCAGCTCCGCTAAAGGTTTATGCCGGCATGGGTTCGAACCCCGAGTGGCGAACCCAAAATTTTCAGTGGACCTTCATGAGCAAGGTTAAAAGTTCCAGCTGGGTGTCCTTTGGATGAGTTGTTAAATTGGTAGCCCCTTGAATCAGTGTCTGTGATTGGCCAGTACAAGATCCCACACTTTTGGTAAATATGTAACATTTTGAGGACTCCTGCTCCCTCTCCTTTTCATCAATTAACTTTAAAAAGGCACAACTCTGACAATCTGGGCAGGCCACCAAGTGTCTTATGAGTTTGGCAAATACAGCCTTTCTTTTGCTACTTTCATCAGGAATTTACATAATATCGGTGTAGAAACAGAAATGCTTAAATGTATCATATCCAATTGCCCACTTGAGGTTCAGCTATAAGTCAAAATCATTATATTGTCTCCTATGATATTTCTGGTACTGCAAAATGAAGTTTACATTAACAGTTTGAAAGTCTGAGCCATCAATTGCTTAATCAGGCATTTGTCTGTCACGAGGCAAACTTCAAACAGTAATGCATTGATGCAATTTGCGACTGTACATAATGTGTGTCAGTACCACTCCATTTTATATGGCATTTCCCATATGACAGAAACAACACGGCTAAATTCAGCTGGGAACATGTTTGTACTTTTTGACAAACAGATTTCCATTTTGACAAAAGGTTTCTCATTTGGTGACAGGTTTCAATTGTGCTGATGCAGTTCTACTGAGGATTCCACAAGTGTGTGATAACACTGCAGTGTTTGGCACGCCCTCACTGGAGATCAGAAACAACCAAAAATGGAACACAAAGTGAAAAACGAAGCCAAAAACTATTTCCTTCTTGTTGTCATTTGTTGTCATGCCTCTCTTTGGAAACAAGTGCAGCAGACAAACCAAACAATACAAACACCAAAAGAGAAAGCAGATCACTCCGTGTGGAATACCAATGGTTGTTGGTCAGTGGCGTCCCTATGGGGAGGGGCACAGGGGGACCTGTGCCCCCCCAGGTGCCCCCATATGAACTTTCCAACTCTGACTATAATATACAGTTAGTATTGTGGGTGGCCCCCCAGAGATTCGCGTGCCCCCCCAGGTGCCCCCCGTTCGAGACCCCCCAGATACGCCACTGTTGTTGGTATATGGTGTTTCGATCGAAATGACAGGATACATGACACTGCCAAAACAATGTCGAGAGAGCTTTATAATTATACTTTCACCAGTCTACACCTGGTTCAGTTGAACATCAATAGAATTGGTAACTGAACAAGCAATGATGATGTACATGTAGTTACAATATGAGTATTCGAATTGGTCAATCTTCCACCTATCTGTCAATCTATCTGTCAATATATCTGTCAGTCTGTCTAACTGTCCATCTGTCTGTCTATCAATCTATCGATCTATCAATCTATCTAGCTGTCTGTATATCTGTCTAGCTGTCTGAATATCTGTCTGTCTCTCTATTTAATCTGTTTGTGTTTTACGCCTCTGCAGCACCTTATTGGGCTATATCGACTGTCTATTTAATCTATCTATCTATTGATCCGTTCTATTCTTTCTTCCTTTCTTTTTTTTTTCATCTAACTTTCAGTATCTGGTTACCTCTGCTAATCTGGTTTTTAACAGTAATCTTTATTGGCTGCCAATGGATCTGTCACAACAAATCTGTTTAAGGCCTGGTGCAAATTTTTGTGTATTTCAAGTGAAGCCAGGATTGTATCTGCTACAAAACCACACAAACTATATTTATTTCATCCCACAGTACCTTGTTATCTTTTTTAAAAACTATTTTGTCAGTAATTGTTTCAAATGTCATGGCAATCGGAGTATCGGTTCCAGATATCTGAGGTCTTGAGCATCCAGAAAATGCCAATTTTTTAGCATTTTAGCGTGACATGCGCATTTTGGGCAATGTTTAACCCTTCTTTTGGAAAAATATTTTTAACAATTTGTCAATGGAAAGTATTCTCAACTGTGGCCATGGGAGTTCTGGTTCTGTGACTATCAATTACAATCTGATGCTCTGTGTATTTGTCAAATAGTGTCAATGAGACTCCAAAGTGGCAAATGAAGCCAAAAATTGAAATTTTAGCAATTTCTGTTCAACAACTCAGTGTACCTTTTGGTTCTTGGTATTGCATGTAGTATTAGCTCTCCCAGCGCAGTTTGAGGATCCCTCTATTGCATATTAAACCTCATTTCCATGTAAACATGTCATAGGTACTTGTTTGCATCATATTTTCTTGCCTTGTAAAAATTGTCCCGACCCTAACACTAAGTTTGGTGTTGTACCAAGTCCCATCAAGCCAGGCTAGACACATTTTTTTACTACAAAGTTTTTCCTCGACAGTGACTGAAGTATCTAGCACTAAAAAGGATGCACCTGGCCTTCTGGGTTTTCAGCTAATGTTGAAAACTATGCATGTCCCGACCCTAACACCTCTGTCCCGACCCTAACACCTTCTGTTTTCCATCCCCATGTAATCTGGAACTTACAGGATTTAGGCTATTATGGCCTATGCAAGTTCTGTTTGTTATAAAAAATGGCACAAATGCCAAAAGAACTCCAAAAATAGTCTAGACCTGCAGGAATGGGACAAATAAAAAGTGATATTAATATACTATGAGATAATCAAATAACCTTCTTTGATGGATGTTAAAGCTATTAAAAGTTAGAAATTGACTAAGGAATAATATTAGACCAGCAAAGTTACTTGTCTAAGGCCACTGGTTGCAGTTTATGAATGTATTTTTGTGATTGTCTGCTAGTGTCCCGACCCTGACACCTCCAACAAAATGTTCATTGCCATGTCAGCATGTTATATTTCAATACTAATAATTATATCTATCAGAAATTTCTATACATACTAGGCTTTGTATGCAGAGTAACATTTTGTCATCTTTATAAGTTTTGAAATTTGTAAACCTTTTTTTGGGAAATATTCAATTCTACCTAGAGTAAAAATGGGCTAATCTTAAAAAAAACTACAGTTTTGAATATTGGAACAATTTAAACAGTTCTGTGTCCCACCGAAATATGCACACATATCAGTCATGGCCTAACAGGTTCAGAAAGTGATAAGATGTGACTAATACAATACTTATAAAAGAACTAAATCATGCCAAAATATTCTATGCTTTGTTGTTGCTTCTTCCACTGAAAACTTACAATAGCTATGTTGGAAATCATTACTTAACCCTGGTTTTGCTGTTTTTTGACTGCCACATATATGTACTTTGAATTGCAGAAGGATTCCAAGCAAAATTAACACCTTCATTTTTCACCAACTTGTCACGCTCTTATTTGCACCAGGCCTTAAGGGTGTAGATGAAATATATCCCAATAAACCAACTGCTGAAAATATCAATCCATCATTGAAGCATGTCGCTTGACCTTGACCTTCAAATATGTGAGTGTCCATTGGGATGAATAGTTTATTAGAAGATGATCATTATATTCCAGGGGCATCACAGAAATCTAAGGTCAGCTCCTTAGAGATGTTGGACATGATAAGTTGTAGGATTTATAGAATCTTAATAAGCCAGATGTCAGGGTGGCCAGATCTTGATAAGTCACTTCAATAAAGCTCATGGAGAGAGTTGGGGTCTCCTGGGTTCTAGCTGATATCAGATCAAAACATTCAATTTGTAAATCAGAGAGATATTGATCTACATGTGTGGAAATAGGGCAGACTGATCATGATCCGATCATCTAGAATGAGATTTTCCGATGTTTCATTAGCAAAGTATATGATACTGAATGTATGTTTGTACTTTTTTAAAACCAAAGGTGACATGCATAATGTAAGGCTAAGTTCAAATAATATCCACCAAGCACCTTCCTCTCTAGATAACATATACTCTTAATAAAAACAGACTGCTCAGCCGACCTAATGTAATACATTCAGTTGACGGACATGCTGATCATTCTTGATCTGCCTAACTCCCTGGAGGACAGCATACAGCTTGCAGACTCACATGGAATCATCACTGATCAACCTAGTACCTATCTATAGCCAACCTACCCATTTACACCTGGGTAGAGTGAAGCAGCGACTCAAAGAGGATCTAGTTATGTATATATATATCTTTTATGTACCAGCTGGTTTGCAACTGCCGCCTTGCTTGCACATGTGAATCCAGCATCACACCCACTTGACAGCAGTCTAAGCACAGATACCAATGTGTTTTTAGAGTGTACGTATGATCCCCAACACCGATTCACTACCACAGAAGTGCAGTCTTTGGACTCTTTGCAATGCTGGGAACATAATGCCTATTTTCTGAGTTGGGTGCAAAGCTCTTCTTTAAAGTACTCGAAAGAGGAGGACTGTGATTTGGCAAGGGAAAAAATTACATGGTTTGCTGTAAATAGGTTTGAGAGAAGTCAAGATGCAGAAATGAATTCTGAGATACAAGAAGTGCGCTTGATCATTGCTCTGTACTTTTCATACATTCCCATACAGCGGTGGTTAAATATTGACCATAGAAATTTTGTTGGCCAAAGACGCAAAAAGGTGTTGCCACAGTATATAATATCATGGAGTGCGTTTGGAGCTTGGGGGTAAAAGTAAAGAGTAAAACCAAAGTCACAGTGTTCTGCTGCCCTACAGTAAAACTAGTGAATTTACCTATCGATTGAAGTTTTTTGTTTCTTGTTCCTTTGTCATTTTCAGAATTTAGAAATACATCAGACAGAAATAGGAAACTATTTAATGCTAAAAGAATTGATACATTGCGATTATCATAGACTTCACAATGCTGGCGAACACTCAACAATTCAGGGACTTATTGTACAATGCACATGTAAGTGTATGTCATAGTACTTACAGGCACGAATTTATCAGATTGCAGAAAAAATAGACCATTCCAACAATTACATGACGGTCACAAAAAAGGTGGAAGTTTATAGTCTGCTTCCATGCTTATAATTGCAACTGCATGCAACTTTACATAGTACATACTTTCGGCTGACAGATTCAACTGATTATTCTTAATCCATCTCACTCCCCAGGGGAAATACAGCTAATGGTAACACATGGCACTATTACTGATCAACCCTGTACCTATCTATAGCCAACCTCCCAATTTACACCTGGGTGGAGTGAAGCAGTGATTTGACGAAGATCTTCATTTATCGTCCATGTCCCACCATCCCAGCTGGATTGCAACCACAGCCTTGCTTTCACATGTGAATCCAGCATCATACCCACTTGACTGCAAATGTCAGCACAGATACCAATGTCCTTTTGGGGTGTATGATCTTCAACAGCCATCCACAACCACAGAAGTGCAGCATTTGGACTCTTTACAATGCCAAGCACATAATACAGATCTTTCTGAGTTGGGTGCAAAGCTCTTCTTTACAGTATGCGAAAGAGGAGGACTCTGATTTGGCTAGGGAAAAATTACATGGTTAGCTGTAAATAGGTTTGGGGGAGTCAAGATGTAGAAATGAATTCTGAGTACACATGAAGTCCGCTTGATCATTGCTCTGTACTTTTCATACATTCCCATACAGCGATGGCTAAATATTGACAGCAGAAATTTTGTTGGCGAAAGATGCAAAAAGGTGTTGCCACAGTATATAATATTGTGGGTGGCGTTGGGAGCTTCGGGGTAAAAGGAAAGGATAAACTAAGGCATGTTGTTCCGCTCTCCTTACAGTACAACTGGTGAATTTTCCTTTCCATCTATTGAAGATTTTGACTTCTTCATCATTTGCAGAACTTAGAAATACGAAATAAGATAGAAAATTGTCATTCCGTTTAAAATGACCTAAAAATAATAGTGATGGTACTTGTAGAAAGAATGATTGGCCAAGAAACACAGGCCTGTACATTGTAGTATCAACCTAGGATTGTCAGTATGAGTATAATGCTGTTGTACACCCATGCAGGGAGTTGAGAAAGGCTAATGCTTGAACAGGTGCATGGTTAGTCTATGCGATAGAGTCAATAACATGGTGCCAAAAAATATATATTCTTTCAATTTGAAACACATTTAAACTATGGTAATTTTAAAGGGAACACCTCGTCTGTAGATAATTCATTGACCATACTGTCACATTTAAAATGCAGTCCTGTACCACTGTTTGGGTAAAAAATATATATACTGGGACAACTGGGTTGGACCTAGAAGCAACCCTTGGGTTACCCTCATATCTGGAGATCTGTCCAATGCCAGATAATTGTTTGTATTGGCAGAGTAGTGAATAGCTGTAGTGTCATACTCTATTGACTCAGATCTTGAATGGCTTGCTTCCTCATACTATTGGTTGTCGAAAACCATCGGTTCCAGAGAGAAGGCCGGGTTGCCGAACTTCCTATGCCGGAAGTATAATATATGTCCCCTAAGAGGGCCAACATTAGATGTCAAGGAGCAAGAGGGGCTTGGAGTTTTTTGAGATGAAAAACTTCTTGCTTAGTTTTAGTGAAATAAACCAATAAATAATTTCCAAGCAGTCTTGAAATAAGTAATTCCTGGTCGGGGTGCTTCTTAACATTGTGAAGCTTGATTCAGAAATAACTCCAAAGAACTGCCTTTCGCTGCAAGGCAGTTCCAACTCATTAGATGTTTTTATGAAGAAGTTGACAGAAATATCACTGTCAGAGGTGTTTAGCATTGTCTAAGGAAGCTGAAAACCTACCTTCATATTCTCTGTGGTGGGCCTCAAGGAAACGCTAAGTAATTATGAGTGGACGCTGCTTGTCTGTTACATAATCCAAGATTTTCTGAGTCTTGTTGCCTTCACAACGTGCATGGTATGGCGATCGCTGGCACCATTGTTGTTGTTGTTGCATAGCGCATGTCTAATTACCATTAGTTAGGCCCCCCCCCAGCTGTCATATGACCTTTTTGATAAGCCACTTATTGACAGATGTCAGGACGATGCAGTGCAGAAACCTGCCTTTCTCAATGATAAAATAGTGCATATGTATTCAATTGAGGGCGACACTAGTACTACATTTCACCACAAAACGATCAAAGTTCACTGACAGGTGGCATAAATACACGTGCTTGTAACCACGTGGGTTTATTTACTAAACAAGGGCAAGTGAGCTCTGATTTGTTCCTTTGATGCGCATGTTTCTTTGTACAATAACAGGCAGCCATTTACAGTTGTTTGAAGGACTCCTGAAGACTGAAATTCGCCGATTTTTTAAGGTTAGACTAAAAGCTATCATGTGCGCAATGTAACTATTAGGGAACAGCAGTTCATTGCTTTATACTGCTGCATTCTGCGAAGTTTGATAGGCAGGCTAGATTCTGGGAATGCTGTGGGAGGCTAATTTTTCAGCTGATTTGTTGAACTTCTTGATTCTACAAAGGAAGTGATTCAGTCTGCGTCGCAAGGGCTCCGCAAAAGCCCCGATGCAGATGTTTGGTTTAGATTCAGAAACAAACATTTAAGGACATCACACCCTGTCATCACACACTGAAAACAGCATTTAATATTCACCTTTACCCCTCAAAGAATAACTTCTCGTCAAAGAAAACTGGCCCGGAAAGTTGATCTTGCATCAGAGGAGAGTGGACATCAAGACGCATTATGAGAAGATTTTGGAAACTTTAATGCTAAAGGATACACTATGAAATACTGTAATAAGATGAGCAGTACATGGAATTCTCCCAACAAAATGAGACAGCAAAATAAAAATGACACCTAGGAAACTGTGTGCATGTATTTTGTCAGAAACTAAATAAAGAATTGCCAAATATCATCACATTCCGAAGGCAGGGACTAAAGCGTGCAAGAGGGGAGCAAAAGGGGATTCAAGAGGGAATGCAAGGATGGCTGATTTAGGGGGCGAGGGCAATTGCCCTCTTGTCTCCCCAACCCGCCCCGACTCCCCCCCCCCCGCCTCTGGCTAAGCCACTGTTATTTGCTTGTTACGAAGTGAGCATTCGGGTTAAGTACAGTACGCACTCAGTATTGAATACCATTTGATTGCCACAGGATTGTTGTTTGCTATTGGTGGTCGATGAATGGCAAATTGATATCAATGCCAGGTCAGTGCATGGGTTTTGCATACTTGGGTTAACTGTTGATTGGTTTTTCAATAACGAGTAAGCAGTCATTGACAGGCTAAAAGGTTGTGAGGTGCACTTGGCTGATGTAGAAGTTGTTACAAGAGCTCTTGAGCAATTACTGGCCGATTGATAAGCACCAGGAATCAGCAACGGAGTCAATTTACCACAGCACCACTAAAATACGATAACAAGCATTAGTTAAGACCTAGTTGGAACATCTACATTGCTGCGACATTGTGATAATGTCACGATGTTTTTGAAAATTACGTAAAATTGTATGTTAGAAATTATGTTGTCACATGGTTGTAGAGCAAGGTCAAACATATGCCGTTATTATGTGATGTCTCGGCTGTCAACATTAATTATGACAACATCATTTCTAACATACAATTCAACAAAATTTGGCACAACGTTGTGAAAAAACCTCAGTGTTGTGTTCATTTGTGACAACATAATTTCTACGTACATTTCAATGTGACCAACAGACGAATCCTCCACCAACTAGCATCGTTGTGTTTACTTTTTATGCCCCTTGGGGAATTCTCTGATCAATAAAGGTAAAGAAAATGTAATATAAAACTAGAAATATTTGATTAAGCTACAAAAATTTAATGCGATTTGACCAAGTGTGGAAATTTGCACTTCAAATATGGTTGATGATTGATTTATCAGACAATCCAAACTTAGACAATGTGAGCACAACAAAGTTTGCAGATATAGGCTCTAAGGCACACTTCACAACTCAAATTGCTTGATAACAATGCCATGCCGTTACAACCAATATACAAATTAAGTAAGCGAAAATACAGGACAGACAAAACTCCCCATCACATCCCCACAAATGAGTATAGTGCTCTGACACTCCCACTAGAAACCAATTTACCCCACTGAACCAAGCCAAGAAAAGGGTTTGGTTTGTGGTTTGCAAAGGCATCCTCAGGTCACCGGGGTCAAATATGTTTGCTTCTTCTTGCCCTCATATGTGGCCCAACCCTACTCACCCCCTTTGCACCCCTTTCTTTGCTCTGCCTTATTAGGGCATCCGAGAATAGCACAGGATGAACCAATCAGAAATGAGGAATTGCTATATGGAGTAGTAAGCAGTAAGTAAAAGGGAAACAATTTCTCAAACGTTTTTCCTTCTGTTATCGAAATTACTTATCAATGGAATTAACCCATAGTCTTCACTTCTTTTATTACTCATTTAAAGCAAAAATGAGTATCTCTTCAAGCTGTCTCGATTGTCTACATTTGATTGCAAGGTCTATCTATAAGAATATATATAGCGTTCTTACTGCTTATAGACCAATCAATTAACCAGTCTGTCCTTTATCTATCTATCTATCTATCTATCTATCTATCTATCTATCTATCTATCTATCTATCTGTCTATCTGTCTATCTGTCTGTCTAGCTGTCTAGCTGTCTATCTGTCTGTCTAGCTGTCTAGCTGTCTGTCTGTCTATCTATCTATCTACCTGTCTATCTATCTATCCATCTATCTATCTATTTATACATTTTAGTTATCTATCTGTGTACTACAAGCCTGACAGTCAATCCACAAATCCATATATATTATATCTATCTCCATTTTGTTCGTCAATTGCTGCAATATATATTGCACAATTTTTCATCAGCTCTGTTGGAATATATAAATTGGTCATAGATGAGGAAGTGAGTGTACTATATATGGAGGTGAAATATACCACTAAGTCTGGACTGAACTGTTTCTTCTGTGCTTCCTTATTTTTTACCCCACTCTGGGGGTTACTGGACGGAAGCGCATGAATCTTCCCTGGGCCGCCACCCAAATCCAATATGTCGCGATCGAACCCACTGTTTGCCACTGTGGAGGCTCCTGTCGTGAGGCTATTTATCCTCTATCATTTGCTGATATACGGAGCCTGAAAAAAATTCAATATCGCCGGTTGCAGATTGGCGATTGATTCTCCTCTAGCCATTGCTACTACAACTTAACACCTCGCCTCGCCATAAAAGATTGCCAATCAATATGGCCGATCTATACGCCAACACTGTCAAGCCAGCTCCTAGATTTGCATGAGTCCACAACAACCAGAGTATTACACACCATTTAAATTCCTAACAAAAATGTAACAAAAATGTCACAAAGATGTAACAAAAATGTAACAAAAATGTCACAAAAATGTCACAAAGGATAGCAAAGCGTTTGTTTTTTTTTACTCCGCAGCAGCACACAGTGCGACAAACTGTTTTGTCACAATGACGCTGATTGTGCAAAGCTTTCCACAAGACATCGATCCACTTTCATGTGCTATAAGGTTCAGTGTGTTGTCCTTTTAGTGACAATATCCCGATGAGAGACCAAATTTATGACAGAGCCCACCTTGTTATGGGACACTCTCTTTCAGCCACATACCATGTAAAAAAAAAGGAGGTCATTCCTAAATCAGATGCTGATGGCATCTAATGACTAATGTAAAAAAATAAATAGAAACTCTTGATTTTCCATCTTATAGAGTATTGATCGCACAGTTCAGCTGAAAAGAAAAAGAAGATTCAAACTAATGACACTACTTTTAGAAATCATTTATGCAATTTTATCAATTTACCATTCAGAAGTTGGGTGTAAGAAACTATTGTCAATTTGTACTACTAATTGATAATTTCAATTAAATTAAACATGGATGGACATCAAAATTGTGCAATCAATGACTTTGGCCAATTTCAAGAAATGTATCTATATCATACATTTCTCACCTGTGTACAATAATAATGTTATTGTCGAAAAATGTGCAAGAAATTCTATTGAAGAGAAAGAAGGCCAACAAGAACCCAATCACTACATCTAAAAACTTGCTGAACTAACAATATCAGATTGGTTAAAACGATTGGAAGATAACATTTGATTGAACAGTAACCAATATTAAGTTTAGGTTTTCATGACAATTTTCTTGGTTGAGCATTAACCATTTGGTTGGTATGTGATGTTTATTGACAGATACATTTATTGTGACTACCAATCTGTTTTGGCAGTGCAAATGTGTATCTGCTTATCTGTCTGGCTGTGTGTCTAAACAGTGTGTATCTGAATGTCTATACAATGTATATATCATAACTGCTGGTATATCTTATGTGGTTGCACCACAAGTGATTGTGATTCAGACTATAAATCAATCACACTTTCGGACTAGCTCCTGTCGCGAGCCTTTCAACGCTGACCGTGGGCTCGAGTGAGCCATTGAGTCAATCGCAAGCCTATTGCGGAGTGGAAAGGATCAATGGGATCATGATCCCCTCGTTAGGCCTTTTTAGTAATCACTATCATGCCAAATGCAGGAGCATAACCCCCCAAACACCAATTACCATATTAACAGGCCTTCATGAAGGGTCGGAAGTGTTACTGACATGCCAGGGTTGCACACAAGATATGATGGGGAGTATGATCATGATACATGATACAAAAGCTTGTACATGGTAGTATTTTGATTTGGTAGTGTAAATACATCCAAAATTTCATGAAAATTCACTGACTTTTATCTGATAGATTCTCTCCTGAATGACAATTTTTTAAATATTTTATCTAATGGAGTTCATGCATTTATATTACAATTTTGTGAAAATTATGTATAGAAAAAAAGTTGTCACAATATTGTGAAGCAACGTCATGGATATGAAATTTGTATGTGATGTTGTGGAAATATTTCCTAATGTTGTGAAAAAAAACCCAGTTGTGGCAACATAATTTCTTCCTTACATTTCTTCATGACCAACGATGCGCAATGTTGTGTTTGGGTTGGTTATCAACAACTATCTACACTATACAGTATATTATTCTAAGTAGGGTTCACTACGAATACAACAAAATAAATGCATTTGAGGAACACACATAACTCAAAGGATGATGAGTGACACTTGGGTATGTGTTTTGTCCTTTCTTTGAGGTCAGCTTTCAGCCCAAATTTGTTAATGCCACAGCTGGAGACAGACATAACCAGTCATAAGCAAAAATAGTGAATATTTAATACCAAATGTAAACATAATTGTGGCTTGCAGTATATCTCATTGATAAATATCTTCCTGCTGCACAAACAATCTCCTTACTTACATTTATCATTTTCCTTGTAATCTTCACAACAATTTACTCTTACTAATAAGAGTAAGTCACTTAATACAGAGAGAGAGATTGGCAGAGGCATTACCTGAACTTATGTTGGACAGCAGTTTCAATCACCCCTTTGCCTCATTGCTGTATCCTCCTCCTGTCTTAATTAGCATAAAAAGGACAAACAAGACTTAAATCTCCAATCATCCATCTATCCAGACAAATTTATAGATAGACAGACATATAGATGCATGTAAACAGACAGATAGATGGATAGAGAGCCAGATGGAGAGATTTGAAAACAGTTTATTTAGTCCAATTCTGTCACCTGTCAAAATTTACATTACATTTAGGTGACCTTAGTATCTTTTTGTTTCTGTTTCACTGAATACAGTCATTTTATTTTGGTAATGGTGGTCCTTTTGGTCAAAAAGTTCACAATGGGCTACTTAACAGAGGCAATTTATGCACTACGCAATGCAACCCAATTATGCGTTTTGCCATTGTACGACTAAGTCGATGTGGCACGAGGGACAGCTTAAAGCGCTTCCTTGCCTCCTTTATTTTCCTGGGTCAGGTGGTCCTTTCTTAGCGGCCATTCTTTGTAATGGCCACCGGATGACAGGGACCAGAAGTCATCATCACTTGCAGGTGTTCCGCCAAATGTCAAAGTGATAATCCACCTGCCAAATGCCCTAAAAGCCCTAATGGCCGACTAACGTTTCCCTGCATGAGATCCACACAACTTTTTTAAGTTCCGTCATCTTTCTGCACTAACATCAATATTAGATTTAAGGGAGGTACTTAGGTGTAAAACTGCACTCAACAAAATAAATCTCCTACAATTTGATACAAAAACCCTGATTGATTTTTTGGCTTGTCCTCCAGATCATTCAAAATCAAGTAAACTTGTTGAAATACCATAAGAAAAAACTTGGTATTTCAGAAAACCAGTTTAGTCCAAACTGTTTAGGACTAAAACTGGAAAAAAAGGACGGATGAATGAATTACAGTCGATGAATTCCAAGTGCTAACAGAAATGTACTGGAATGTACCTCGTGAGGTCATATCCCTTTTCTTGCCACGTTATTCTGCATGACTCATAAGTAGTTAGCGAGGTCATAAGATATATAGTACTTGCAATGCTATCAGGACAAGGCACTAAATGAATCACACCACTCATCACCAATGACATTGACAGTTCATTTCAATGTGTTTGACACGGTCTGTTAAATTGTGATGTTGTTGATGTCCACAAACGGCTTAATGTAACTAAGTACTCTAGTTTCTTAGCTGAAAGAACGAGATGTTGCAACTCAACAATCAACATTGTTGTGCTGTCTTTAAAAAAGTCTTGTCATAGTACTATGAAATCGCAGGAAAAAACTATTTAAGCGAAATTAATACAATGTGCAAGTTAAATAGATAAACCATAGATATGGAAAAGTATGTGTATGTCAGCAGCCCACTGTGGTGAGCTTGATAATTTATTACAATATCTATACATGAACATTGCAAGAATGTTGATATGCTATTTACATCTGTCGCTACTATAAATTCAGTATTCATCCCTATCAGTGTCATTTCGATCTGAACACTATTGGTATTCCACACAGAGTATTCCGCTTTCTCTCTCGGTATTCAGATTGTTTGTTTTGTCTGCTGCACTTGTTTCCAATGAAAGGCATGACAACGAATTACAACAAAAACAAAGTACTTTTTGGCTTCGTTTTTCACTTTGTTGTCAGTTTTTTGGTTGCTTCTGATCTGTGGTGAGGGCGTGTCAAACACTGCAGTGTTATCACACACTTGTGGAATCCTCAGTAGAACTGCATCAGCACAATTGAAACCTGTCACCAAATGGGAAACCTTTTGTCAAAATGGAAATCTGTTTGTCAAAAAGTACAAACATGTTCCCAACAGAATTTATTCTTGTGGTCTCTACTTTATCATCAACGCTTCCCAATTAATTATGTAGAATTGTATGTTAGAAATGATGTTTTCACAATGTCACATGGTTGTAGAGCAAGGTCAAAGATATGACGTTAGTATGCGAATAGATGTTGTGGCTGTCAACATTCTGACAACATCATTTCTAACATACTAGACCCAGTGCCATCTTTAAGACGTGGATGGACTGCTTACCGGGGATCACTGCGGGAGACATTCCAACACTGATCGTCGTGAAACACCTACTCAAGAAATACCAGAGGCATAACGGATAAGATCCAATAACTTCCTTTAATAAACATTCATCGAACAGTTACAGAATCATGAATGTAACGAACAATAGATTGACCACTCTTTTTAACGTCCAATCTAATTTTAAGATGCGAACAATAACCTGAAGAATTTAGATAGTTTACAATAAGACACCATCTCAATCGACCATGACTTCTAGGTTCCTAAGGAAACCTTTAATCATACCTCTCACAACGATACCTCTTACCTGACGTTCGTCCTTCCATCAGGGAGAGAGGAGCGCCCGTGCCGCCTGGGCAGGGGCGCGTTCTCTTCTGCTCGGGCAAACCAAGCTTACCCCTAGGATTTACGTTAGGGTGCTTTGCGGCTGCGCAAAAACACAGAGCTAATGGTTGCTATGGAAACCATGAGGACGAGCTTATTTCTTAGTTCTTTTCTAGTTACTTTACAATTTACACAATAATATGGCTGTTATCACGATTTACACAATAATAAGGTAGATAACATTATAACTTTCATTTACCACTATTAAATAGTTACAGTTAAGATTAGAGGCATATGGTGATTTCGTGTGAGAGACGGATGTCCTTCGCACCTTAAAGGCAAACCCAGTGCCAAGACGCGAAGACACCTCTGAGGTTAGAAGCCTCAGTGGTGACACCAGGAGTCAGTTGTTTTAATGAATCTACTGACTTTCTTCATTTCAACTGGCTAAGTCGACTAGTTGATAACTTTTCAACTGCAACTGACTGAAGTCATTTCAACTGACTTCAACTGACTTTTAAGTGATTATCAATTAACAAACCTTAAAAAAACCTAGTTCTTTGCCAAAATGAATAAGGAGAGTTCACACAATGGATGAGATTTATAATTCAAAAGGAAATTTCAGACAATATTCAGCTGATATTTAACCAACCGTCTTATGCGATTCAGTAATCTCTAGTTTCACTTGTTTAGACCTGTCAACTGGTCAGCCAGTTAGCCCAAAATCTGAGGGTTGTCACTGACTGGCTGCAGCCATCACCTTGGGTCGCCGTGTCTGGCAAGCTAGTCGGTTTGTTGCAGCTTTATAACCTTTTCAGAGTCCCAAGAAGTGGAAATATCTTCTGTTTTTTTTTTAATCATTTTTACAGAATAACATGTTGCCAGGTATACACAATGTCATGTTCTTTTTCCTATCAACTGCTACAATCATGTAAATTGAAGAAAAAAAATCTTAACATTTTAGAAATTAGGCCTATATTCAGGCAAGTCAGAGAACAACAAAAAGTCTCCTGAATGGTGCTTTCAATGACAATTTTTCAGCTTGCATAAGTAAGTAAGTAAGTAAGTTGTAGGAATTTATAAGCACTTGTAACACAAGTAAAGTCAAGTCAATGAGCAAATCTCACACGAATTTTCAAGCTTTTGTAACCAGCTGGTGTGTTTTCAAAAATCATTTCTATAAAAGTATTATGAAGCTATCTGAATAGGAATTAAATAATGTCAAAGAAAAGGACACAAAACAAAGGCAGGAACTTGTTAGAACTCTTTTGTAATCCAATTGCTGAGGGACCAATTAGCTCAATTGCACTTCAAGTGTCACCCAGCAGAAGTGTTAAACTGATGTGGTTTGAACAAATCAATCCAATTGAACAAAGCAGCAACTGAAGCAAAATTCCCTGCATGATTGCAATACAATAGATTGCTGCTGTATAATAGCTCTTTGTCAGAACCTGCTGCTGCTTTTAGGCAACTGACGCCAGTCAAATCAACCACTGACGACGGCGACGGGCGTTTGTTAGCATGACGACGACTTCAACGGACCAATTATGACGGACGACGACGATCAATGACGACGACTCGGGGGTCTATAACATACAGTTCTAGGTAATTTGGAACAATATTTTTAAAAACCTCAGTGTCATGTTCACCTTGTGGCAACATGATTTCTATGGTAAATTTCTATGTGAAAAACAGACGAAACCCCCACCAATTAGCACCGCTGTGTTTACTTTTTGTGCCCCTTGGAGGAATTCTCTCACCAAAGGTAAAGAAATGTATGACAAAACTAGCAATATTTAGATTCTAAAAGTAATAATTCTCACAATAATAAGCAAAAATGCAGTATTGTAAGCGCACCACTAAAAACTCCCCATCACATCCACACAAATGAGTGGCGCTTTGACACTCCTACCAGAAACCAATTTACCCCCACTGAACCAAGCCAAGAAAAGGGTTTGGTTTGTGGTTTGCAAAGGCATCCTCAGGTCACTGGGGTCAAATATGTTTGCTTCTTCTTGCCCTCATATGTGGCCCAACCCTACTCTACCCCTTTGCAACCCTTTCTTTGCTCTGCCTTATTAGGGCATCCGAGAATAGCACAGGATGAACCAATCAGAAATGAGGAATTGCTATATGGAGTAGTAAGCAGTAAGTAAAAGGGGAACAATTTTTCATACGCTTTTCCATCCGTTATCGAAGTTACTTGTCAATGTAATTACAAACCCGCAGTCTTCACTTCTTTCATCATTTCACATCGAAATCTAAATATGCATTTCTTTTAGCTGTCTCAATTGTCTGTATTTGGATTGCAAGGTCTATCTATAGGAATATATATAGCACTCTACAGCTTATCAATCAACCAATCAATCAATCAGTCCGTCCTCTATCTATATCCATCCAGCTGTCTATTTATATATCTATCTGTCTGTCTACTTACTTATCAGTCTGCAAGCCTGATATTCAAATAAACAATCTATAGAGGCCTATATCGTATCTACCTCCATTTTGTTGGTCTATCGCAGAAATATATACATGTATAAATTATACGATTTTTCGTTAGCTCTGATGGAATATATAAATTGGTCATAGATGAGGAAGTGAGTGTACTATATATGGAGGTGAAAAATACCACTAAGTCTGGACTGAACTGTTTCTTCTGTGCTTCCTTCTTTTTTACCCCACTCTGGGGGGTTACTGGACAGAAGCGCATGAATCTTCCCTGGGCCGCCACCCAAATCCAATATGTCGCGATCGAACCCACTGTTTGCCTCTGTGGAGGCTCCTGTCGTGAGGCTATTTATCCTCTATCATTTGCTGATATACGGAGCCTGAAAAAAATTCAATATCGCCGGTTGCAGATTGGGAATTGATTCTCCTCTGGCCATTGCTACTACAACTTAACACCTCGCCTCGCCATAAAAGATTGCCAATCAATATGGCCGATCTATACACCAACACTGTCAAGCTAGCTCCCAGATTTGCATGAGTCCACAACAACCAGAGTATTACACACCATTTAAATTCCTAACAAAAATGTAACAAAAATGTCACAAAGGAAAGCAAAGCGTTTGTTTTTTTTACTCCGCGCCAGCACACAGTGCGACAAACTGTTTTGTCACAATGACGCTGATTGTGCAAAGCTTTCCACAAGACATCGATCCACTTTCATGTGCTATAAGGTTCAGTGTGTTGTCCTTTTAGCGACATTATCCCGATGAGAGACCAAATTTATGACAGAGCCCACCTTGTTATGGGACACTCTCTTTCAGCCACATACCATGTAAAAAAAAAAAAGAAAAGTTCCTCAATCAGCTGCTAATAGCTTCTGATGTAAAAAAATTCATGGAAACTCTTGATTTGCCATCTCATAGACTATTGATTACAAAGTTCAGCTGAAAATAAGAAGATTCAAACACATGAAGGTACTTTTAGACATCATTTATAAAGTGTTATAGATTCACCCTTCAGAAGTTGGTTGTAAGAAACTATAATTGTCTATTTGTACTACTAATTCATGCTTTTGATTAAATTAAACATGGATGAACATCAAAATTGTTCAACCAATGACCTTGGAAAACCAATTTCAAGAAATGTATCTATATCATACATTTCTCACCTGTACACACTAATTAAATTATTGTTGAAAAATGTGTAAGAAATACTATTGAAGAGAAAGAAAGACAACAAAAATGCAAATCACAACACCTCAAAACTTGTTTGCAGACAACAAATAATATCAGATTGGTTAAAACGGTTGGTCGTCAACCATGGAGGATAATGATTGAACAGTAACCAATATTAACTTCAGGTTGTCATGACAATTTTCTTGGTTGAGCATTAACCATTTGGATGGTATGCTATACTTTATTCATCAACGGATACATTGACTGTGACTGTCATCTGTTTTGGCATTGCAAATGTGTATCTGCTTATCTGTCTAGCTATGTGTCTAAACATAACAGTGCGTATCTGTCCATCTATATATCATAACTGCTGGTATATCTTATGTGGCACAAGTGATTGTGATTCAGACTATAAATCAATCAGACTTTCGGACTAGCTCCTGTCGCGAGCCTTTCAACGCTGACCGTGGGCTCGAGTGAGCCATTGAGTCAATCGCAAGCCTATTGCGGAGTGGAATAGATCAATGGGATCATGATCCCCTCGTCAGGCCTTTTTAGTAATCACTATCATGCCAAATGCAGGAGCATAACCCCCCAAACACCAATTACCATATTAACAGGCCTTCATGAAGGGTCGGAAGTGTTACTGACATGCCAGGGTTGCACACAAGATATGATTGGGAGTATGACTATGATACATGATACACAAGCTTGTACATAGCAGTATTTATTGGGGGGTTTGGTAGTGTAAATACATCCGAAATTTCATGAAAATTCACTGACTTCTATCGAATAGATTCTCTCCTGAATGTCAATTTTTTAAATATTTTATCTAATGGAGTTCATGCATTTATATTACAATTTTGTGAAAATTATGTATAGAAAAAAAGTTGTCACAATATTGTGAAGCAACGTCATGGATATGAAATTTGTATGTGATGTTGTGGAAATATTTCCTAATGTTGTGAAAAAAAAACCCAGTTGTGGCATCATAATTTCTTCCTTACATTTCTTCATGACCAACGATGCGCAATGTTGTGTTTGGGTTGGTTATCAACAACTATCTACACTATACAACAAAATGAATGCATTTGAGGAACACACATAACTCAAAGGATGGTGAGTGACACTTGGGTATGTGTTTTGTCCTTTCTTTGAGGTCAGCTTTCAGCCCAAATTTGTTAATGCCACAGCTGGAGACAAACATAACTAGTCATAAGCAACAATAGTGAATATTTAATACCAAACGTGAACATAATTGTGGCTTGCAGTATTTCTCATTGATAAATATCTTCCTGCTGCACAAACAATCTCTTTACTTACATATATCAGTTTCCTTGTAATCTTCACAACAATTTACTCTTACTAATAAGAGTAAGTCACTTAATACAGAGAGAGAGATTGGCAGAGGCATTACCTGAACTTATGTTGGACAGCAGTTTCAATCACCCCTTTGCCTCATTGCGGTATCCTCCTCCTGTCTTAATTAGACCCAAAAAGGTCATAGAAGACACAAATCCTCAATTATCCATCTATCCAGACGGATTTATAGATAGACAGACTTATAGATGCATGTAGCAGACAGATAGAGAGGAAGATAGATGGATAGAGAGCCAGGTGGATATATTTGAAAACAGCTCCCTTAGTCCAATTCTGTCACCTGGTAACCTTTATATTTTACATTTAGGTGACCATAGTATCTTATGTTTCTGTTTCACTAAAATGGAGACATTCTTAATCTACCAATGGTGGTCTTTTTGGTCAAAAAGTTCACACTGGGCTACTTAACAGAGCCAATTTATGCACTACGCAATGCAACCCAATTATGCGTTTTGCCATTGTACGGTGCAGTCGACGCGTCACGAGGGACAGCTTAAAGCGCTTCCTTGCCTCCTTTATTTTCCTGGGTCAGGTGGTCCTTTCTTAGCGGCCATTCTTTGTAATGGCCACCGGATGACAGGGACCAGAAGTCATCATCACTTGCAGGTGTTCCGCCAAATGTCAAAGTGATAATCCACCCCCCGAAGGCCCTAAGGGCCCTAATGGCCGACTAACGTTTCCCTGAGATCCACACAACTTTTTTAAGTGCCGTCATCTTTCTGCACTAACATCAATATTAGATTTAAGGATGGTACTTTATAGAGTATAACTGCAAATACAGTCAGACCAAGAATTATTCAGACTATTTTGTTGTTATTTTAAGGTATTACCAAGTAAACCAATGAAACATGCACTTGAAAACATCCTTGGCATTACATGTAACCTGCACAAAACAAATTTATTGCAAATTGGCAATTAATGTGATTAAAAAAGCTGCTTTTGTTAACTCCATGTACCAAAAATTATTCAGACACTTTAACAATGTCGTAGAAAGTGAACTATTTACTATCATTTGTTAGTATTTATATCAAAATAATGTTCGTAAACTACCAAGGGACCATTATGACTGCATGGAATGACAGGTGTGACCATCAATTGAGAAAATTAGGATAAATATTGGAGATAAACATTATGTCCAGTTTATCACATTTTTATGCTCTCTTTACCCTCAAATATGCCTTGTATTGATTCAAATTGCTTTAGTTTACCTTAGTATTGTATTCTTAAAACTTTGAGTCACAATATGAAACATTGAAGGCTGCATATTAAGTTCAGTGCTCTTTTGTAATTATTTGTCCAATTTTACTAAAACAAAAAATATGTCCATGTGGCACCAAAATCTCAAATATTTTCGGAAAGCAAGATTCATTATCTATTTCAAGCTATATTCCATGCATGGTCCGAACAGCAACTCAATGGGGCAATTTGTACTTAATTTGGGAAGGGGGCAAAAATGTGGTTCTTCAGTCTTCAGCCTCAATGCTATTCCAATGGAGATTGCTCCATGAAAGCACACTATAGTTTTAGTATGGCATACCATTTGTAAACAACTGGCGTAGATGGGCTATCCTGTATGCAATAGAGTGAACAACCTTAGGAAGGCCATGCAACTTTATTTTAAGTGATTTGCTGGATTGCAGTGGCTCAATGGGCACGGATTCAGAGAGCAGTTGGAGCCAAGAACAAAAGGAAAATACGAAAGTGCATAAAATTTTTCAAGTTAGCCTGTATTTCAATTTTATTTAGATAGAACAGTTAACAATTGCCATTTCATGATATTCTGAAATATTTCCAATTGACATCTGACAGATTTCAGCCACATTTGTCAAGAAAATGTGATAAACTGAATGAGATGTTTATCTCACATATTCATCCAAATATTCTTAACCGATGACCACACCTGTCATCCAATGTGGCCAAAATGATCCCATGGTAGTTTATTAGCAATATTTGGGATAAAAATTAGTAAATAGTTCACTTTCTACAACTTTGTAAAAGTGTCTGAATAATTTCTGGTTCCTGAAGTCGACAAAAGTAGCTTTTTTCATCCAATTTTGTGTCCGTTTGCAATAAATTTGTAAATTTGTATTGGACAGGTTACACTTAATAACAAAGATGATTTTGACTTTATGTTTCATTGCTTACTTTGTAATTCTTCAAAATAATAACAAAACAGCAAGCGTCTGAATAATTCTTGGTCTAACTGTAAGTACTCATAATTTTTTGTCTATACATTTGAGCAATATGAATAATAATACGTCCGAACCCAACTTTGTAGTGCTATCGCTTCCATAAAGGAGCTTGGGCATGGTACTATAACATGGCAGAAAAGAAACGCGCAAAGATAAAAATGGAAAAGTAAAATAGATAAAACATGTGGAAAAGTAGGTTAGCAGCCCACTTTGGTAGGCCTGTGAAGTTCTTGCAACATTATCGTTGCAAAAATTTAGATGATGCTATACATATCACTGTTATGAATTCGGTATTTACAGTACAAATTTCTAAAAGTGGCTCGTCATTTAAAATCTAGCCTTAGCTATCCATCCATAGCCATTCCAAGCTAAACAAGCTACCCTTATCCATAGCTAGCCATAGCTATCCACAATTACTATTGTTTAAACAAGGGGTAAAGAAATTCCAGAGTATACAAAAGAATAGAAATGGATAGCTATGGATAGATATGGATAACACTAGTAATGAATAGCTATAGACAGCTAAGTTGAGCCACATTTATAAATTAGTACTTTACCCCCGTCGTTTCAATCTATACAACATTGGTATTCCATACAGAGTATTCCGCTTTCTCTCCTGGTATCTGTATTGTTTGGTTTGTCTGCTGCACTTGTTTCCAAAGAGAGGCATGACAACAAATGACAACAAGAAGGAAATAGTTTTTGGCTTCGTTTTTAACTTTTCTGTCTATATTTTTAGTTGTTTCTGATCTGTAGTGAGGACGTGCCAAACACTGCAGTGTTATCACGCACTTGTGGAATCCTAAGTAGAACTGCATCAGCACAATTGAAGCCTGTCACCAAATGAGAAACCTTATGTCAAAATGGAAATCTGTTTGTCAAAAAGTACAACGTGTTCCCAACAGAATTAGGCTTGGTGTTTCTGCGATATCATCAACAGCTTCCCGATTGGCAAACGGAGATAATATAAATTGTAACACAGACTGATGAGTCCTGATGGATGGAATACAGTGACATTTTGTGACGTATATATTAAAGTAATTTGAACTTTCTAAGAAGTACAGTGAAACACAATATGAGACGAAAGACTTGTTGCAAAGTTGAAATAACATTCATGTTATTTAGATGCAGTAAATAGGAGATTATATGATTGACTACAGCTGTGGTCCTTAGAACACATCATATTTACTATTTATATTAAAACTTTCCTCACTCTAACAAAATGCAAACTTTGATAATATATCTTTTCTCTAGCTTTGTGTGCATGAAACCTGGTCAAACAAATCTTGTAAAGGCTAGCTAATATTTCAAACTGCTTCACACAGTGGGTACCGATCAATCAAATTGTAAGCATAGAAAAACTGCTCCAAAAGTATGTCCCAACACACCATTGTGGTGCTTCATTTAGAATTAACTAGGGTATGGCACTCTGAAATGGCAAAGAGAGAACAGCCACAGAAAATAATAGAATCTACATGTTAAATAGATAAAACATTAATTTGCGAATGTGAGTTAGTACCCATTGTGGTAGGCCTACAAAGATATAGCAACACATTTACATGAACATTGCATGTATAATTGTATGTTGATATGATGTGCAATATATTTGTCTGCCACTGTCATAAATTCAGTATTCATTGTTGTCATTGCAATCTATACACCATTGGTATTCCACACAGAGTATTCCGCTTTCTCTCTCGGTATCTGTATTGTTTGTTTTGTCTGCTGCACTTGTTTCCAAAGAGAGGCATGACAACAAATGACAACAAAAAGGAAATAGTTTTTGGCTTTGTGTTTCACTTTGTTGTCTGTATTTTTGGTTGTTTCTGATCTCCAGTGAGGGTGTGCCAAACACTGCAGTTTTATCACGCACTTGTGGAATCCTCAGTAGAACTGCATCAGCACAATTGAAACCTGTCATCAAATGGGAAACCTTTTGTCAAAATGGAAATCTTTTTATCAAAGAGTACAAACACTTTCCCAGCTGAATTTAGCCGTGTTGTCTCTGTTATATCATCAACAGCTTCCCCAATTGGCAAACTTTGTCAAATGGAGATGAATTGTAACAAAAACTGACTAGTTCTGACAGATGGAATACAGCGACACATTGTGTCGTTTATATTATAGTTCTTTTTACACTCTAAACATGCACTGAAAAAGCTGAAATTAATAGTAAATTGATTTATATGCAATGTAAATGTTGAGAGATTGATCGACTGCAGCTGAAGTCCCCTTAATATTCATTCACTATCTATTATTAATGTTAAAACTTTTCTCCCTTTATCAAAATGCTAACTTTTGTAATATATTTTTTCTCTGGTTTTAGGCTTGTAAAAATTAGTCCAAAAAGTCCATATAAAATCTTACTAATATTACAAAATGTTTCACACATAAGCTGCCCATCAATCAAATTGTAAGCAAAGGAGCCAAGGGGTGTTTGCATGCATAAAAGTGCCACAAAATCACCCACCTGATTTTAATAAAGGACCACCTGGGACACATTTTTAGCGAGGGTGGACATTCCCAAACCCGGCAGTAAGTGAGATATTTGACATTTTGTCGGAAATGCTCGGATCCAGAATTATGCCAAAAATTAGGGGTAGGGGAAACTTAAATCAATATAACATCGCAACTAATCAGTCTATGACATTGTATAGCCACTCAAATTTAATTTTATTAAATCAGCTTTAAGATGAGTGCAAATTCAATGTGATTGGGTAACAGTAGAGGTCACCAGAGGTCAAAGTATGACATAATCTGACATGTGCTCGAAATTTGGACATTTTGAATAGTCAAACAGCAATACAATTTCTCAGAATGATTGGATTTATTATTGGCTGGTACCTATGATTAGAGTACAATATAGGGAAGTTTTTAAAACAAGTTTGAATAATCTATCATGTGTCATAATCCTTTGGGGTCCTTTTAAAAAATATGCCATATCGACAAAATTGGTCAAATTACAATGCTCGGCAATATATCTTACAAACACTGCCACACATCTCATAGAAACCAATAATAGTGGCATGGTAGGGCAGAGGTTGATCCAATTTCATTCAAATGGTGAAAAATACTTATAATATAGTGTTCTACAGTCTTTGTTTGTGTAGCAACAGGGACAATATTTGATGCAGATTTCCATACACGGACAACAACTTGCAATACAAACTGTACATCAGCTGAAAGGAAATCACCGGGAATAAACAACAATAATTTGACTGCAAAACTTCTGTGTGAGCTCCACAAATTATAATATTGAGGGGCCCAGAATATGTGGGATCATTCTTACTGTCTCTTCAGTGTCGACATCCAGTTCAGGTAACAGGATGTCAATTTAGCATCAGGCACCTGTATTCCCAGTCTGAACTCTGGAAGTTCAATCAGACTCACAATATTTAGTTATGATTCCCATAGTTGACATTTGCCAATCTTATATACATGTATGTCTGGAATAAACAATTCAGGCTCGGCTTTAGTCACAAGGGGATGGAAATTGCATCTCCTGGCCAGTTCACCAGCTTTAACTGTACCTTCGACTGGGTGGCAAAAAACAAAGTCAACACAGAGAGAATTGCCGCCAACATTTCATGTGAGCTTACATTCAATTGAGCGCCAGGTTGCTTCCTCATAGTTCTGCAAATGATATTGGTCAACAGTGCTCTTTTGGGACAGAGTTGTGGTATTCCCAAGACATATATCTGACCCAGCAGAAATATTTTAAAACATTTATTTCCCTCATGGTCAGCCCTTACTTACAAGATCTTTCAGAATAGATTCATTCTGATGCATTACATTTTCTATGACCTGAAAGCGCTGAAATCTTCAATTGAATTTGACCAAAGTTTAACCTAATGCCTCTCAAGGTCACTCCGCTAGATTAAATGTCTGCATCTTGTTTCTTTTGTGATCCAGACAATTTCACCACTTTAATGACAGATAAGTCATGCATGATTAGACATGTTTGGTTCTTAAGAAGTCTGCCCACTACAACCTTACCATCCAATCATTTAGAAACATCAGCCCTAGGGTGCATCAGCCGCCCCATGAAAAATAAAAAATAGAGATAGGTGGCTGTACCTTGTCATGAAGTTGTGTTTTGGTAGCCAGATGAACATACTGAAAAATCAGCCGGATCAAATAATATTTAGGGGTGCCTCCGGAAGCATATTTCCTAAGACATTTTTCGGGAAAAGTTACGCTTCCGTAGATCGCGGTTAGCGATATCTTGACTGATATAAAAGATAGAAGAAAAATAATGACATATTTGGAATCTACAGAAAAATTCCTTCAAAATGAATACCTGGAAACTATACTTTCGTTGAGATAATGTTGATGCCATACTGCAGGATGTGTTTTTATTTTGAATATTTTTTACGACTTCACTGATATACACAATTTTTTATTTAAATGACTGCAAGATACTTTGTCTTTAATTGTTCCTTTCATATTTATTATGTTTGGTACATATGAGTAATAATATACTCAGTATTTCTCTTTGGCTCTCAAAGCTATTTCTATTATTCAAGGATTCAATGATCTTGATTAATGTTTTACGACTGTATGACAATAAAGAAACAACATTACTGATATGCTATGCATTGATAAGTCATTATCTGTTTTAACACTAAGAAAACTTGCCTGATATTATAGTGCACAAGAAGATGTGTCAATGTACAATTGTACATAATATTGTAATCAACCATTCATATTCTGCAAATTAATGAAATACTAATATTGTCTGTACATTGTTTATTTTCTGGAAGTACTTTCTGAGACCACATTAAGCTTCAAATCAACATTTTTAGAGTAGGCCTATATCAGGGACTATGTTCACCCGGGACAGTCGATATACATAATCTGTATAATATCCTGCACTAAATGGATGGCATGATCCAAGGAGGATTTATTTCTTACATTTAATCTATAGTCACAATTCCATGACAAGAATAGAAGCAATTTAATAAATGTAATATTTATTTAACATTTTCACTCAAACTTTCATGGCATTTTAAAAGAGGTATTGATTACTTGTAGTCTCATGTAGAAGGGTACAAACCTTTCTGCTTAAGTTCCATTATATTAGGAATGTGTGATGTCTGCATAAGTGATAAATGTTTTACATGCCATACTGTGTGACCTTCAAGAAAAGTCTTTGAGAGGCAAAGGTGGATAGGCCTTTCAAAAAGATATTTTCATAAATACAAATTAAATCAGATTAAAACCAATCATCCTGCATGTGTTAAGAATGGTCAAGTTTAAGATATTGCAGTAAATTAATAATGAAGAAAGAGAATATCATTTCAAATGCAGAAATAAGAAAGACAGAAAAGTAGTACTTACGTTCCTCTAACTACCACAACACAAACTCAAGCCATGGTACGGCTTCCCGGCTCTATTTTTTTTATTCATAGGACAGCTGATGAACCTTAATGTACATGGTAAATGGACCCATCTCCTTGGCCACAAAAAGTATTAGGGCTAGTTTTTCATAAGGTTTAAATGAATTGGGACTTATGGTCACTTATCAACACATAGCATAGCAAGCTTGTTTTTCTTTTCTTTTCGTAGTCATGAAACTTTTATTGAGATCATCATGAATAATTGAAATTGCTTTGAGAGATAAAATTGAATACTGAGTAAATCATTGTTGATATTTATGAAACATAATTGATATGAAGAGAAAAGAATTTAATAAGTACCATGCAGTCATATAAATAGAAATTTGTGTATATCAGTGATGTCGTACTTAATAATCGAAGTAAAAGCATATCTATAGTAGTACGTGATCACCATAATGTTGACAGAAACATAGGTTCCAGGTATTCATATTGAAGGATTTTTTCTGCAGAATCCAAATATGTCATTAATTTTTTTCTATCTTCTATATTACTTAAGTTATCGCAAACCGCGATCACACAGAAACGTAATTTATCCTGAAAAACTCACAAGAAAGATGCTCTCGGAGGCACCCCTAAATATCCATCGATCGAGCTGAAATTTCAGAATCTGATTTTGTGTGGTAAAACCCAACTATGGACCAAGGTACAGCTTGATGGGTTGATGTTGGGGCAACTGATGCACCCTAATCAGCCCCTTCACTGATTTATAGTGTAGGCCAACCATCAAGCATTGATCTCACAATATTTTGTGACATCTGTTTTTTGACAAGCTTTTAATGAAATGAACTCTGGCAATGTGGCCAAATTCAGCATTGCATCTTTCAGGCACTGTTAGACTGCCTTGTCACACATAACAGAGAAGATTTGAAAACTTGTGTTACTGGTGTCTTGGAAGCTCTTGACCACTGCCGCGTAGACAACAGCATATTCCGTTAAGAACGGAACTACTGTTTGCCTCCTCTCACTAAACTCTGTTGGTAACATGTTGGTATCTAATCTACAATTTTCATTATTTTAAGTGTGTTTTGTACCAAGTTTCCTATTTCAATTGATTTAAAATTGACTTATAAGCATGAAAGGCTTGGCGACTATATTTATAGTTGTATCACACAATTAGGCCTACGGCCCTACATCATGTCACAAGTCAATAAAGAATTTCTAATCTAATCTAAGCAGTTACAGGATAGGGTAGAACAGATACAAAACCTAGGCCTTGTTGGTCATATTAAAGAAGGCACCTGCTGTTCTTGGTTTGTTTCATGATGACTTCTTTTTAGATTCATGGTTGGTCATTTTGTCTAAAATATCTAATCTATCCACCAATGACCACCATCCATCCATCTTTCGTTCTTAGTACCTTCTTCTGGTACTCATCCATTCCATGCAATCCCTCTGGAATCCAGAGATGGAGCAAGACTTTCTTGGCAGGTTTGATGGAATTGTTTGCAACCCGGCCACCAAGAAATTGCTTTCTTTTATATGTGATCCGATTCTAGGATGTGTTTGGTTTGCCATTGGTAGACCCCGAAGTCGACTACATAAAGTCGACTAGTCAAGTCATAGTTAGGTTTCCAAGCAGCAAGTTAGAGTTCAGTCTAGTCAAGTCAGACTTGAGTCAGCTAAAGTCAAGTCATTGTTGCATAACTTAGCCAATTTTCACCCCTCAGAAATGGTTTTGGTACCATTCTAAACAGCATAAAGAGCACACAATTTATTTCACAATCTTATAGGACTTATGTAAATTCTATGCAACATAAAAACTCCCTAAAAATTGACACATTTGCATGCTACACAATATTCCGTGTGCAAAAATTCCAAAATTTCCGAAGTTAAAAAGTACTGTCTAAGAATTTTTAACAAAAGGGCCCCGTGAAATTGCATTAAGTCAGCTGAAGTTTGTTGAAGTCAAGTGAAGTCAGAGTTGAACAACTTAGCTGACTAGTCAGTTGAAGTTCTTGTCAAGCAAGTCAAGAGTTTCAACTCTGACTGACTTCGGGGTCTAGCCATTTGACAATGAACCAGTAGCAAAAATTCCCATGACAGGTTGACAGTGGATGAGAATGGATACAACATCTCACTGCAATATCGTGCCTGCCGCCAATTCCAGGCTATATTGTGTATTCCTCATGATCAAAGTGGTGAAATGGCCCAATGATGAATTTGCTTGGGTTAACAGATTTTGGTGGTGATCTGTACTCTTTATACCCTGCTCCGGCCATGTCCAGAGGTTATTCACTATAATGATTGGTATGATTGCCGTTTAGAATCGTGAGCGCGGAAAGCAGATTTATCTTGAATGGGTGTTATATAAAATCATACTATATCATATCATATATCACATAGTTTCGTCTGAGACGAATGATGCCATATCAGAATTATTGCGAAAAAACTTTTCGAAACAAATTATTGGTTCAAACAAATTGAGGCTCCAGGTGAGTTTCTAGAACCTACCAGCATTATAAAAGTAAATTAATTTTGCTTCCAAATCAAACAATATGTAGATGAATGCACATTCTGACAATTGACTTGATATACTGAAAGATTCTCTTTGGTTTATGTACCCGCACTGTCCCGCAGGGATGCCTGGGACCTAGCTCAGAGGTAGTGTGTTGTGCTGCTAGGTTAAACCCTGTCACCTAACAAAAGTCTCCCTCTTACCCAAATCAAAATCTCTATAAGTTGTGTCATTAGACTTCTGTCACCACATTAAATGGACTTTTTTTTAACCTTTTTCCTATGTGTGTTTTATAGACATAACATAAACTTAAGCTTCCAACAGAACACATTTGCAGTTATGTGACAGAAAAAGGCAGAACAAAACCAATTGGAGTTAGGTCTTTGTTAGCAAGAGAGTGCCCTGTTACTTAACTGAAGCATGTATTTATTCCTGATGACGTGCTTTGAACAGATGTGCAGCTTGTAGGCCCATTGCAAGTTGTTGTCCGTGTATGGAAATCCGCACCAAATATTGCCCTTATTGCACATGCCACACAATAAACAAAGACTGTAAAAACACCATATTATAATATTTTTTTACCATTTGAATGAAATTGGATCAACCTCTGCCCTACCATACCACTATTATTGGTTTCTATGAGATGAGTGGCAGTGCTTGTAAGATATATTGCCAAACATTGTAATTTGACCAATTTTGTCGATATGGCATATTTTTTAAATGGACCCCAAAGGATTATGACACATGATAGATTATTCAAATTTGTTTTAAAAACTTCCCTATATTGTACTCTAATCATATGTACCAACCAATAAGAAATCCAATCATTCTGAGAAATTGTATTGCTGTTTGACTCTTCAAAATGTCCAAATTTCAAGCACATGTCAGATTATGTCATACTTTGACCTCTGGTGATCTCAACTTTCATCCAATCACATTGAATTTACACTCATCTTAAAGCTGATTTAATAACCTTTAATTTGAGTGGCTATACAATGTCATAGACTGATTAGTTGCGATGTTATATTGATTTAAGTTTCTCCTACCCCTAATTTTTGGCGTCATTTTGGGTCTGAGCATTTCCGACAAAATGTCAAATATCTCACTTACTGCCAGGTTTGAGAAGTCCACCCTCGCTAAAAATGTGTCCCAGGTGGTCCTTTATCAAAATCAGGTGGGTGATTTTGTGGCACTTTCATGCATGCAAACACCCCTTGGCTCCTGTACTACCTAGCTGAAGACGTGTATCCAATATATTTTTCATAATGCTGTCAACCCAGTAAATATAAGATGAAGTAAACACTTTTTGGAATCTGCAAGTTTTTTCATGGTGAACTACAACTTTCTATGCGTGTCGTAGCAGATCTTATATTTCAATCTATAAAAAATTGTTGTCATTAAGTAAGTCGTATAGTTGAACAAAATTAATTAATACGTTTCATCAGAGTATGAGCTCATAATCAGAAAATGGGATATCACGGTAAGCTTGATTTTGTATGCAATTTACAAATAGGATTTTATTTGGCAGTTGGTTTCATGTCTAAAAAAATCTGTCAAAATCCAATAAGAAATCTGAGCTCTCCAACTTTGATTAGTCTTAAGGGAAAACACAACATTCTTTGCAGATATTAATGAGACTGTAGCTCTCTTGCCACAGAGGTGGGAACTCATTAAGCACGTGCTTGTGACGTGGGAGCACGTGTTAAGCACGAGGGAAAAAAACTTCCAAAGAAAAACTTAAGAGCTAAATCAGACTGTGATGAATGTGCATTTACTTAGTAAGGTATGGAGTAGTAATTAAGGAAGGGAGAACAGAGGAAGAAAGTGAGGAAAGGAAGGAAGGAAAGGAGGAAAGAAGGAGGAAAGAAAGGAGGAAGGAAAGGAGGAAAGAGGGAAGGAAAAGAGGAGGGAAGGGAGGGAGGAAGGAAGGAAAGGAAAGAAGAAAGGGAAAGAGGAAGGAAGAAAAGAAGAAAGAAAATGAGGAAAGAAGGAAGGAAGGAAGGAGGAAGAAGAAAGAAGTGAGGAAAGAAGCAAGAAAGAAAATGAGGAAAGAAGAATGGAAAGGAGGAAAGAAAGAAAATTAGGAAAGAATGAAGGAAAGTAGGAAAGAAGGAAGAACGAAAATGAGGAAAGAAGGAAGAAAGAAAATGAGGAAAGAAGGAAGGAAGAAAAGAAGAAAGGAAGGAAAAGAGGAAGGAAGGAAAAGAGGAAGGAAGGAAAAGAGGAAGGAAGGAAAAGAGGAATGAAGGCAGGAAGGAAGGAAAGAAAGAGGGAAGGGAGAAGAGTCGGCGACTCAGCACTCATAAGTTGGCAGTTAAAAATAATCAGATAAAAGTGTTTGTTAAGCAACAAGAATGAAGTTAAAAGATTGTTGTCAAGAAGCAAGGGAAATGAATTACATTTCATCTCAAAAGAAATTATCTCAATTACTGCAAAGACTATTGTAAAGACTGCAATGTAATAAATTGATTTCTTATTCAAATGTCTCTCTGGCAGATGAGAGTCATTGAAGCTTTTAAGTAATTAATGGAATTTCAAAGGAAATGACTGAAGTATGATTTGAAGTTAATTTCTAGAAAACTATGTTAAATCATTGAAACAAATGGAAAGACAAGACTGTGTTCCTTTAGATAATTGCACTTTGTCATTCTAGTCATCAACCTCATTTGCTTTTTGAGAAAGATAAAATTTGATTCAGTATTCCATGTTTTCTAATTTACAATTTAACAGTCAGGATAAGGACATATTTAGAGTTTCCAGTCTTTTGCACTTCCTCGCAATATAATATAGTATACATAATAAATGACATTATTTAAGGCAAGTGTGACAAACTCCATAAGAATATGTCTGCACCTAATATTAGCTGAAGTGCTGAGTTATGTATATTCTATCTTTGGATTTTGGAAGTTTCTTTCAACTTTGCAGATACTAGCTATAATGCTGCTACATGTCATATATAACTACATTACAGTAGTCTTATCATCGGCGAACTCGATTTTTGAAAAAGCAACAGTAGAATTAAAATATTTATCGGTGTGTAGATCTATAGCATGTAGGCTTTTTACTCTCTCTGAGTAAATTTTGAAAAAGGTATTAAAATGGTGGTGTAGATCCATGAATAGTTCTTTGAAGTATTCAGTGGGTCTATTCGTGATCACACATTGTTCAGGCAATGTCATATGAATCAACATTAGGACCCCAAAGTAGCAAGGGATGGATGACTGCAGCTTTATGTCCTGTATCAATGCAGTTGACATGCTAATTAGGACACAGCAATGAGGTGGAAGATCTTATCTTATTTTCTTATTTTGTTACATGCTAAGAGGCCACATATATGGCCTATGCAAGCATTGAGACCACAGTATGATGGATGAGTGACGGTAAGGCTGTGAATCTGCTATATACCCTATTAATTCAGCGATATGCAGGGTCTTTCAGTTGCCCCAGCATAGAACACTGGATACAACCCCCTCCACTTTTGGTAGGTCCTATGGGATGGACCTCAGTCAGGAGCTATTTATAGTACATAGAGCTCTTGGATGCTGCAGCTGCCCACTATGGGGCTCGAATCCACGCAGAGAGAGAACTTTCGAGCGGAGCCTGACGCCCTAACCAACTGAGCTAGTTCCCCTGGAGATACAGCAAAGAGGCGAAGGACTAAGTTCTAGTGACAAGGTCAGAACAAGAATTGAACCTGAGACCCACCAATTGAGCTGAACCCCCCACATTATCACAAGGGAAATGATTCCCTCACAACAAATTCATACAATACTATTACTATCACATTTAGTATCACAAGTATCACAACAGCCACATTACCACATGCATCCCCACAACTGCCCAGCTCCATTGTGCATCGCTCAATCTCCATCTCTATCAATCATTCATCTGGTCACTCCGTCCCATTACTTCCCACAACATTCTTCTTCACCTTGGGAATATCCCATGCACCCCGACATGTTGCATGGCTATGCAGACTATTTAGTATTATAGAGCCAATGCTAAACCAGTTTGCTTAGAAGTGGTTCTTAAACTGTCCTATCCTGCAGAAAATGGGTGAAAACAGGAAAATTGGCAAATAATTTACAGATAAGGAACAGTTTGGTAACATCAAAATACTACCCGCGAGGATATATCACTGATACAGAATATTAAGCCAAAAATCAGTTGTTTATTAAGTGGTATACAAACTCACATTCTGCAGAAAACGGGTGAAAATTTTGCAAACAATTTATAGCCAATACATGTAGGCCCATATCCTTATAATTGCATAGCCATACACGGATACAGACTATTATGGAGCCAATTCTACACCAGTTTGTTTATAAGCTGTGCTTTTATCCTGCTGAAAATCGGTGAAAACTGGAACACACAATTCACAGCCAATACTTGACCATACACTGATCAATACAGACTTTTAGGGACCGTTCAGAATTTATGACTGGGGGGTGGGAGTTTTGCTGGAACTTCCCGTCAAAAATTGATAACCCCCCCTTGAGTTTCATGCGGATTTTTAGTACCCCACCCTTAGGTTTCAAGCGGATTTTTAGTACCCCCCCCCTCGACATACAAAGCAATACACACATATATATACTGTTTCACAATGCCACGTGTACAGATACGCGTCATTTCGCGGACTTTTGCACGTAAAGAAGTCCAAATAAAATGTGTTTAGGCGTGTTTTTTAACATTTTTTCTTTGTTAAAATTTCTTACCCCCCTTGGAAGTGTTGTCAAAAATTAGTGCCCCCCTTGAAACACGTTTGAAAAGTTAGTACCCCCTCGGCCAAAACTCCCCCCCCCCCAGTCATAAATTCTGAGCGGTCTCTTAGAGCCAAGGTTAAACCAGTTTGTTTATAAGCAGTACTTAAACTATATTCTCAAGACAATAGGTGAAAACGGGAAAATAGACACTCAATGCATAGCCAATACTATAGAGCCAATGCTAAACAGGTTTGTTTATAAGCGGTGCTTAAACTGTCCTATTCTACAGAAAATGGGTGAAAAATACCAGGAAGGTACAATTATCAGAGCTCTGTGCATAAAAGCGTCCTAAAGGATTTTAAAATCAACATTCAACCTGGTCTTGTGATGTCACTGGCTTAAAAATGTTTTTATGATTTGTTTGTCAGAGTCTCAGATGACCCTCTATACACATTACCAAACTAGTTCTGACATTAATAATATCACAACTTTGGTTGGATCTGCTTCAGATAGAACTTCATAAAGAAGTTAAAACAAGAGAATTTCACAGAGGATTCAAGGGAAAGAGAAGAAGAAAATAGAAGAACTAAGAGAAATTTCAAAATGACATTTTGCTGCATCATGAGATTAAATGCTACAACCTTATATCAAAGACATTACCTGGTCATGAATTATTGATACTTCAAAGAACAAATTTTAGATCTACTTTAAAAAGGTTTTCTGAGAAACCCAGAATCAAGACATATGTAAGAAAATTGAAATGGAATTTTGCTCTGAACAAACAAAAAACCTACAATAGATCTATGTATACCCATACATATCTTAAATCTTTTCTTACTGTTCCAAAGAGATTGAGTTGGCCAATGATGGGGCTTCAGCCGCCACACTGTAAAACCAACTGCATCTCTTTCACGGCAAGTAATGATATGAATACAAAAAATTGCAATTTCTTCCAACACATTCTTGACTGTGCGTGAGGGGATGGGGCAATTGCTGGGTCCTGGATTTGAATCCAGCTCTTGACAGGTCACCTGGGTCTATGTTGAGCGGCTGTTTCGACCATCCCTCACCTCATTGCATCGTGCCTGTACTTTACTAATTCAATATCTTACAAAGTGAGTCAAGCAACCAAAAGAAATGTATATCCAATGGGCAGTGGCGTCCCAATGGGGGGCACGGGGGGGGGGCACGTGTCCCCCCCTATTGGACCTGTGCCCTGTGCCCCCATATGAACTTTCCAACTCTGGCTAGAATATACAGTTAGTACAGAGGGTGCCCCCTCAGAGAATCGCGTGCCCCCCAGGTGTCCCCCCACTCGAGACACCCCAGTTACGCCACTGTGTATATCATAATTGCCATAGATACATTTGCACAAAATGTGTTGAAAAAGATACACACCTCAAAAGCAACACACAGTCTATATACATTTCCTTCAACAAAGCCGAATTCTAGATTCTGCGTCACATCAGCTGGCTGCTTTAAGACAATTCACTTTTGTTCTGAAATTTGAGGTGTATGTCTTAATGTAGTTCATAAAGCTTATATCACATATAGCTGGTGTCTGCAAAGTTAAAAGAAACTTCCAAAATCCAATGACAGAATATATATAACTCAGCACTGTAGCTAAAATTAGGTTAGACATATTCTTGTGGAATCTGTCACATTTGCCTCAAATATACCAAATCCTATTGCAAGGAAGAGCAAGAGACCAGACTCAAGATATTACACATGCTTCATTATTCAATGGACCTACAGTAATTTTAATTTTCAAATGCAATCATGAAATTAATCTGAATAAAAATTTTGGTTCTTATATCAAAACATGCGAAAACATGAGGAATCACATACTGTAACGTAATGTATGACAAGGGGAACTCTGCGAACTTAAGGTGACAAAAAGGTGAGCTGACCAGAAGAAAAAATTTGACAAGAGGCAACTTAAGATAAGTGAGGTAAATTCAGGTAATGCAAGGTAAAGTAATACTTAATCTTTGCATAGACACCTACGCAGTGGCAGATACAGGAGAGGGGGGGGCGAGCCCACCAAGATATGTTGTGGCATTTTAAGAAAAAAATGCGATAACGCGTGCCCGCGAATGCCGAAACACGTGATCCCCCCCTAGACTATCATGTCTGGATCCGCCACTGCTAAGAGAGTGTATAATCTTAAGAAGCTTTATTTAGAATGTCGTTGGAATAATTCTAGAACTATTCTTTGAAAAGTACGGGAGGAAAATGCAGGAGGTAAGAGGATTTCAAAAAGGAAGAATTTGCTTGAAGGGTCAGATAGCTTTTCATGGAATTTCTGTAGCTCTTTACTAACATGTTGTGGCTTGTGTCCAAATATACGAGTGTCGACACTTGACATTTTTGACAAATATTCATAGTAAAAAAAAGATAATGCAGCAGGTTGTTACGAACACATGGCCAATGTATTGTTCATACTGCACAGTAAGACCAGCTCAAGTGACTTATACGATGGTTAAAACATCAAAACAACAAAAATTTATCATTTCTAACATGAAAGCATGGTTTTTGCAGTGAAATAACAATCTTTCGTATTCAAAGTAGTATAGCTGCCATTTAAGCCGTGCAGCTAGTTTAAGGCCTACAATGCGCAGCACACTGATGAGTGTTGCAATTCAATCCTTAAATTTTGGTTTCCTCTCTCGACTGACCTACCCAATCCTGCTGCGGAGATCCTCCAACGTGTAGCTGTAGGACTTCATGCATCTTCTTGCATCAAGATTTTGTTGTTATCATGTCCTTTAACGAGGTTACAATATGACATTTTGTGGTTGTTGTTGCAATAGCGCGATCAAAACAGGTTGATTGATGTTCCTGAGAAAGTCTTGCAAGAGAGTTTTAGTAAAAATTAGGGGTGGGGTCGGTTTAGTGATAGCGTGCTTGGTTGCCGATCGCTGGGTCAAGGCTTTGAATCCAGCTCTTGCCAGATCACCTGGGCCTATGTTGGACGGCTGTTTTATCATCCTTAACCTCACTGCCGTGTCCGCTTCCTCTCCTAGTTAGCCTACCAAGTGCATAAATAAAGAACGTAAAGCCCCAATCCATCCATCCATTCAGTCAAAATGATTAATCACAATATACACTTTAAAAAAATAAATCTCACTCAAAAACCATAATAGGTTTTTGAGCTTGTGTTCCATATTGTTCCAATTTAGGTTTGTTAAAATATCGTACAGTTGTTTTGTCATAAATAGTGCAGGTTTTAGGGAAGGCCAATCTTCTACACAATAAACAACTTGGTTTTAGAAAAACTGACAGTTTTTTCCTATTTAGAGTGTATTTGAGCAGTATTTTTTAGGGGAAGTCTAATGATGTGGTTTTCTAATTTAACTGTTTTGTAATTGTAAATAAATTGGATTGAATGATTGAAATTACTGATCAAAGTAATTGGCAGATCTGTTAAATTAGATTCAAGTGTATGAGCGTGACATCAAGGCTTCATCAAATGCCCTTCCTGACCAAGCACCATTAAATGACTCTCTCACACTCAATGACAAAACCTTGGGCCTTAATTTGTCGTTCTTTTATATCAATTATCTATGGCCTTTTGACCAGCTTTTTGAATGAACTAAAAGTTTCAATCTAAAACAATTTGCTTGGTAATGGATGCAGGAGTGAGTGACTATTCAAAAGAGACAAAAACAGCAACAGTTAAACTGTTTTGCACAAACTCTGTGCACAAGATAAAAGAATAATTTGGCTAACAGTTTTACGAAGATTCTGCAAGAACACCAACTATAAATTTAGTTCTGTCCACCCAGTTAAAACTGGGTTTGTGTGATTGTCCGTATTATACCATTATAAAAATAATAATTCACAAACTCACTTTTATAGTGCAAGCTCTGTCACATACATTTGGATTAAGTTTATTGTCTTTCTAAATATCAAGAATATATTTACATGAGTTACTCGGTCATGATTATTTCAATCTGCAAGAATTTTTATACTGCGATTATGCAACTTCACATGGTCCCACAACCACACATATGGAATTCACAGAAACATTGTTGCACTCCACTGAACTGAAGTTCGAAACAGGTGATTACAACAAACAGTCAATGCCAAACAATGCTAAACAAGATAATCCAGCTTGCTATTTTGCAACAGGGTCCCTTTAAACATTGTCAGAGCATTAGCTCCAAAGAACTGGCTCGACCGCTGCTTGCTCACGACGCCGACTGTTTGGTTTATCAGAGCATAAGAAAATGTATTAGAGGCTCACAGAGCCAGGGAATTTTGCCAAAGAAGTTCTGATTTGAGCATTTGTACATCCATTTATCCACATGGAATTGTTCATGGACTATATTTATATTGCATGGGATATCTATATTTGGAATTGCTAACAGGACAAATTGTAGGATACAGATTCATAGAAAAGGTAAGATATAAATTCTCCTGTGGCCATGTCAACATGTCTGGCGGAATTTTTTGCCAACTCACATTGAAACTTTGAAGGCTGTTAATCAAATATCAAAGATTTTTCAAGGTTACACTTTGCACATGCTTTGTCCACAGTGACTAAATACACCAGTTCTATGTGTTTTCTACAGCTGACAGCAATTTGATTTTATATGAATTGCCTTTTTCTGAAACATGTGCCTTCTCCAAGCCCATGTTTTGATCAAACATGAACAACATGTACAGTGCTGCCACGTTGTTGCACTATGACTTCAGTTTGTAATCTCATTGTCAAAAAAAAATTAATCAATAAATTGGGCAAAATTGGATTTGTGCCATCTGCCTTCAGTTTCATCTTCAGTTTTTGAAAGTTTTGTAATTCAAAGCATTGTCCCAACTTTTCCAAAACTCCCTGAAACCTCTTAGAATTTAGGGTTTTGTTGAACAACTACTTCTCCATGTTTGGCCAGCATGACGTGGAGTAATTTTGCAACTTGTACATTTTTCTGCAAACACACAGGATGGCACTCAATTAACCAAATCACCAAAAATTTTGCTTCAATTTGTTTGCCTTAATACAATGCTCCTCAGAACACAGCAAGTAGCTGGGATGTTGTATTGGAATAAAAATAAAAATCAACTGGAAAGCCTGAAACAATGCCAAATACTCAAAAGAATAAGTAATATATATAGCCCAATACTTCATAATCCAGCGATGGTCTACTGATGAAGGAAATGAGCAACTACATTGCCAGATTTTTCGCCAACTGAACAAAAACATTGACAAGTATCCGCATCACTACGATCTTTGACTGAGTTGTTCGGCTTTGTATGATGCAAAAATTCGGGACACCTGCCATCCAATCCGATTTTTTTTTTCATCTGCAACACCGCTTGCGAATAAGTTCATTCATGTGCCATTTATCATTTGTACACTGTAAAATTTGAAATTTTGAGTTAGCTCAAATGATTGAATGAGATAGTTGCACAATTCCTTTGAGCCAAGATAGCTTGTTGTTTGTGAGTTATAACAGCATAAAGATTATCATAACTCAAAACAACAAGCTATCATGGCTCAAACAAATTGTGCAACCATCTCACTCAATCATTTGAGCTAACTCAAAATTTCAAATTTTACAATGTACAAACCATCTCACTCAATCAATTAAGCTAACTCAAAATTCAAATTTTACAGTGTAAGGCAGACGAAGCACCTGCAAACTGTGATATATCTTGTCTCACTGCCTGACTCTTTGATAAAACTTGTTTCTCTCACTGAACAAAGAATAATCCTGTGTTTTTCTTCGTCTTAGACATATATGATGTGCGCTCTAACTTTTGAACTCAGACAAGACAAACCAAGTCCCAAGATCAAAGCTTTATGTGCATTGATGTGTCACCCACATTTTGTCATAACTGTGTAATTCTCATGAAATTGTAACAACATTTGATACCACATGATGTGCTCGTGACACAAAAGCAAACACACATAACACAGGAAAAGAAACAAAGGGTGCAGATCATTACTTAATGCTTTCATAACAGCTGGTTTGCTCGCAGAACAGAGTTAAAGCCATCGAAATAATGATGGTTGCCAAATTGCACTAAAATGTTCCCGCCTAGAGCCTGCTCCACCGAAGGTCTTTATATTGGTTCAAACCCCAGGTAGGAACCCAAAATTTTCAGTGGACCTTTATGAGCAAAATTCCAGCTGGCTGTCGTTTGGATGACAATTAAGGCCCCCTGTATAAGCGTCTGTGCTGGGCTAGTAAAAGATTCCTCAGATGGGGTTAATGTGTAACATGTTGCAGATTCCTACTGTCCATATCATCAATCAACCCTTGTTAGCACAAGAGTTGAGCATAGAGGGCTGCACTTACCTTAATCTCTTTATCTCTCTATCTCTCTATCTCTCTATCTCTCTATCTCTCTATCTCTCCATCTCTCTATCTCTCTATCTATCTATCTATCTATCTATATCTACATATCTATTAAATATATCCGTCCGTCTGTCTGTCAATCAATCCAATCCTTCAAGCTATTTCAAATATCATGCAACCATCAATACATGTACTCGCGCTTCACTGTAACCAATTCATTCATTCATATTTGACAACTACAGCATGCTCTACATAGATAGTACAGACAGTGCAGACACTTCCAAATTGTTATATGGCAATATAGCAAGTGCTTGGGGTATTGACATAAGCTGATGTATTGCCTGACCCTAAGATGCCCCTGACATGCATGGTCCTTCCTGACAAGTAGTCTTGGATTGATTAAGCCTGCCTCCTCAGCATGTTCATGGCTATATATCTTCATTTGTATGCCAGCCTGCATGCAATATGTATTGTAAACAAAATTAGATTTTTTTGGAGGGTGGGCAGTAAAGGCACACATAATAATGATACACCAATCGGTTATTGAAGCATACGAAAAACTTCAGCATATGAGACAGCAATATTGTAGCTTTCTCATCTCACGATAATGATTTCGCTGGTGTTTGCAGAAGAACCTTTGTGATAGATTTAAACAGATTATATATATATAGAGTTTTGAAGTTGTCGTCGTCGTGAATTGCAGAAAATTGTAACATCAAGATCTGACGGGTAATCGGGTATCATTTTTTTAAAATCTAAAACAATGCTCTCCCAAAACGTTGGACGTAAATAGCCATTTGAGAAGAATAAAGTGCATCAATATGATTTAAATAGTTATAAATGCAGCTTTTGTTTACCATACCTAAAATGAGCTTCAAGAACTCATCTAGAGGGTCAATGGGTCACACAAAACTGTGATGCACTTCAATCATTATCTATACGCATCACCTATTCAAGTGAAATGGCACAACTAGCGTTTCTCAAGAAGGGAGATATTCCGAGAGCACGCAATGTGTTCGAAAAAAAATGATTTTATTGGGGGCATATGGAGGGGCACAGCTGTACAGGCCCAATAGTGGGGATGTGCCCCCTCTTCACACAGGTACACCACTGTTCAAGTGTTTGCAGTCTACAGACTATGGCAATATGGTCCAACGTTCATCGGTTGATTATTAATGCACGGCATCCGACAAGGAGAAGTCATCCACCAAACACTACAGTGATCCCGGGGCAAGAAGACATTTGACCATGAACTATTCATGACACCTTGCAAAGTAAACAAACAATGTCTGCAACAGTCAGAGATCGGCTTGCGATGTCGGTGACTCGGCAACTTGTCAGAACGAGTTCCTTGTGGCTGATGATCAACGAGGCATGACATTTTTCAGTCTTGAAACTGTATTACAGATAAATATATAGACAAATAACAAATTTCCAGTCTTTTATAATCTTTTCGTTGGGTTTGGACAGATAGATAGGGTAGATAGATAGATAGATTTATAAATTTTTTAATCTTTAGACCATCAGGAAAAGTAGTTATAAAGGCCACCAAAGGGATTGATTTAGGCAATTCCTTCTTTTGAAAAGGTACTTCTGTAATTGGCGAGGTTTGTCATTGTGTTTAAAGCAGACATTTAATGGTTCTTAATCACGAAGCGAATCTTAAAAAGTCTTAATACCACACCGATAAATTCAATTTGTTCAACTATTAGGTGAAGGAAAGCGAAGAGTTATGGAGGATCTGCTCAGTTTCTCACTGCCATGGTTGGGAGTAAAACCTGCAATGTCTCATTTACCAGGAAAGCATCTTGTCCACTGGGCCATGATACCTCAAGAAGGTGCTTATAATAGGGAGGTTGTTTTCTGAAAGGGTAAACAATCATAAAGACTGCTTTCTATACCGCCAACTTCCTCAGTCACATTTCTACTTCCACAAAGCTGTTTTGATCATGCTCCTACAACAACAAGCTCAGCACAAAATGTCAGATTGTAACCTTGTTAAAGGACATGATAACAGCAAGATCTTGATGCAAGAAGATGCGAGAAGTCTTACAAAGTTCTACACATTAGAGGATCTCCAAGGAAGACTTGGGAAGTAAGGTCAGTCAAGAGGGGAAACCAAAATTTAAGGATGGATTTTCAGCGCTCAACACTCACCAGTTTGATGTAGTATGAACACTACATTAGCCATTTTGAAAGAATAGCACAAAGAAGGCACAAAAAATACTGAAGTTAACCTCTGTAGCCGTTACACATGTTATTTGAGGTCTTTTTGACAGAACCTAAGCCTTTTTCATTCCCCAGCTATTGCATAGTCTGTTTGATGACTTGTTTTCATAGTCTCATTGTTGCATTGGAATAGCATTGAGTGTGACAATCTATGACCTCACTTCTCAAAAAACCGAATTTTTAAAAAGTTAGGTGGCACCAACGGAAATGAATTGTGTGGCCTTTTGCATCATTTTCTTCAAGCTTTAACACGAAATCATCAGTTGTGCCCTATAGGGTGTCTAATGTCCCAGTTAACTGGCCATACCCCAATGTGATAAACTCAGCCACAGACTTGCAAAAAATTGTCACACTTAAGTGATTTTTTGCACCTGAGTCCTTTGACAACTGATCACACAAATGCATGCACTCAACATCCCATCTAAAGTATATGCTGAAAAAAAACAACCCTAGAAATAGTTTAGCGTTTTTTATTTGGTTCAGTTTATGTATAGCATTTTTGATCTAAGAGATCCGGCCTGTGGCTGGAGTCGAAGCTCAGCAGTGCCGTATGCTACCATCAATTGAGCTAAACTCTCTCCCTCTTCATCTGTAGGGTACACCAAATATAGGTCTTTTTCATCTCAAAGCTCAGCCTCATGAGTAGAAATAACACACCCTGAAGGTCTGCACTTGCTACTAATTTCATTGCCCATTAACCATCTAAAATCTAAGCAGCACTTTTCATCAGTCAATTCTAATACAGTTTTGCCTTCCTATACATGCAGTGCTTTGAAACATTCTCAATTTCGGCCCCTTGGGCTTTTCTGTATTCCAGACTTTGCTCAGTGGCAAAACAGATTCATGAATCAATTTTGTAATTTGAGGAATCCATTAAATGGCGAAATGTGAAAGCACAAAATTTCCTTTTTTCTTTTCATTTTTGTACCAACTTCAAGTTTTGTAATTGAGAAGGGAAAGAGGATTCCAAAAAATTAATTAAAGCTATTTTGCAGTCACTTTAAAAAATGCCATAATTCCAGATCAATTGGTAGCAATGTTTGATAAATTATTAAAACGTTCACTGGCAAAATAACTGAGTTGATAGACTGTATTTACATGTTTAAAGTTTTTTGTCTGTTCGTCTGTCTGTCTAGCTGTCTGTCAGATGAAGGGCATGGGCAACTACATTGCCAGTTTTTCGCCATATAAACGAAAACGTATAATGCAAAAATTCGTGACACCTGCCATCAAATCAATATTTTTTTCTTTCAACTGTAACATCGCTTGTGAATAAGTTCATTCATGTGCAACTTATAATTTGTAAGGCAGACAAACCACCTGCAGACTGAGCTATACCTTGTCCCAGTGCTTTGTGCTTTGACATAAATTGTTCATTCACAGTGCAAAGAATATTCTTGGGTTTTTCTAGATCTTAGACATATGATATGTACTCTGTAACTTTTGAACTCAGACAAGACAAACCAAGTCTCAAGATCAAAGCCTTATGTGTATTGATGTGTCACCCACATTTTGTCATAATTGTGTAATTCTCATGAAATTGTAACAACATTTGATACCACATGATGTGCTCGTGACACAAAAGCAAACACAAGTGCAAAGACAAAGAAACAAAGGGTGCAGATCATTACTTAATGCTTTCATAACAGCTGGTTTTTTCGCAGAACAGAGTTAAAGCCGTCGAAATAATGATGGTTGCCAAATTGCACTAAAATGTTTCATGTGAAGTCATAAGTTCCCGCTTAGAGCCTGCTCCACTGAAGGTCTTCATGTTGGTTCAAACCCCAGGTGGGGAACCCAAAATTTTCAGTGGACCTTCATCAGCAAAATCCCAGCTGGATGTTGTTCACCTGAGACATAAAATTGGTTCCCCCTAGCTTCAGTGTCTATGCTGGTAAATGATCCCTCACATGCATGGTGTAAATGTGTGAGATTTTGAGAACTTCTGCTTTCTTCCATCTCATCATTCTAACCTCATGTGCTCCATGGACTGGGCTTACCATCTGTCTATCTGTATTTCTATATATCTGTCTAGCTGTATGTCAATCCAATCCTTCAATAACTTTCAAATGTCATAGGAATATCAATACATGTACCCATGCTTCACTGTAACCAATTCATTCATTCATATTTGACAACTACAGCATGCTCTACATAGATAGTACAGACAGTGCAGACACTTCCAAATTGTTATATGGCTATATAGCAAGTGCTTGGGGTATTGACATAAGCTGATGTATTGCCTGACCCTAAGATGCCCCTGACATGCATGGTCCTTCCTGACAAGTAGTCTTAGATTGATTAAGCCTGCCTCCTCAGCATGTTCATGGCTATATATCTTCATTTGTATGCCAGCCTGCATGCAATATGTATTGTAAACAAAATTAGATTTTTTTGGATAATTTGCACTGCACATTTGATATATCTATCAGTTTTTGAGACATACAACACACTTCAGTATGTGAGATAGCGATAGTGTAGCTTTCTCGTCTTAGGATAATGATTTCGCTGGAGTTTGCAAAAGAACCGGAGTGACAGATTTGATCAGATTATTCAAGAGTTTTAAGTTTTAAGTTGTCATTGTGAAATAGAGAATATATCGAAAAATTTCCGTGAAAAACAATGCTCACCCAAGACGTTGGACGAAAAAACGGTTTTCAGAGCAGAATAAATTATAACAATATGGTTAGTATAGTCAATAAGTCTTGTAGCTTTTGTTTACCATACCTAAAAAGAGCTTCAATAAATCATCAAGGATATGTCACACATTCCAAATGCATTGCAATTACTTTCACAAAAGGTATGACCTGTTCAAGTGCATTGGCATAACTAGAAAATCTGAAGAAAGGTGGTATACCCAGGGAGCACGCAACATTTATGGGAGCACCCATCTACTCTAATAATAGTGTTTGCAGTCTAAAGACTATGGCAATATGGTCCAACGTTCATCGGTTGATTATTAATGCACGGTATCCGACAAGGAGAAGTCATCCACCAAACACTACAGTGAACCCGGGGCAAGAAGACATTTGGGTATGAACTATTCATAACACCTTGCAAAGTAAACAAACAATGTCTGTAACAGTCAGAGATCGGCTTGCGACGTCGGCAACTTGGCAGAACGAGTTCCTTGTGGCTTATGATCAACGAGGCATGTATTGTCTTGAAATTAATTCAAACCGACAATACACAGATAAATAGGTAGATGGATAGATAGGCAGATAGATAGATGGATAGATAGATAGATAGATTTTTTAATCTTTAGAGCATTAGGAAAAGTAGTTATAAAGGTCACCAAAGTGATTCATTTTAGGCAATTCCTTCGTGCAAAAAGGTGCTGCTGTAATTGGCGAGGTTTGTCATTGAGTTTAAAGCAGACATTTAATGGTACTTAGTCACGTGGGAGATCCGATAAAGTCTCAATACCACACTGATAAATTCAATTTGTTCAACTATTAGGTGAAGGAAAGCAAAGAGTTATGGAGGATCTGCTCAGTTTCTCACTGCCATGGTTGGGAGTCGAATCTGCAACGTCTCAGTTACCAGGCGAGTACATGTATCTTATCCACCTCAAGTAGGTTGCTTATTACAGGGAGGTAGTTCTTTGGTCAGGTGTACAATCATAAAGACTACTCTCTATACCGCCAACTTCCTCAGTCACATTTCTACTTCCACAAAGCTGTTTAGATCAAGCTAAGCACAAAATGTCAGATTGTAACCTTGTTAAAGGACATGATAACAGCAAGATCTTGATGCAAGAAGATGCGAGAAGTCCTACAAAGTTCTACACATTAGAGGATCTCAAAGGAAGACTTGGGAAGTAAGGTCAGTCAAGAGAGGAAACCAAAATTTAAGGATAGAATTGCAGTTGCATGTCGTTTGCTGCAGTATGAACAATGCATTACCCATGCATTGGAAGTCCTGCAATAAACTAAAATTAGTCAGAAAATTAAATATATATCTTAGAAGGATGAGATCTCTCTTTGGGATGTAAGAAGCTAAATATTGACAATCCAGTGGTCTTCAAATTGAGCAGATCTTTCCCACATACTATGTAGTGGGAAAGCGTATAAGTACTGATATTGCATCACTCACAGAATTATTGGGAATAATCAATTCCATTTCTTTATCAATAGGATGAAGGGATGGATGTTTTCCATTCATTTAGAACTTCACATCCTGTATTTATGAACTGACAAGGCGAGTTAGGACAGGAGGTTGATTGAAACTGCCATCCTGTAAAGCATTTTTGACCCAAGAGACCTGGCCTGTGGCTGAAGTCGAATTTGAAGCTCAGCAGTGCTACCACCTATTGAGCAAACCGCCTTCCTTCATCTGAAGTGCACACACAATGTAAATCGCTTTCATCTCATAGCTCAGCCTCATGAGTAGAAATAACATGCCCTGAAGGGCTGCACTTGCTATTAATTACATTGCCTCCAACCATCCAAAATTCAAACAGCACTTTTCATCAGCCAATTCTAATACAGTTTTGCATTCCTATACATGCAGTGCTTTGAAACATTCTCAATTTCTGCCCCTTGGGCTTTTCTGTATTCCAGACTTTGCTCAGTGGCAAAACAGATTCATGAATCAATTTTGTAATTTGAGGAATCCATTAAATGGAGAAATGTAGGTATTAAAGCTAAACATATATAATCCATGTGTGAATGCATTTGGTCAGTTTCTTGAAATATGTGCTTGTAATATACAGTTATGCAATTAAATCCGTGACATCAGAGTTTTGAGATAAAGCAAGGCGCAAACTGGAAAAACACGTATCTATGAAAACGATAATAACAAAGAGTAAGGTTGTGAAAAGGAGTCAAAAGTGGTAGAGAGGAGATTTGGGGTGGATTGGAGAAAGGAGGGCAAAAAAGGTAAACAGAGGACTTCTCACAGAAAATTTTCTTACTTAATTTTGGGTTGTACTGTACACCGACATGCTCAACCAGAAGTTATCAAAGTTGCTTATTCCTTACAAAAGTTTAGATGTATCACATTTACATGCATGGCGAAGAGTGTATCCGAAATAACACGGTTCTGAAAATTTGTGGGTGACATAATTATCAATCTACGCTGTGTTGCTTGTCCTTTGTTCTCTTACTTCAAAGATATTTGTAGTTTCGTACACATCTGAAACACTGTGTATATCTAAGATTTGTAAGACAAAAATTCACAATTATTCTTTGTACATCATTCTGTCGCAAAAGGTAAAGGGAATGGCTTTGCAAGAATCAAGCTTCATTATCAGCTTCTTACTAAATTTATACCATCCGTCACCTCTGTCAGCCAATCCCTAGCCTATAGTGCACTATAATAAAACCAAATGGGCATAGTGGTATTTTGAGATGTAGTCAATGAGTTGAAGATATCCTGAGTCCTCTTTACCCATGAGTGCATCAGCACGAGTGGGTACAGAGGACTCAGGATATCTTCACAAGTGGGAGCACATCTCAAAATACCACCATACAACCACTTGTTCTTATTTATACCCCATATTGTAACTCAAACGAAAGTTAACTTCACTCAGATGATCAATACTCAACAGTGGCCTCAGCCAATCAGAGCACAGATAGCAGCTCAAGTGATGATGTCACAATGTTGTGACATCACCATGGTCATGACATTACAATGGCAAACAATGCAATGACATCATCAACAATTATCAAACCATTGAGTATACAACAAACCATTGATTATCCAATGTCTAGGCACATTTTCTCCCCGATACTCTGATTTTCCCTGGGCAATACAGCAGGGAAAAAGTCAGTATCGGGAGAAAAAGCAGTATATGTCACCTGACCAGTATACTCCCTAATTTGCCAGGGAATATACTAAAAACAGCCAATGAGAGAGCTGCATTTAGACACACAAAAATTCAAATTCAGTATAGCGTCACAATCTCTGCTGCTGCTCATCATCTTTTCTTGTAATTTTGCAAGCACAAAAATCGGCGTCTCTTTTGCAATTTGCAAGGGAGGTATTGGGGTTAGAAAGAAGCGGTTTGAAGCACTAGATCCAGAAGAAAATAGTGCATTAGACTTACGCAGTTTTAACTTTCTATTTTGTATAGAAAATTTTCCAATGCGATTTTCGTAAAACTTGTTTAATTTTTCTGAAATGACTTAGTTGTACAAATACTGATTTATATAAATTTCCATCGTGATGAGGACCCCTTTTTATTTTCTAATATTGTTTTAGACAATGTTTCACAACACATGAGAAAGTAATAGCAATAAATTCGGTTTTTTGGTATAGTTTCAGCACTGTGGTTCATTTATTTCGGAAACGTTTTTCTGCATTCCACTTCCGTTTTATTTTATATCTCTAAATCTAATCATCCCAGATGTATAAAAATTAGCAGGTAATGTTATAAATATAGTATAGATATCAAATCCAAAATTTCAAAACGATATCTCCAAAACTCTTGCCACCAAACAATTAAAACTGAAACAAGAATTTTTAGTTCTAGCGTGAAATTACAGATTTAAGTCAATGTATTTTAAAGTTCCATGGCCGTTTAATTTTGTATCTCTAGATCTTATTACAGCAGCTCAATGATATTCTCCAGTCCTTTCCATCATATTCCAAGGGTTATTGATCCAAAATTTCACGTCAATATCTTAAGAACTCTTGCCAACAAAAAATTATTAGTGAAACAAGAATTTTCAGTTCAAGCGTAAAATTACAAATTTGAGTCAACGAGTTTTTAAGTTCCATGGCCGTTTAATTTTATATCTCAGGATCTAATTACACCAGCTCTATTATTTCCATCATTCCTGTCTGTCATATTCCAAAGGTTGTTGATGCAAAATTTTAAGGCGATATCTTAAAAACTCTTGCCGTAATAAAAATGTTACTGAAACAAGAATTGTCAGTTCAAGCTAGAATTATAAGAAGCAGTTATAATACATTTATTTATAAGTAAAAGTTTGATATTATTTTGAAAATGTGCCTAGACATGGGATAAAAAGGTCATACCATGGGTAGGTGCAGTACATCCCCGTATACTCCCCTCGACCCCAGTATATTCCCTCGACCCTTCGGGTCTCGGGAATATACTGGGGTTTCTGGGAGTATACCGGGGATGTACTGCACCTACCCATGGTATAGATTCAGATTCAGATCAATTTATTTTCTTTGAGTTTTATACAATTATAAATATGGATACAGAAAAAAATATATATTTGTATATATATGCTCAAAGCTGGTGCCCCTTTATGACAATTCAATGTCGCTGCCAAGGGGTCACCAGAAAGCAAGAGAAAACATATGACACTATATAATTACCTTTAGTTCCTTCAGTCATCACGATGGGCACCACACAGGGTAAGACTTATATTCAAATAAACCTCCAATACATATCAAGTTCTTTCTTTTTTCCTACTTGTAATTCATATCGATCCTAATTTCCAGTCAGAAACTGATTAGCCCAGACTATTGCAAATGTAACAATCATTTATTTGACAGAGAACATTGTAGGAATTGAAAAAGAATTGTTTAACATAGTTTTTAAAACCACTAAGGCTATGGGTATATATTTTGCTTCTTATATTTTCATTCATATCATTATATGTTTTAGGAAACTTGTATGAAATACTATTTCTAGCATGTTCATGGCTCACAGCAGGCAGGCGATAGCGATTGTTGTTTCTCATGCTGAAGTTAAAGATTTGAGTATTTCTTTGCAACATTTCCAAGAGAAAATAGTCAGGTAAATTTTTGTTTTCATATTGGTAACAGAATTTGAAGTCATGCAGTGCACGCAGGTCATGAATCTTTAAAATTTTGAGTTGGCTAAACATCTGGGTAGTATGCGCATTATATTTGCTTTTTGTAATTACTGGTATAACCTCATAGTATACAACGCAATACCACATGGGATATATCCACTGCTTTTTCATGTGGTATTGTAAACATTATGGGTTATTAAATTATACCATATTCTGTGCTGTTCACTTATTCTGCAATGTTTATATTTGTTTGAGTGTTTATCTCATGGTATAAGCAAGTTATTCACCGTGGGATTGGGAATATGTGAACGTTTATCACAGCTCGGGTTAATGCCTTGGCTGGATAAATCCCATTCCTTCTCCCTGGGTGAATATAAACCTATACTTAATGCAGACCTGCTTAGAACTGGTGTCAGTGTTGATACAATTAAAACTGTATAATGTGTACATATGATTAAATTGTGGTAGATACTAACCATTTAATTGTGATAGATACTGCAACGCAATTCCCCTCAACAAAAATCATTGAAATGAGAAAAAGAAAACAATGATACTTTCAATAATTCATTGTGTTTCTGTGGGCCAGTGATACCAGGGTGTGCCTGAGTGTTCTAAGACAGTCCTATTTCAATTGAGGATGTTTTAAAATGACCTGACAGTCATGAATTGTATAATATATCCAAAGTCATAAGCTTGTTGTCATGATCAACCAACATAAAGACTATAAAACCTACAGCCATCATAACAAGAGCAGGCCAAGAAAGACACATTGTGACAGCCAAGAAGCAGGAAGCATTATCAGCCAAAGAGCAAAATATTTCAAGACACTGCAATCGGAACATGAATCGCCATGAACATGCACTTTTCGTGTGTGAAACCATCTCGCTATGAGAAACCATTACAATGCAAGAACCTGGCAAGCTGCATTTCAAGGAGTATTGGATTGAAGCAAACAAATTGAATCACATTTTTTGGTGATTTGGTTAATTGAGTGCCATCCTGTGAGTTTGAAGAAAATGTACAAGTTGCAAAATTACTCCACGTCATGCTGGCCAAACATGGAAGAGTAGATGTTCAACAAAACCCTGAATTACTGCTCATTTTGGCACAGAAAAGTTGGATGTAATGTCTTTGTATCGATCATCTAAGTTTGTAATAAAGATTTTCTATCTTGACAGCCAGAGAACAGTGAATGACAGTCAGTGCTTAGGAGCAACCTATTATATCCAACCCACAATACTATATTACTCATTTAGACATTCACTGATAGTTTGCATATATAATTGTTGAAAATAGGATGTGATTCACAAAATATGAGTCATCAATTCATGTGTTTTTAATATGCAAAGTATAGAGGAATGACATCTCTTAATTGAGAATTTTGGAAACGATTTATATTTCCCCATGCAGCTGTAAAGAAAGTACACCCAACGATTGGAGGTGGGTGAATGGGGAAACCGCATGTAAACGTAAGACCACCCAAATCAAATGGTAGCAAACTATTGGAATTTTATCCGACGCAGGTTCTGATTGTCTGACTATCGGAACTTGGGTGTATTGATTCTGCAAAGAGGTTCCTATTCCCTGATTTGAATCTTTGTAAGGGTCACTGAAAAAAAATCAGACCAATGGATATCAGCCAACATTTTCAGGACTCCGGTAGGATGAATTGTATGTAGTCAGTCTTCAGGAGTGAATAAACTGCCTTTTTTTTAGCTGTATACTTGTGTCGCGAACCATATCCAAAAAAAAAATTGTCCACAAGCCCGATTTTGAGAAAAGATGTGGTTATTTTGGCAATTTAACAAGATATAAAGCTGTGTCCTCCACTGCCCTAAGTAGCTCATAGCAGGAAGTAGTGTCAGCCAAGGAGCAGGAATATTCCAAGACATTGCAATCGCAACATGAATCGCCGTGACCATGCAATTTTCGTGTGTGAAACCATCTCGCTGTGAGAAACCATTACAATGCAAGAACCTGGCAGCTGTATTTCAAGGAGTATTGGATTGAAGCAAACAAATTGAATCAAATTTTTTGGTGATTTGCTTAATTGAGTGCCATCCTGTGAGTTTGAAGAAAAATTTACAAGATGCAAAATTACTCCGTGCAAGCCATGCTGGCCAAACATGGAGAAGTAGTAGTTCAACAAAACCCTGAATTACTGCTCATTTTGGCAATCTATAAGTTGGATGTAAAGTCTTTGTATCGGTCATCTAAATTTGTAATAAAGCTTTTTTGACATTTCTTCTGTCTTGACAGCCAGAGAAGTGTGAATGACAGTCAGTGCTTACGAGCAACCTATTATACCCAACCCACAACACAATATTATTTTACGCGTGTTTAATATGCAGTATAGGGGAAGGACAGACTCTGAGAATTTTGGAAATAATTAATATAAAGAATTTGTAACGATTGGAGGTTGGTGAATGGGGAAAGCGCATGTAAACATAAGACCACACAAATCCAATAGCAGCAAACTATTGGAATTTTATCCGATGCAGGTTCTGATTGTCCTATCGGAACTTGGGTGTATTGATTCAGCAAAGAGGTTCCTATATTCCTATGCCCTGATTTGAATCTTTGTAAGGGGCACTGAAAAAAGCAACCCAAATGTTATAAGCCCACACTTTCAGGACTCTGGATACTGGTTGGATGAATTGTATACTTTCAACTTGGCAGTCTATATCTGTGTTGTTTTGGTAGTCCGTCAACATACATGTAGATTAGTGCATTCAGCTCATTTTTAGCCGTCTATAACTGGGTTACCAACCATATATCTAAACAAGGTGCACAACCCATATTTGATAAAAGATGCATGGGGACTGTTTGGCAATAAGGCAAGAAATAAAGCTCTTCCTCAAAATTGCTGTCTCTTCTTCCTGAACGAGTTAACCTATACCAAGTGCATAAATAGATTATGTGAAACCCAAATCCTCCATGCATCCATCCAGGATCTAATGCAGTTTTTGGAAATGTGTTGTGAAATATTTTCCTCTGTACATGTAAATACTTTTCGGCTTTACTACATGTGCACAAAAAAATTGACGTTCATCGGAAGTATCTCAGGGAATCTAGGGATCGCTGGGCACATTTACACCATATAAATATTTACAAACTGTCAAAGATGATGACATTTGTCCACATTTATACAGTGTCTATATTCAGAAACTGTCAAGATTGATGTGAATAACATAAAGTTCTGAATCAAACAAAAAAATGGCTGGAGAAATACTTGCTGATTCATCAATATCCCGAAGAACTAGTGTCCAATTACCAATGACGCGTTAATCAATTTGGGCAGAAATTTGCAGAATGCGAATGGTGAATAGATTCAGCCAATTTCTGCATTTGCAACGGCATGTCCTTGTTGGTATTTTAATTACTCGCGGCATGTTTCTGTCATTCTTGCTGTTTCTGAATGTTTCTGAATGTTTCTGAACGTTTCTCTGAATGTTTCTGGCTGTCTCTGTTGTTTCCTTGTCCTTCGGCATGGTTATGCACTGTCTAAATTCAAATTTCCTTCTGTAAAGAATTGAAAGAAAATCGGTTTTTCAATCTTGTCGCAGAACTTGCGTAATGATGCTCAACGCAATGCAAATTGGTCTAGCTGTAAATCACCAGTCAACCACCAATGAAACAATTGGCCATCCATAGAGTAACTGCATTCCTACATTATAGGCCTACTCCAAGGAGAGTTGAGAAAGGCTCACACTTGAACAGGCCTACCAAGGGTGTAGTTGTATACAGTCTGTTGAAATGGACTCTGAAAGATACATTTATGTTTCAACCATCCTTCAAAATTGAAACATACCTGAAAATTTGGCTGAATAATTTTCACACAGTCATATTTTCAGAAGCTTAATTCTATAGAGAAATTATATCCTAGCCATAAATACTTTTGTTATCTATGAAGATAGATAGATAGATAGATAGATAGATAGATCGATAGATCGATAGATCGATAGATCGATAGATCGATAGATCGATAGATAGATAGATAGATAGATAGATAGATAGACAGATAGATAGATAGATAGATAGATAGATAGATAGATAGATAGATAGATATGTAAAATGCAGCCCTCTGAGCTCATTTCTGGAAGCTCATAAGGGTTGATTGATGAGATGGGAGAGAGAACTGTAGCACATTTGCCGCATGTCAGTTATACTTATCCAGCATAGGGGCCACCAATTTAACATATCATTCCAACGATATTCAGGTTTGGATTTTGCTCATGAAGATCCACTGAAAATCTTGGGTTCTCCACCTGGGGTTCGAACCCATGCAGACTTCAGTGAAGCAGACAGGAACTGTAACCACTCTGTTAGGTATTCCGCAACAACAGTTATTAGAATTTAACAGTAGTGCAAAAGCTGTTAGATCAGAAGAGCTATTTTGCATTGAGGCCTTCCTATCCCCTCAGAGGAATAACACCCAAATTTTGGCATCTGACATTTGGTTGCCTATCCCTATTCCCAATTCATGAATTTATTATTGTCACTCTGTCGGGGTTCTCAGTTTTCTGATAGAATTCGGGCAGTTACAATTGTCAAATTGGGCACAGAGTTGAAAAATATTGTCAAAAGTTTAACTTCTAATATTTTTGTCAAACTTTGAGACAAATTAAATATTCAGCTGGGATCTATGGGATATTTTACTTGTGCAGCACAGACACTGGTACAAGGGACTGCCAATTCAATGTCATCCGAACAACATCCAGCTTAGGTTTTGCTGATGAAGGTCCACTGAAAATTTCGGCCCCAACCTGTGCAGTGTGTGCAGGCAAAAACCTTCAGTGGAGCAGGTGGCAACCTGAACTTCTCAGTGCCCTAGCTGCCTAAAGATGAAGACATCATTATTAAATGGGTTAGGCAAAGAAAAGGCTAATTTTACCAAAAAAGGAAGGCGTTTTTACATAAGATTGATTTCAGCTGATGTACCATGCATGCACATTTAAACCCTGGATAATTTCGCAGGTGACACCATGAATGCATGCACATCAATTGAAAAATTCATTGAAATAAAATAAAGAACCTGGCTTGTAATGCTTCACAATGCATTACTCCATTATCAATTAACAAAAATGAGATTGAATGAAAGGAAATCATATAAGTAAAGCACCCACTCACATGAAAGCTTATTTTCTCCAGATGTATCTGCAAATTTTACATTCAGTACATTCAGGTAGACTTTTTGCTGATTTTCTAAAAGATGCTTGGATTTTTGGCTTATTTTTCAGGGGCGTTTGCATTTAAGTAATAGACCTTTTGTATTAATTTTCTTTCATGTTTTTGAAGTGGCCTTTGGCTCATTTTCTTATATACATTTGCCTTGGAGAGAACTTTTGGTTTGTCGTTGACCGGTTGACCTTAGAATCGTGAAAATACACTCATTCAAGATATTTTGTTGCATCGTAAAGTATATTTTGCACAACGTTTTGACTTCAAAGTGTAGAATTTTATAATCAACTAAAAGAAATGTTTGTCGTTCATGACGTTTCATACTCAGAGTAATTTCAATTTTTGCCAGTTTTATGAAGCTTTCCACTAAAAGGTCCGCCATCTAGCCAGTTTAGCTAGAGGGACGGCTCCAAAGCAAAGTGCTTAGGTGCAACCTACTAGAACTATACAAAACCCAGGACACTGTACTGTGTCATATCCCCCAACTTCACTAAGACAAATTGATTACGACACACTCCATACGCTTCTTTTAGCTATTATGCCTTTTATCGTATTCTTCTTGCGAAATGAACAATAATCTGATTGTTCTTTGACTATTGATAACAATGTTAAACCTTAGCAGGGCACTTACATGCTAAATTGTCAGTTAGATGCCAGCTTTACCAATAGTATAAGTGTCGAGGTGATGTCAAACAGTGGTTAAAGCCTGTTCTGGACTACAACTATATCTCAAACTAGAGCTGAAACAAAGCTCAGGAAACAGCAATAAAAAACAGACCTCTTCAGACAGACCTGAGTATACATACACTTACAGGATTGTGAGCGAAACACTCCTTCATGCAACTTTGTCCTGAAGTATCGGTTGGGCTGGTCTTGTGAAACCTGAGACATCTATATATGACATACTTGTCACAATGTCCTTTTTCCATTATCACAATAAAATATGGGTGTAGCTCCTGCATTTTATTATATGATTTCGAAAATGTCTTACGAAATGAAAATGTTACAGTGGTTTCACATGTTGTAGGGAAACGGGACAATTGCACTTTCTGTGTTACGTAGGCAAAGGGCGGGTGGAATTTTTCCGGAGGCGAGCGACATTTACCCGAATATCATGATAAAATTTTATACCTCGTCAAATGAAATGGCTTTTAAACCACTGGTTTTCATTATTTTATCATCTGCCCAGACTTTTAGCCTCCTTGCCGAGTTTGGGCCTTTTCTGAAGTTTCTAAAGGTTTCGTCGGACGACTACCCCCGCCCATATGCCTAAGCAGCGTAATTTTTTAGCAGCTGCTGGTGATTTCCAACTGTCTGACATGCCAGTAGTGAAGATTTCCTTTTAAGTGAAGGCCCTATATTATTATAATGATAAACACAACATCAGAGATATCGCACATATCTCCACAGATAGTGGTCTAGGTCCTCAAGTAATCAATTGTTCCAGCTATTGGCCAAACATTTCAAGACTATATTGGTTCCAAGTAATTCTGAAAAGTCTGCTGCAGTATCAACCTATTCCAGTCGGTACGCTCTGGTCCGTTTTTGGCCCTCAGCAACTGGACTATATGCCGCATACAAAACACAAAGATGATGACTCTTTGTCATGAAATATGCACACCATCAACAAGAAGCACATTGATCTTTTCTTGACTGAACACACAGCCACTTGTCCGCTGATCGCATACCGTTTGGCCCACTCCAGAAAAATTTACTGTTGATCATACACTCTAAAAACTGTTGGGACAAAATTGGTTTTTTAGATTCCAAATGGTTTTTTGAAAAACAAAATTTCGATGCAAAAAACCAACATGGTTTTTTTAAAAATCCATGTTGGTTTTGCATTGAAATTTGGTTTTGCAAAAAACCATTTTGAATCTAAAAAACCAATTTTGTCCCGACAGTTTTTAGAGTGTACAGACTACAGCATCTGCCTGAGGAATTTTGCACGATCTGTGATATGTTTGATAACATGCAGTTATAGTACAAGTGGAATTAAAATTCATAGGTGAGCCCTGCCATGTTTTGCCATTTGGTCAATGCTAAATCTAGTTGGGTGGCAGAGTGGCTTAGGTTCCTGCCAGTTCCACTGAAGGTCTTTGCCTACATGGGTTCAAACCCCAGGCGGGAAACCAAAATTTTCAGTGTATCTTTATGAGCAAAATCCCAGCTGGATGTCGTTCGTATGAGGCGTTAAATTGGCGGCCCCTTGTATCAGTATCTGTGCAGGGTAATTATAAGATTCCTCACATGGTGTAAATGTGTAACATGTTGAGGACTCACGCTCTCTCATCCATCTCACCAATCAGCCCTCGTGAGTGCCCAGAACTGAACTTACAATATCTAATATCTTATCTAAGACCATCGAACCAGAACATAGCATAAGAAAACTGTTATTTTGTTCATTCTAATACTTTCCATGACAAATTACAATAACTTTGACAGTGTACCTGTCTTCCGTGACCACAAATATTTACCCAGACGTAGCTCGTCAATGAAAGATTGATGGCAAATGACAGCGCTCAGTCGCGAGTCGCATCAATAGCCATCATAAAGATCATCTTCTGCAGACATACCTCACAAAAGCATTGTCATCACTGTGTTATTTTTAGCAATATAGAGATATAAGTCGATTTGGGGAACCAATATTCAATCGACGTTGCAGTGATTTTTTTGCCATTATCGATCAGTCGTGAAATATGGTGGTAAAAAATAATATGTCATACACATAAGATGATTTAGACATTGTGATATTGCTTTTTTTACATACATTTACTTTGTGGTTTTGTGAAAGTAGTCAGTACTCATATGGCCACCTCAGAACAAGTGTATACCTGCAGAATGTAGATGCAAAGGAGTAGAGGTGCAGAAAGTACATAGCCTCAGATGCATACATGTACAGTGTAGTACATGTGTGAACCTCCTTCAAATTTTGTTGGACACTTAAATTCAGGTAAGGAGGCTGTACATTCTAAACGCAAAAGGTTCTTGATGGTATACATAAAGAACCAACAGGTTCTAAATTTTTTAAGGGTTCAACTGATTGAAAAGGTTCAATACTGATGGAAAGGCCCCACTGTGGAACCCAATGCTCCAAACTTAAGAGAAAAAGGTTTCATCGTGGGAGTTCAGTGCAGCTGGATTAGCTAATAACTGTTGTTTTTGTTTGCTGTTGGATGCTTTTTAAAAGTTTAATATTCGCGCAGCGAAACGGCCGAAGGCCGTTGAGCGAAGCGAATTGAGTGCAAGAGAAGACTCGAAAATCTGTGCAGTGATGGTCTCAACATCAACAGTCCACAGCTGGGAATTAGGTCAAGTGGGTCCAGCTTCTTATCAATGATTTAGTTTGGTATTTAACAAAACATAACATATTCATCTTCAAAAGTGTCTTAAAAATTAAATTTTCTCTAGTAATATATCCTGTACCAATAATTTTTATGGAATAGTTAATTATTAGCATTGACAAGCTAAATCAAATTATTAACATGTTATTCATTTAATTTCAATCAGACAACAAGAAAACATAACAAAATTAAAGTTACATAATCTTATAAACTGATGATTATGTAACAGTAAACAGGTAATCTACATGCAATATTATTGTATTTTTATTACTATATATATTTATACTATTATGTAATATCAACAATCTAACATAGACTTGACTTTGGCAGCTTTCAGTGCTGTCTGCCTTTTTACCATTTAACTGATTATCTATCAATCTTATTTATCTATTTAATATATATCTATCTATCAATTTATCTATCTATCTGTCTGTCAATATATCTATCTATCTATTTATCTCTCTATTTATCGATATATTTATCTATTTATCTATTATGTTTTTTGTCTAATTTATCTTGCTATTCTACATTTTTCTCTGTCTTTCCATGTATCAGTCTTTCTAATTCGCTGCGCGAATTTCATGGCAGTGCCATTTACATATTAATAATAAACCTTTCGGGGTTCCTTATCTGTACCAGCTTTTAGGACTCTTGAAGGTTCCATATAGAACCTCCTTGCTGAGAGTGCAACATATTGCAGATGATCATTGATCAAAGATACGTAATTCAAACATACACTTTTGTAAAATCCCAAAACCATAACATGAAAATTTCACAATTTTTGTCCTATACATCTTCTCCTGTCTCTATTCATCTCACTAATGTATGTCCTTGCTAACTATATATAAACACACACAATATCAATTCTCTGAGGATATTAGATTAGATACAGACCTAAGTTAAAGAAGCAAACATAATGTTTTTATCTAATTCTCTGAGTCCTTGTGAATTTCAAGAAAAAAGAAAACCATATAAAACAAAATGACAGTTTTTTTTTCTAAAAGACTATGTACATTGCATGACTATTGCAGAATATACACATGATATAACTTCATTTTCAGTGCTGTAGTTTTTCGACATGTTCTAAAAAATGTTTGAATAACTAGTATATGATTTGGCATTGACAATTGACGAAAACACATTTATATATAAAAGTTCAGGAAGTAATCTATAATGTACACCATTACTTATCATGTTTTTAAATCATCATCATTTATGTTCTTGTATGATGTTAATAGCATTTGTTTGTTTTCTCTCATTCAAATTCAGTAGGACATCAAATAGGCAAGTTGAATAATGCAAAAGCATTGAAGTGCATGGAAGTGTCCTGACATGAAGTGTGAAAATCTGTTTGGAAAATTCACAGAGTCGTACTGTATATTATATCGGATCTGAACCGTAAGATAATTATTTACGAAATGTGTGGAATAAGAAAACATTTTGATGTCATCAATCAGCAGTTTGCTTTCATTGGTTGCTGTGAGTTTTGTATCTATACCATTTATATCTGCAATAAACTCCTTAATCTGTGTCGTCCACTTCATGTCCCCTATTTACATTTCTGAGTGTTTGTTTTATGACAGTATCCAACTATGTTCAAAAGTCAGTTCGGACCATTTTTTTGTGCTCCCTACGTTCCATAAATTCAGCATTAAATACAGTGTTGAGTATAGTCGAGTAATATGCAGAAGCTACGCAAGACAACTTCTATACCGTTAAGCTTCTGATTATGACGAAATACATGGGAAGCCGTATGTCGTTACAACAGACTTAGATCAAAATTCAATCATGTCAGATTATGGTGACCTCGTACAATATTCATAAATGTTGGTCGTCAAAAACTATTCACAAAGTGAAGATCATACTTCAATAGCTGATAATACCAGCACCCAACAACATGTTGTAAAATATTCATCAACACGGGTTCCAAACCTTTTACTATACATCCAGAAAGTGCATAGAAAGTGATTTTTTGTAATGTGGGAGTGTGACATCATTATGGCAGTTCTCACAGGTTATAGCATTGGAAGTCATGCAAATCAGGTATTCTGTGTGATTTCACAGATGTCATCAGCCAATTATGGCCAAAACTCTGTGTGCACCAAACTGTTGAAGACTGCAAAAAACTGCATACACACCACATCATACTTGTATTTCACAGCTGTCTATAATAAGTGTTTGAGACTTGAGTACATAGTCACATGTGGTTTGTCCCTACAGTTTTCTTTTGACCAACAAAATGTATGATCTTCTTGTTTGACAGAACTGATCTAACTACATTCCAATATTTGTGTACATGGTGGAGCCACATGAGTGACTTGGCTGTACTTCCTGTTTCCCCAAAATATTGGCTTGGAGAAAGCACATGTTTCAGAAAAAATCAATTCATAAAAGTGTAACCTTTAAAAATCATTGATGTAACAGGAAGTCATGAACAGCATTGTTGCACTCTGATGCAGTGCAATCAAAACATACAAATATATTCTCAATCAAACAACTTTGGTATAAACAAATGATCTTACCTTGTTTTTACTGTTGTCGTATTGTACGTAAACTCTTCCGAGAGGCATATCAGTACATCACAGAGCAGCAGAATTGTGATCACGGCTTCGATTTTTCCAAAATTGACCCACATTATCTCTTCAGATCAAGAAAAGATTCATCAAATCAAATGATTGGTCTTATTTCGGAGAAAGTGAAAATTGGGTTGTAAAATGACATTATTGCGCGCTGTTGTCAGTATCTTGTCTTCCGATGTCTTGATAGAAACAACAGAGTGCCACCTAAAAAGTCACCAAAATATGATACATATCACACACACAGTACATCCAATTGGGTAGTTAGTGATATGATTTGATGATAATGTTTAACAAGTGAAAGAATATCTGTAAGTTTTTAACAAATAACATGTGTCCCAATCACGTTTTGTCCTTACGAATCATTTTAGACGGTATGTAAATCTCCATATAGTTAAGCAACATGATAATTGTCTAGTCATCGATATCCAGAGTTTGCATCAATTTATATTCTGCAGTCAACTGTAACAGACACTTACAGTCTGGCAATCTTTGTACTGTATGATGCCATCATTGGTGACACAGAATATCTGAATGTGTTTCTTCATTTCATCGGTTTCATTGTTTGAAATGATCTGTCTCATTTGAACGTAACTGAATAATCACTCTCTTCAAAGTTGTGGCCGTCAACTTCATTTCGATTTAATTTAGTATTCCGCGATGATTCGAAATGTATCTTTATTAGGAGATACCGCAAAATTCTGCAATCGATAAAATGATATGTAGGGTGATGCCTTAATGAACCTGTATTGTTTTCAGTAGTTCCAATTCTGTCTGTCCTACTTTTTAGACAAGAAGAGGGCTTATAGTCACAAGCCAGTTCTTCTAGTCTCAATTAAATGCTCATCAAAAGCTCACAAGTATGCCTTTTGAAGACACTGCAAAGATTTCTACTCTTCGCTATTCTGTTTTATGCAAGATTGGATCTTTGCAAGATTACTTTACGGGCTTATAGTTGTATCCCCCAGTCCACAATATGTTTCATGGGATCCTTTTGAGCCAGGAGGAACATTTTTTCGTCGCACCTTTCTCTGTAACATCTCATAATAGACCGTGAAACGTTTTGCGTCGCTTATTTGAACTTTCGGCTACAGCCTCGTTTCGGCTTCCCCTGTGATGTCACGGCCACGTGGTGCTTCCTGCAGCTGTCCATGCAGAGCGGGCTGTCAAAGAGATGGCAGCTATGTCCAAAAAGTTCTGTCTGCCTTAACGCTGCTTCTACCTCAGTTTCATGGGAATGGACCAGGTGCCTGTCTGGAAATTAAACATAAAAGAGACATGAAATGACCTCTTAATTGCTATGCCAAGCCCTAGGTACAAACAGAGCCTATATTTGCCCCCAAAGCTTCACAATAAAGCCATGTACTCATCACCCTCTCCTGTGGCCCCCATTAGTGGGCTACAAAAAAAGGCTACAATGTACCAAAGCACCAGACATCAGAACATCCAGAAACCAGCCCAGTTTCTGCGTACTAGTTAGTTCATCTGTCAGACAAATAATACGAAAGTGCATATACAGGCGTATATATACAAATAAACTGTGTAAAATTCCTTGTCATTTTATTGTGAATTTGTGATTGATCATCGTCACTGCAATAAATAAATATGAGGAAGTTTTGACTTCTAAAAATTTGTGAAAAAGGCCAAATTTCTGATATCTCAAGAGGATTTTTTTGGAAAAATTACATCCTTTGACCAAACAAGGTTGTTCGATCATTGTTGGCTATTGAAATGTTGTAATCTTCACCAAAACAGTATACTTGTGTCCCCAATACCTATGTTTCAAGTTGTGATATCTTAAAGTACTTGGTACTAAATCAACGTAAACTCTTCTCTTATGACAATATTCATCAATATATATTGACATTGACCAGCATGTAAACATCATTGTGCTCTACTTCACTTGGGCATGGCATCATATTGTATGTAGTATCACCCAGATTATCAAGGATTAGCTTAATGCTTGTGTCAGTCAATCTAGGTCTATTAATGCTTAGTTCAACAAGGAGCATTAGCCTACTGGGACATTAGGGGCGACCATTATATATTCAGCGGTGGAGGGGGGCCTGAGGAGGGTAGTTCTTGAAGTCTTTCTCAAAAGGAAAATATTTGTTTCATGTAAACGGCTGACGTAATTATTTGTGTCAAGTGCGCGACATTCTGACATATTTGTTTCTGGATCAAACAATGCAGTATAAGAATCCCCCATACGTCCCTCAGCAGTAATTAATTTCCCAGACTGCCAGGTAAGAATTTATTAATATTGTCAAAACTTGGCCGGTAATTACACAGAAAATTTGATATATAAAATAGTGGACTGCTGCACTGTGAAAATGGCACTTTGTGTGTCATCATGCCGATGATTTGTCATGATCTTGCCCAATACTTTCAATGTTAATTTGATTTAAGGAGACTAATCCTGCTTGTTGGTGACAGGCAAACGAAAGGGTTATGACAAATCAAATGGCCTTCTCTTGATCATGACTAAGCGAACAGCCTCTCTGTTACCCATGTTGAATGTAGAGAAGATAACACTTCATCAGCTATCATGCATCACACACTGTAGATTCTGAAATTCTGAGTTAGCTCAAATGATTGAGTGAGACGGTTGCACAATTTGTTTGAGCTGTGATAGGTTGCTGTTTTAAGTTATGATAATCTGTACGTTGTTATAACTTGCAAACAACAAGCTATCTTGGCTCAAAGGAATTGTGCAACCATCTCACTCAATCAATTAAGCTAACTCAAAATTCAAAATTTACAGTGCATAGTGCAATTTTCACAGTGCAACAGTCCAGTCTTTTTGCAAATATAAATTCCTGACTGTAAGTCAATGACCAAACCAAGCTGAGAGGGTACCAAATGCCCTAAGAGAAAAATGAATTAATCAGCCTCATTTTGAAGAGAGGAATTATTGCGGTAAAGATCAAAACTTGGGTTGGTTCACTTAGTCTTGAGGTTTACCTTGGGTTATGACCACTTTGGGCTGGTTCACCTCCTGTCAACATGGCGTTGCAAAGTCTTTGAAACATGAAAATGCTAAAATTATGGGTCGGTTCGCTTTGCCTTCGGAGGATCTAAGTGTGCTGATAAATAATTCTGAGGCAATTTGTCCCTGGCTCACCAATTTAAATGTCATTGCCATAAGAATAGCAGTGGGACCATGTCGTGCAATGACACAAACACTCATGCATGTAAACATAGGAAAATAAGAGGAAAACAAAGAATATGAGAAATGTTGCAATGACATAGGCACCGGCACGGGACTGGCTGCAGTGTCAAGTGGTGTACAGTGCAACCGAAAAAGGTATGACTACCTCAGCAGGAAGGAAGAATCAGCCACTACTTTACCCTTTCAAACCTTTTGGCTCCCCTGAATCCCTTCCTACCTTAACCTACTTTAAGCAACCTTTTAAAATTGCATTAAATTAACATTCCGGCAACACCAATTCAAACTCTATCACCCCCATTGCGTTTTACTTCTTTGACATTACACCCTTGCTAATTGCAGTTACTCTACGAGCCCCCAAATCTCCTTACAAAGTTCTACCTTCGACTCCTCACCAAAACTTTATCCAATATTAAGAGCTCTATTAATACAGGGGGGAGAGGAGAAAGGAGGGCAAAATAGGTAAACAGAGGACTTTTGAGAGAAAAGCTCCTTACTTTATTTGGGATGGTACTGGTACTAACTTGCATTATTGAAATTATCTGCTGCTAGCCAGCTATTATCATCGGACTGATAACTCATTCACAAATCATATCATCAAACCTTTTTCTTGTATTCTTCATGAACATGTACATGTATGTAGCTGTGTTGTCATATCTTCAATAATATCATCAATATCAATCAATATTTCCTCTTCTATCATCATAGATTTCTGCCAACCAGTAGCCTAATTCCCAAATAATGCCATGTTAAGCCAATCATTAGAAAATGTATATTAACTCATACATTCTATAGTAAACCTTAACACGAAAGAGAAATGTCATTTAACATAATTATTATATTTTGTTTCCAAAAATATGATTCATACACAGACAATGTCAGACATGTAAAAGAAATAATAGAGAGATAGAGAGATAGAGTAGCAGAGAGATAGAGGGAAAGATGGTTATAAGGGTAGATAGATAAATAAACTGAAGGACAAAAATAAGTTATCACTTATAAGTTATCACTTATCAATTTGAAATAATTTAAAGAAAAAAACTTTTCAAACTTATTTGTTGTGTGTTTAATGTTTTTGACATTAACAATGACCAATTAGTCATGTTTTCATATTCTTGTCACGGGTCATTGCCTCTGCACTGGCAAAGGTCATGAAATGCAGTAATAAGGCTAATCCTTGAGATCAGTTGCCCTTAAAAATGCACAAAAAGCACTCAGAAATGTTCCTTGATCTTTCCTGAGTTGGGATACGCCAACAGACTGCTATTGGGTATATATTCTCCACTGAGCAATGAGGCCCGACAGTTGGGATGCTGGCGGCTGGCATGTCCCAGAATGAGGTTGCACGTCAGAGGGGCTGCTCCCAGCCAGAAATCAGCAAGCTCATGACCAAGTCTTGTCTGGCAGGCTGAATGAAGGACCTTCTAAAGCCAGGCAGACCTGCAGTCACAACCCATGATCAAGACAGGCACAACATCCATCAGAATCTGGGTGACCATTTCAAGACTGTTTCAAGACCACCACATCCACAGCTGCTGAAATTCCAGGCACTCACAACCCAAGAGAGAGTGCCAAAACAGTTATGAGATGGGTTGCTAAGCACTCTAAGCAGGCATGACTGCCAGACATCCATGCAAAAGGCCCGTTTTGACAGATCTGTGAACTCTGTTTTCTGACCTCCTGATGTTTACTCATTATTGCAGTGAAATGGGTCCTCCGACACATTGTTTGATCTGATTTGTTGAAGAAATACAGAATTACAAACTGTTTTCATGTGCTATCCGGGTATTTTTCCTCCAGGATTTCATACCACAGTCGCCTAAAGAGGTGATAACTTATTTTTGTCCTTCAGTTTAGATACTTATTAGGCCTAAAAATAGATATATAGACAGATAGATGGATAGATAGATAGATGGGTGGATAGATCTCTTTTGAAAATAGGTGCTCTTTAGCTCGTAGACACTTCTATATACAGTATCTATAGGCACTTTTCTGCAATTAAAAATCTGCATACATACATATCAGCATGATTTCGTAGAACATCATGATCAAGTGGGTAGTGGCAGTATTCATCTGGCCATACAAAATTATGCCCACATCAATGAAAAATGTCTAATGAGCAGTTTCGTTATAATAGGGGTAATTATGAGCAAAGACATATATATTTATATATGAATTCATCATGTAATGAAGTGCTATAATTATGAGCAATTAAAGCCATTGTTGTAACAAAGAACCGTATATCTTCGACAAAGTATTGTTCCTTTGTGTTATACCTGTCGTGGTCAAATTTATGTAGAAAATACGAAATTAACCAAGATGTTAAGTGATGGACTCAACAGTTAATAATAATTATTATTGTACTATTGCAACAATTTTAAAATTTTTCTGTCTCATTTATTTTAAAGTAAAATTCATACAGTTTTCAAGAGTGATTTGACACTTCCATCAGCCGATTAATGAAGAATCACAAGCCAGAATTTCTTTGCAATAAGTCCAATGCAAATGGCATTTACTTTGTTGTCCATAAATTTATCCTCAAATTAGTCCATGTACAGAGTGAAAAGATAATTTGTTATATTTTTTTTTTTTTGCAAATTTCTGTTTGACTGTTTGTTGGATAATGCAACGTGTTCCCAAACTACAAGAATTGGTTGTAAGGAGATTAGACGCTGTGAAATCATTCTGACAAATGCTTCTAGATGAAGTTTTATTGTAGCAACAAACTGTCAAAAGTGGGGTATTTTAAAACTGCCAGTGAACTGTTATAACTGGTAGAATAAACAATGAACTGTTAAGCAAGTCAAACAGATTAAATTGGAAAATATCTATATCATCAAGGTGTAGTAACTTGTCTTTTTGTATCTCACAAATTCACTAACCAAGCCAAATAGACACTTAACTTCTATTTTTTTTTTCATTATTTTACTTTTTTAATTAGGTAGTAAGTTTATTGTAGAAGCCTGATAGAACAAGTATACACAATTTACGGATGAATAATTTGAACAAATCATTTCCTTATATTTGGATTTTTTTTATGGAACCGCAGAATTTTAAGTAAATGAAAAAAAAAAATTCAGTTACTTTCTTCAAAACAACCATGAAAAAAAGAAGTCTTTATAGATTTTATCTAAAAACAAAGTTTGTGTATTTGTTACTCACTTTTATAAGTAATCAGGCATAAACAAAAGACAAAAATTATATATTTTAGCTACTTAGCTTTAAGAATAACAAACGAAATAAAAACGAAAGAAAGAAATTCATATATACAAAAATTAATTTCTGTATATTTTACTTACTTTTCTCAAATAACCAGGTATAAATTCCAAATTCCTTCTGTTCAAGTCCAACACAGTATCCATCAGGTAAAGCACTCTCACAATGGCATGGTGCACATCCCAGTATTGAAGCAATAGCAGACGATTGGTGCTGAGGCAAGCCATATATTGCAGTAGAGACATTTCTTTTCTTCGTGGGGGAGCCACTGTGTGATGATGGATGTGCATCAGTTGAGGTATGCAGCGCCCCTAGTGGGTTGCTAGTGAACTAAAGGAAGAATCTGACTGAAACGTTTTAGTTTTGCAGATGGTGGAACCTTTGATCTCCTTTCTACTTTTTGTGAAGTAGCCTATTAATTTAAAAGCAGCCTTAGAGTCAAGAAAAAGAAATGATTACTTTTTCTTGTTTTGGGGATGCCCTGTATTTTCCATGAATGAGTAGAGTTGTGTGGTCTAAAAAAAACGTTCTTCTAAATTTCCCCGAATTGAAGCCTGCATTCTGATCTAATAAAAAATAGGTGTTGTGGAATTGCTCACCAATGAACTGTAAAATCATCTATACGAGGGGTGTCCCAAAAGTTCTGACCAATTTTTTTGGCAGACCTTTCTATTTGAAAAAGCTGTATGAAATTTTCACAGAATCAATTTCAGGTATTTCACTATCCATTTTGAAAATATGGTAGGCCTACCTGTTTGAACATTTTAAATAACTTTTCTGTTGCCATGGAAACAGAACTTCAGAAGGTCAGTGCACTCAGCGCAGCTCAATTTTTTAGGCCAAATCCAAGTGTCTAGGCTTGTAAATAACCAAGGAATTTACTGTAAATATGCATTGGATGATCATGAAAAATATTATTTGGAAACCTAACAGTATCTCAAAGTTTTTTTATTTACATTTAAAGTCACTGTGAATCAGTTTAACCCAAGTGCTGAGGCGATCACCTGGGTCTTCCAAACTGGGCTGTTCCTAAATTGTCGAATTTCAGTGTATATAAAGACTGCTTCGTTTCTCGTTATGACTATTATTTCTTTAATTTTTGAACTTGTATTAATATAAATTTTAGTATCATGCAAGGTTACAGAAGGTCAAATCTGGTAATTAAAGCAGATGAGATTGGGTTTTGAACCTAAGGTTGTTGAGCACTGCCTCTTGACAGCAGATTGTTTCAGCGAAACCGTCTCAAGCGCTGTTAGGCAACTGCTGGAAAACGCCTTTGGTAATTGCCTCAGCTGATCAGGTTGAAATGTAATTAAATGTTTATAATCTAATTGAAGATATCTTGAAAGACTGCAAACCTATGAGGAAATACATTTTCTTGCAATCACTTGCTTTTTTAACACAGCTAATTTGCTGAATTTTATCTGAGAAATTGAGCTGCGCTGGGTGCACTGACCTCGCGTAACCATGGTAACAGAACAGTAACTTAAAAACTTCTTACAGTGTTGATTTCTTTCAAAATAGATGGTCAAATACCTGAACTTAATTCTGTGAAAATTTTATTTAGCTATTTCAAATAGAAAGGTCTGCCAAAGAAATTGGTCAGAACTTTTTGGACACCCCTCGTATTTATTAATCTTGCAAAAATTTTCAATTGTTTTGATCCAATGACCATTTTAGTATGTCCAGGGTGCCCAATTCGGGTCTAATATTCCTTTTGACCATAGGTGTGCGGGATAGGCATTTCGTGGGGGGGAGGGGGGGGCTGTCGCTATTTTGCCCTGAAATTTTAATATGGTACAGATGTTACCAGGGCAGTGGATCTGCCCTGATTGGTCAGGATTTGCTCTGATTTATGCACTTTGCCCTGATGCCAGAGGGGGGGGGGGCTGTAGCCCGCCCTGACCCTCTGCGAAATACGCCTATGCTTTTGACTCACAAAGTTTTATAGCAGGTGAAAATGGATAGAGGTAAGTAAATTTACCATCTTTTTTTCTAAAAATAAGGGGCCTTTCACTGATTCATTCACTGATTCATTAATACATGATTAATTATTACATTTGAAAAAAAAAAAGCAGTCTAGTTACGGTACAAATTACTTAAATAAAACCGCTGTTCGACAATGATGTCACTGTACTTTTGCAAGTCTGTTTATGACTAGTTTAATTAAATAAAATGTGTTTTTTCCAATGTGTTTTATTAAGAATACCGCAATACAAAAACAGCACAAATTTAAAATTACAAATTCATGCTCAAATTCAAGAACTCGGCCTAGAAACTGCACTTATCTATCATCTGTCTATCTATCGATCTATCTTTATAACTTTCTATCTATCTACCTATCTATTCAAGACAAAAAGTTGTGCAGTATGTGTTGGAGTCAAATGATAATTTAGAATACCTCTGTGCTGGTTTAACCTATTTATGAATATACATTTGAGTCCAAAAGTGACAGGAACAGGCTCACAGCTGAATGTTTTTTGGCCATAATGCGATATTCGGATCAATATTATATAATTTGTTTTGTAAAAAAAAACAATGTTTTTGCAAAATTATAAGGGAAAATCACAGTCTGGTGAAACTGAGAACTGCATGCTGCTGCCACCTGGCACAAAAGTTGATTTCCTATGCTACAGCATTGCTGTCCCAAGAAATAGTTCCAATTTCATTGCACATTCACAAAATTTCTATTCAACATTGATGTATACCAGAGTCAGACTCGGCAATCACATTCTCTAAGGAAGTAGACAAGGCCATCAGCACACTCAGAAACAGCCCCGGTGTCTTCCAGACAAAATTGTGTGTGTTCTTCTGGTCCAAAGTTGGTGGACTGCTCGCAGGAGCTCGCTGAATAGCACGCTAGTCACTAGGTGGCAACACTAGTCACTAGGTGGCAAAACAAGCCAGCATGTGTTCTGATCTGTGGCAATGCAAGAGCAGTCCACTTGTAGACAGGGAAAATCATGTGTTGCATTTCTTTTGCTGTTGAGTGTGTTATTCTTAAAACCATAATTAAGCCTCTTAAAATTTGTTGTTGTTTTTTTACGTTTTCAAAAACTAAAGACACAACAGATCCTTTTTTACAATAGGGAAATCTCAAATATCCCAGCTTTTACAGTCCTTGTCATACTTACGTGGAATCTCAAGTTTTTTTCTATTGTGTTGAACTGTGATGTCAGAGATGACTCTATTCTAGCATTGCAATATATGTAAATTAACTACAAGCTGTGATGTCATTTCAGACTGGGTCAGATTCCCCAGCTTCTAACCAATGCGAATCCACCAAACCGAGCATCACAGTTTCAACTCAGTGTCAGAGTTAAAATTGGGTCTGGGAAAAACCCATGCAAGTTTGACATCACAGCTTGATAGCCAATGGGTTGCCAGAGCAAATATACATAACATAAGCCATGTGTTTACAAACAAATTGTCAAAGCCTTCTGTTTATACCAACTTCCATCAAAGTTTAAAGTTGTAAGTTAGCAAGTTTGTAGATTAATCAAACAACTCTGTGGGGATTATTACTGTTGTCTACTGTGAATGCTCACAAAGCTGCCATTTGGTAGGATTAGACTGGTGATTGCCGTGATAAATCATTGGGATCAAAAATGTAATGCTTCCTTCAATATATCAATGTTTGAACTGTGATGACGTAGTTTACGGTCAGCCCATTGGCTATCAAGCTGTGATGACGTAGTTGTAGGGGCTATCCCTGATAAATCTCTTACTCTGACACTGTGTTGGAACTGTGACGCTCAGTTCTGGGGTATCAACATTGGCTAGAAGCTCGGGAATCTGACCCAGTTTGAAATGACATCACAGCTTGTAGTTAATTTACATATATTGCAATGCTAGAATAGAGTCATCTCTGACATCACAGTTCAACAGCATGGAAAAAAAACTTGAGATTCCACGTAAATATGACAAGGACTGTAAACAGATACGTACATTTGAGAATCTTCAATAGAAAGATGAATGAATATTTTTGTGAAATACATGCATCATACAGTATTATCAAATTTATTCCCAATCTTTGTTACAGTAAGACATTGTCCATGTCAAATATGGTTATCTACATGGGTTTACATGGACACTACATACAAGTTTACAAAACAGGTAGAAATGGTTAGAAATGATACAGACATTTAATCAAACTTCAATTTTTAGATGTCTGTCCTAAATGTATTTACGTATAATGTTTTTGGTCCTTTGATTTATTAATAAAACTTTCATGGGTATCAAGTCAACATTGGACACATAGTACTACATTTCACTTAATTGTTCACAATTTTCTACTTTTTGGCCAGTTTCAACAACAGAATTTATACCTATAATGTCAATGTAAAACCTCTTTTATATATGGGAGCGAGGTGTCTCGTCCCTTATGGCAACATGCGAGGAGTGAATCAGATGGTTCAATCAAAAGAAGTGATTCAGACATCCCATAATATGATCCTGGCACTTTTTTCTCATCATATGTGACTACCAAAAATGTTCGAAAAAAAATTATCTAAATTGTTTAAAAACATTTTTTATCAATAATGTTCGAAAAAAAAAAATTAGCAAAAAAGTTAAAAAAAATATTTTCTAAAAAAAAAAAGTCCCTCAAAACTATTTTTAAACATTTTCTTTAAAAATAGGCCCTATTACCTGTACACCCTATTTCTCTTTGTCCCAATTTTCTTCTTCAAACTTTCTATTGAACAAACCTGAACACAAAAATGAATTTCGAGAAATTAATTAGGTAATTACAACTTAGAGTCTTTAAAATTTATTTTTTTGCGTTCAGGTGGTCCCGACTTCATGCTTTGGCAGTGACATATTATATACATACTGTCATTTCTACTGTACAGTCTGTCACAAAAATGAGGCAGTGAGGCAGTGGTCAAGTTAGAAACTACAATCAGACCAGAGTTTAGGTTTGAAGTCCGTCAGTGAAAATGGACCATCAAAATTACATTCAAATATGAGCAGTGTTGTTGTCAAGGCAGTGGCGGATACAGAAGAGGGTTTAGGGAGCCCGGGCCCCCCCCCTAGACCACTCAGATTAATAATAGTATTTTGAAGAAAATACGCTTCGACACGGGCCCGCAAATGCCGAAACATGCCAGAGCCTACCCTAGATGACCCTGTCTGGATCCGCCACTGCAAGGCCGGGATATCCGAGACCGAGACCGAACAATGAGCCACCGAGACCGAGGCCATCAAAATGCGATGTCGAGGGTGGCCGAGGCCATCAAAACATGACCGTCCTTAAAAAGGACGAGGCCAGCCTTGAGACCTCCAACACTGAATATGAGTACTGAAATTGTTTGTAATCTTTTACCAATAATTATATATTTATTTATTTTACCCGCACTTATAATGTCATCAAGACAGCTGTATTCTTGCATTTCAAAGTTGTCGCGTTTTCCATTTCCAGATCCTGTCCGAGTCAGTTTTTCATGAGCGAGTGGATGACGAAAATAAAAACCATCAACAAATACTCAAACTGTTGACTTATTGAAGTTCTGTTTACAATGTCTTCTTCATCGTCTGAATCGGCTGAAATGATTATAAGCGAATAAAGTCATTAAAACAAACAGTTGTTTTTGCTGCTATATTCAGTGTTAAATGCACCTCACGGTACGGCCAAAAAACACAGATGTTGCCAACATCGTTGTTAAAATGCTCGTGCCGTTGAATAAAAGAAAATAAAAAACACTTTGCTCCTCTTCCTGGTAGGTGGCAGGGGAAAACAGCAAATTTAAGTACGAAATACGCAAGAAAGAGCTTTGTACTTTTTACATGTGCTGCACAATTGGCTATGCAGGGCAGCATGGGTTCGGGATGTTATTACTTTTGTAGATTTTGACCCAAATGACATCTTCAATAACTTTCATTATCCTTTTGTAAATATTCATTTTTAAGTGACAGCACAAAAATTGCATTCAAGTAGTGGTATTTCATTTAATTTTTGATTCATGAATAACTCACAGAAATTGATTATCAATTATTTTTTCTAATAATCGTAAACTTTGTTAGCAGATCTGGATTCACCAGGGTTCAAATTCCAATTTTGTAGAGCTGCCTTCCGCGTTAGGGTGTGCTAATTTTTTTTTAATGCAAATTCAAGAAGCACTGTCAAAAATGTGCGTTTTCACTTGGGGAATCCAAATCTGTTCTCGAAATGACGATACGACAATTCTTACCTGCTTCAATTTTGGTTAAAAATTTCACAGTTTCTTTTTTCGTTTTCGACTATTTTCGCTAATCCATGGTTCTCTATTACTTTGTTACTATGTGTCGTACATCATTCTATTCGCCATGGTTGGAAACCTCTTAAAAAGACCTTCATTATGCATATCAACATTAATGGTCTGCAGTAATATCTTAACTCTCATTGGCTCTTCACAGAGCACTTTTTTTTCGAAAAATTGTTGTAGAATGCAAAACAATTGTCGTAGAAAGACCAAACCTGCCAAGAAAAGGTTTCTATTCAAGTTCACTGTGAATTACTGGTATTCTCATTCTCCAAATGGCAGAATGACCAAATAAAACGTATTTTAAATTTTTGACTGTGGAAAATCATGCTTCATGAGCTTTGAAGTTTTAATGTTACATTTTGTCGGAAGTTTTGATTTAAACCAGAGAACAGCAGTTATATTTTATATTGCAACTTCATAAGAATTAAATATACACAGGACAACATCACTTGTACCACGAGAAAGCTAAGAGTAATTTATTTCATGTAGTACCGCTCATGTTACCCTGTTATAAAATCTGATGTAGATATGATATGAAATGCCACAGACCCCATCTCACATTTTCAACTAACTTTAACATTGAAACTTGGTCACTCAAAAGCCAGTCACTCCCATGGTAATAATCAGAAAAAAGTTTTTACATTTTGGTAATTCTGGAACTTGGAGCATGGGAATCACAATAATTATGAGCGAAAAAGTCAAAATTCGTTTTTTTACATTATTAACCGATCTGCAACACTTTCTGCAACACTTTCATTTCTAAAAGATGCAGGCTTAAAAGCCAGTGGGAGTCTAGAAATAATCCAACCATGCACGGCATTTGGCATGCTGTATGAGTATGACACATAGTAACAAAATTATTGAGAACCGCGGATTGGCAAAAAACCATTGAAACTTTAAACCAAATTGAAGTAGGTAAGAATTGTTGTGTCGCCAATTCGAGAACAGATCTGGATCCTCCAGGCCAAAACGCACAAATTCAGACACTAATGCTTTTTGAATTTGCATAAAGGTTCATTTTTAGTTGAAAGAGATAATGATTATATCTGAACGACTTGAATTTGAAATATCTTTACAATAAAATCTATCATTTAAAACACTTACTCTTAGTGACAGTAAAGGACAAATCGACACTTTTACTGAAAGTCCGATTTTCGCTCGTCTGAGTGCCAGTGCAGGTGGCGGTCACCATGCCACCACCAAAAGCACCAGGAATAGTAAGTGTTTCACCACTGAAAGTCATGCCGCTCCCACTCCATTCGTACGTTATGGGAAGTGAGGCTTCCATGTTGGCCATGCATGTGATTTTATCTCCCGGGTCGTATTCCTCCTTGGGGTCCTCCACTGTGACCTCCTCCAGTTGACCTGGAATTATACAAAGTTGTTCATAAATATGGAATACTTCAACATTCTCCATTGAAATTTATAACTTCAGCAACTTCTGCTGGAGTACATGATGGTCCGATTCAATGGTAACTACCTTCAATGACCGCTAAAGAGAAGAACATGCTCTTGTGTAAAATGCATGCTGCAGCGTTAGACCCAGGAAAAGTTGCAGCAGCATGAAATGTGGAAATTCAGGGGGTTTTTTAGGGTGAGGTGCATTCAACCAAAAATTAAAAATTCTTGCAAAAAACGTAGTTGAGGCCTTCAAAGAGTGATTAGAGAAGATGACTTGACCTTTACAATGGACCTTCCTCACGTTCACACTCTGAAATTTACTTGTATTTGACACTTTTTTCCAAAAAAGTATTCCATATTTATGAGCAGGAGTGTAAATTTTTAAAAAGCCCTTAATCACATTTCTGCAACTCCAAAAAAATAAATTTGCGAAGATGACAGCAACAGTGATTATTTTGAGTGTGCATGTGATGTCCTCAAATATTTGTTTTTAAATCAAACATTAACATGTTACAGGTGACTTCATCAGTAAGCGATTCTTAAGTTCTAGACCCACCAAATACATGACATTATTACTTAATCATATTGGTCTAGAAACAACAGAACGTCACACATCGGATTTATCAAACGTAGCAACTTCTGGTTGTTAGCAAATTCCTCAGAGCCAAGTGTGAATGACAAGAATCGCATGGTAATGAAAACACCTGTAAGGATTACCACTAGGAGAAATGATTGATTCAAAGACTGCCCAGAAATAATTAATTCATTTCACTGAAAATAGTTAAGATATAATTCATCTAAAAAAAACCTCAACGACCCCCTCCCGGCTATCTTATGGTTTCCCCATATTTTATTTCTTTAAAAAAAGAAAAAGAACTTCAATTCAAACTCAAGATTATAATGTAATTTTCTTCAATAATCATCGCTCACATAACACCGTCATCGGGGTAGAGGCGTATCTGAACCCGTAAGATGGAGCGTTTGTCGCATGGTTCCAACTCTGATCTTGGAGATAGTCCATCGTGAATGGCGGAAATGCGGCATCAACTTGATATTGGCGATTGCTGGAATCACACTTGATTTCTTCCGCATACACAGAAGAATGGGTCGTCCCGTTGATATTATTCGTTGGGTCTATAGCGTCGCCTCCAACAACGTACCAAACATAACCCGGAGAATATTCTGTTGCGGAGTAGACTTCAATGATGCAGGCCACCTCCAGGAAGTCTCCACTTGCAAGGTTGGATAACGTGTGGTTCGTGTGACAAACTGGTGCCGCACCTGAATTTTGAAGAAAAAATAATAATGAGGTAAATATCACTAGGTCAGGTCAAAAAAACCTGATAGGCCTATTGACAAAATTTAAAAACTGGTCCATAATTGGTTTGTTCCATGACTAAACATGGGCCTACAAAAACCACAGGTACTCATATATCACTGCATGTGTAGATTCATCTATTTCTGTTTCTAAATCCATTTGAATGTTTCTGTTTCTAAATCCAATCTAAATCCATTTGAATATTAAACTTTTTCATCAGACATAAAAGTATTGTCCACCTTGAGCTTTCAGCTACTTCACAGCTCTTCACATAGCCTTGTTCCTTTCTACAAGTTGACCGCTATTTGCTGCCACCTAGGGTGCAAAATTTGCAAGCTCCTGTCAGCGGTCAACAGAATTTCAATCTCTGGAAGAAACCAGGAGTGTCTGGAAGAAACCAGGGCAGTTCCATCATTTCAGTTCGGCAAAAGTCAAAATACGGCAACGCTGCCGTTTGAGGCATCCCCGCTGCCGTTTGAGGCATCCCCGCTGCCGTTTGAGGCATCCCCGCTGCTGTTAAAGGCAACGGTTGCCGTATTGTGACCCTTTCAGTGATAAAACAGTAAAATAACACCAAAACAACTACTCTAACATCTATTTTTGCTGTGGTTGCTGTCAGGGAAGGTAAAAAGAACCTGAATTTATACATGTAGGCCCTATATAGATCGAAGGAAACACACTGGCCTAAAGACTAATGTGGGAAGCATGCTTTCCAGAATAGACCTGAACTATAGGCCTGAGCTGGACGATATATAACAGTTATAGACCCGTGAATTTTACCCAGGTGTTGGAGAGGTGTAGGCATAGGCCTACACCTATTTCTTCCTGCCGGCTGAAGTTCTGAACCCCATTTTGCACAGGCCCTATACATATATATATGATAACTAATTTGTGCCTGAAATTGGTAAAATAAGGCCTAATTTGTAATGTTTTTTCTTTAAGATAAAAAGGGCACACCTAACCCCCCCGCCCCCCACTCTGTCCCCCTTCGCCAAGGGCAGGAGGGGCAGTTGCCCCCCCCTGCCCCCGCCCCTGTTCCAGCACCCCTGGACAAGGCAAAAATGACCAAGGAAGACAAAAACGTAAAATGCAGAAAGCAAGTAGGCAGTTGTCTTCTTCTCTTCTACGGTCACCATTTAGATTGTCTCTTTCAAGGCAAGTTGGGAAAATGCTAACTGTGCAGAGGAGGAATAGGCACAGAGAGAGAGGAGAGAGAGGAGGTGGCCAGAGCAGTATAGGCCTAGAGAGGGAGGAAGCTGAGATGAAGGCTGTGAGAAGGCCCCACTTAAGCATGTGACTCCCGGAACTCCTGGAGACCCACTAACAACTGCTAACTCCCACTAACTCTGGCTAACTCCCGCTAACTCCCACTAACTCCCATAACTCCACTAACTCCTGCTTACACCCGTAACTCCCACTAACTCCCACAACTCCTGGTAACACCCATTTAACCCCTGTCAACTCCTGGTAACTCCCAGTAAATCCCACAACTCCTGGTAACCCCTGTCAACTCTTATAACTCCCACTAACTCCTGCTAACTCCCGTAAGTCCTGGTAACTCCCACAACTCCCGGTAACTTATGTCAACTCCCGGTAACTCTGGTCAACTCCCGGTAACTCTGGTCAACTCCTGTAACTCCCTGAAGTCCCAAATGGAGACTCGGTTTGGGAGATCTGTACATGTTTAAATGGGGCCTGTGAGAGGTATTAAGAGGAGGCATGTATTAAGAGGAGGCGTGGTATTACGAGGAGGGATGAGCTTCATTATATGAAAGGGGCAAGAGCTTTAGTTACATGTGTATAATGTATATATATGGAGGAGGCAAGGGCACGGGAGGAGGTTAGAAGGCAGAACAGAAGGCAGCGAGGGACTAGGCACAGATGGAGGACTGGAGGATGCAACAAACAGGAAAGTAGCAGGAAAGGGAGTCCTGAGAGAAAAGCTCTTTGGGAAGAGGGGAGACAGAGGCAAGAAACAGGAGGCAGCAAGAGACTCAAATTTTCAAGTTTATTTGACATTTTAAGTGCAGAATATCAAATCATAAGTATGTAGGGGAGACCGGGGCTAGTTGTCACAGGGGCAAGTTGTCACAATGCTTATTAATCAGCTATGGATAGTAGCAGCTGCATGGCAATTAAATCGATTTTGATATTTTTTGACATGGGGAATATTTTTGTGATGATATCACAAAAATGTTCTAGTGTGTCATTTGCTATGTGAAGATGTCTGAAAATGACAGTTCAAACTCAATTTTTTCACCATTTTCAAATTTTTCATTGTCTTCCAAATTGAGACAATTTTTTGGTAGATTAAGGCGTTGATTCATGATGGTATTATATAATAATCCATAGTCTCCGTGAACAATCTGTCTGTGTTTTCTAAGTGGAAACAGAATATATTCTCGTTTGATTACCGAGATATCGGATTGACTTAATGATTGTGACGAGGATAGGCCGGGGCTAGTTGTCACAGGGGCAAGTTGTCACAATGCTTATAACTTGGCTATAAATAAAGTATAATCTGTCATGTGATATTATGTGGACTTCTTAAAAATGACTTTTTCAACAGAAATTTTCAATCATTTCATAGTCCTCCAATTGGAGAAGCAAGTATCTGGTAGAAATAAGCCCTGATTTATGATGGCATTCATCCAAAGTCTTCGCAAGATGTGCAACTCTGGTTGGTTAATGCACTTTTGAGCTTTTTGAGGGCTACAGTGCTATTTCTTTAAATGCTGCCCTATTAAAAGCCATTCTGTATATTTCATCCAAATTTTCGGCTTAATTCTTCCAAGACACTGTGTCAAGGGGGAAAAAAATTTTTTTCAGGTGGGTCACTGTATTTTTTATTAGGAAAAAATGCCATTTTTAGCATAAAATTTGATAAAAACACTAAAAAAGAGGCCGAGGGATGAATTTTAATAGTAGAAATGCGAATAAGGTGTCAGTCAAATGAAAGCTGGGAAACAGCACTATGAGATGCTGGAGGCGCTTTTTTGAATTTGGGTCTGTGTACCTTTTTTTTTGCCTATTAAAGATGAAAAAATTGCTCAGTTTAAGCTAAAACCCAATGAAACAGGCATTAAAATCATAAATTCAAAAAAGCGCCTGCACCATCTTATAGTGCTGCTTCTCAGCTTTCATTTGACACCTTATTTGCCTTTCTACCATTAAAATTCATCCCTCGGCATTTTTTAAAAGTTTTTTTTCACATTTTAAGCTAAAAATAGCATTTTTCACTATTAAAAAATATAGTGACCCCCCCGAAAAAATTATATTAGATGACTGATGCCGAAAATTTGAATGAAATATGTGAAACTGTCTTTAATACAGCTGCATTTAAAGAAATGGCAGTGTAGCCTTCAAAAAGCTGAAAAGTGCATTAACCAACCTGAGAATTTTGTTTTTCAAAAGGAATCTGATGTATTACAAGCTTGGATTATAGAAAATCTGTCTAGAGATGTTAGATAGGCCATATGAGTGTGACAACTTGCCCCGGGCTCGGGGCAAGTTGTCACATTTTAACAAAAATTACTTTGAGTTACAACATGACCTGCAGGGAAACACATGGTTGATAAATCAGGACGAAAGCTGAATAAAAACTTTCTCAAGACTTACAAAAATGTTACAGGGCTGGAAGTTTCCAGAAAACCTGAACCTAGAGACCTCAAGACTTACAAAAATGTTACAGGGCTGGAAGTTTCCAGAAAAAACCTGAACCTAGAGACCTCTCAGATACAGTCAAACTTGAAGTAAAAAAAATTGTGACAACTAGCCCCGGTCTCCCCTACTTGATATCATGCCATTTGTTTCAATAATATATTTTCTACGTTTCTTGAATATTTTTTTTTTGTATTTCAATGATTATTTTTCAAATTTAATTTCAGTGACTATAATAATATATCTTGAATAGGCCTACATATTGCAGGACTAGGCCTACATATTGCTCAGAATGCCTCTAAGGTTTTCTGGACATGATTGGTTTCTGACAGTTGAAAATGGCATCCAGGCCTCCTGCCTCATTGAGTCTCCTTCTTCAAAAATCCCAGTTAAGCCCTTGATAATCCTGGTCATGAATTTCAGTATGATTTTTTTGCATCTAGGCATCTCTAGTCATACTATTCAAATCTTTGTGTGATTACCAGAGTCAAACACCCAAAATTAATTATCAGACAACAAAATTTGCTGAGTTGCACCAAAAAAACAGCCACAATTCCAAAATGCTGGGATAAATTTCCATTTTCCTTGGATAGATTCAGAGAAATATATATTAACTAAAGGTGGCAGCCCAAACGTCATCCCCGATCATTAGCGCCATCTGCCGAGATACATTTGAACTACGGAGATGCCGAATTTGGCATCTCCGCGATGCCGTATTTGGCAACGGTTGCCGAAAATGGCATCGGGGGATGCCGTTTAAAGCAGCGTTGCCGAATTTTGACGTTTGCCGAACTGATTTAGTGATGGTCTTGTTTATATCCAAAAACTCTGTAAGTGTCTAATCTGACTTTGGTAGGCTTCAATTTTAAGCAGGCAGCTTATAAATATCAAAATAATTTGGAACTATTTTTTATCATGGGTGATGTATAAATTATAGCTAGCTCACATTTATAATGCCAGTATAGAGGGGGCCACTTGTGGCATAGACAAGACATTTCGTTGAGTGTTACACAGTTTTTATAAAATTGTAAATTATATTGTTGTACTAGTCAATACATCTCCATAAAGTAACAGAATAAATACAAATGAGCTTTTTTGATATCACAAAGCAAAAACATTGGCTTTGTATTGAAATGTGAAAAGGTGAGAGAGCATTCTTTTTGGACACTTTTCTGACCACAATTTAACATGCACTAAATGGCATTAGTAGATTGAATGCCATCAAACTTCTGATGAGTAAAATCATCCCTTTGACAGGCGAAGTTTATGCTAAAGTTTAAAACTTTCTTTTTGTCTCATGATTTCCAAACATTTTCATTCAAAGCAGTGGACTGGATCATTGCCAGCAACCATGCTTTGTGAAAGTAGTTTGGTGTAGTAATATGGACAGCTGTTGTGCGGCCTGATCTTGTGATCTGTCCAAAACAGATCAAATTACTGTTGACCCAATTCGATTTTCCTGGGACTGTCAGCATTCTGCAGCCAATATGTCAGTCCCGAACAGAGACAGGCCTTGTTCACAAGTTAATGATGACTGGCTGTGTTGGTGTTGTTCACAGCTTCAGATCTCAACAAACTGTCCCAGATATGTGGAAGTTGGTGACTGCGAGACCCAAGCACACACCAGTGGTAATTCCTTATCTAAGTGGCCTTTCCTATGCTTAGACAAACATTTGACCAGCGTGGCATTCACACTTATTTCAAGCCACAGAACAACTTAAGACAAATCTATTGATCACCTAAGGACAAATTAGACTTCCTTGACACATGTGGACCAGTTTACCTCATTAAATGTGAAAGAGATGGAGTTACATTGTGTGACCACTCATACATTGGGGAGACTGAATGTAGTCTGAGAGCTTGGGTAGCGGAACATCTAAGACCCAGTTCTAGCAACTCAGAGGTGTCGCGTCATATACACAGAGACTCACTATCACATCAGGTTCAACCTTAGAATGTCAAAATTTTGTTAAGAGAGGACAAATGGCTCAACAGAGGCATAAAGGAGGCCATTCAGATCAGGATCAATCAACCGAGATCGAACAGAGACGGGGCCACTACCAGCTTTCACATATCTGAGACAGTTTGTTGAGATCTGAAGCTGTGAACAACACCAACACAGCCAGTCACCATTAACTTGTAAACAAGGCTATGTGAAGTAGCTGAAAGGTCAAGGTGAGCAATACTTTTACGTCTGATGAAAAGTTTAACATTCAAATGGAGGTACTCATATATGTAATAATTATGAAACAAAAGAGCTAGCATGAATACTTATTACTCATATTGCAGTGCAACAGCAACAATTTGACAGCACCGCACCAGGCTCCCACCCGATTAGTGCTGTTACTAGAATCTGATGGCTTTGGCTATATTTTAAAAACTCATGACATTTGTACAACGTACACTGTACAGTGTATTTAGTGCAGCAGATAAGTGCAAATATCCATAACAATCCTACAAATTAATATGCAAGCATGAAATTTGGCACAGGTGCCCTTTAAGGTATATTCCACCCAAAAAGATCCCTAGCCAAACTCAATTTCAAAATGGCGGCCATTTTTCAAGATGGCCACCAAGCGTATGGTTTTCCTTTCAAAATAAGCCAAAAGCCAGACTAGAACTTCTCTTATTTCAGGTCAAATGCAGGTTTTTGGGGACTTACATTTCATTAGTAATATCACCTTGGGTGTGGGGTACTATTAGGTGTGAAAAATCCAAGATGGCATCCAAGATGGCCGTAAAAAACTACAATTATCAGTAGAAATTAAGTTTGGCTAGCGATCTTTTTGGGTAGAATATACCTTAAACAGCATCTGTGCCAAATTTCATGCTTGAATACCAATTACAAAGATTGTTACAGCTACCTGCTGCACTAATTTAGTCTACTTCAAACAACAACATAACAACTTACCTAGAACCACAACCTGAGCGTACCCAACATCCTCAGATCCATCTCCTGGTTTACACGAATATGTCCCGGCATCGCTGGTCGCCAAGTTGGTTATTTTTAACGTTGATACATGGGTAGCAGAATCAAAGTCTGTTTTTATCCGGGTTCCAGCCACAGCACTAAACTGGCTAGGGTTCTCGATGGTAGACCTCTCCCAAATTAGGACAGTGACGTCTTCAGATCCTTTGCACGTAAGCGTTATAGTGTTGCCGGCCACTCCTGCTACATTCATTGGTATCTCTTCCAAAGAAGAGGCGAAACCTGGAGAGAAAAAATAAATGTCATGATGGATATCACTGTAGAAATTCTTATTTCCCAAAATACTTTATAACCGATAACATATTTATTGTAATTGTGGGATTCTTCACATTGGATAAAAAGATTTTCTGTTAAAAATTTTATTTTAAATTATCAGGGTGGGGACACGAGATTTGCAGTATTTGACAGATTTTAACTTTTGACGGGAATGGAAGACTAGCCACAACAACTTCATGTCAACAGTGCCGAGAAACAAAAGAATAAAGAAACTTTTCATGCAGTTTCATTCATATTGTCTCCAATAATAAATGAATGCACTGTAAAATTTGAATTTTGAGTCAACTTAAATTTATGATTGAGTGAGAAGGCTGTGCAATTCCTTTAGCTAAAATAGCTTGATGTTTTGACAACAGACAGATTGTCATAACTCAAAACAACAAGCTATGTCAGCTCAAACAAATTGTGCAACCACCTCCCTCCATCATTTGAGCTGACTCAAATTTCATATTTACAGTGTGGCCTCACAAAAATGTTTTGCGGCAGCTCCTCCAAGAAGATAGTCTGGGTAATGACAGCAATCTTGTTGGAGAATTTGTTGACGACCAACTTTAATTTTCCCATTGGCTTTTGTCATGCCTCGGGGATATTCAGAAAGTCAGAAGTATGCGGATCAGACGTCAGAGGATCTAGCTTTTCTTGACTATTGTATTTTCGTGGCTTATTACAGTTCACCTATTCTTGAGGCATGAGGTAAAGTAATATGGTAATATTTTCTGTGAAAAATGATCAAAAATTGAAGAAAACAAATTGCATAAGATTTTAGATGCATTGTTGACAACAACAACAGAAATGGTAATTTAAGGATCGAATAGGGCACAAATTGTTTTGGACTTCTTTTTGACCGCAATACATGTATGTATCATATCAAACACTCTCATGATCACATGACAGTCACATGACAATATAAAATTGGGCTACTTAGGCCAGTATTGTGAGAATAGCTCCCTGTAATTCTCATAAACCACAGGTTGCCAATAGAAATTTCATCTACAAATGTATCTGTAATAATTCTGCACGTCATCCTACCATGAATGAACACCTATCATGGGAAATTTAATGATTTCTTACAGTGTAGATGGCCATATCTTAGTCATACAAATTTATAAGGGATGCAAAAAATATATAGCAAGGTCATTATTAGTCCACTCAGGTGAATATCTGTTTATACAATGGAGTATCAAAAATCCTGAAAATGTACCAGGCAAACATAGCTATGAGAATGGATAATAAGCTACAAGGATAATGTATAGAAATTTTGACAGGAACATGGTCCTGTGGTTTATTGGTATATATAGAATCCAAAGCCCTTATGCAAAAATGTGGAAATGTAGTCCTCCCCCAAGTTTTGAAACCCTCAATTCTACCTGGATTATTACCATAATGTAATTTCATAAGAAAAAGAAACTATAGAAAAATGTTCATTGAGTCAATGCCGCTATTATTGTCTGTTTGAACTGTCTCTCCTTGCCTGAGCCTCTCCTTGACAATTCTAGGTGGGCACCTCATCTGATTCAGTGGCAAGTAGTTTCCTATTAATATTACACTCCAGCTCATAAATATGGAAAACTTTTTTGAAAATAAAAGTGTCAAATAAAAGTAAATTTCAGAGTGTGAATGCAAGCCATTTCCATTGTGAAAGGTCAAGTCATCTTCTCTAATCACTCTTCGAAAGCCTCAACTACATTTTTTGCAAGAATTTTTAATCTTTGGCTGAATGCACCTCACCACAAAAAACCCCCTGAATTTCCATATTTCGTGCTGCTGTAACTTTTCCTGGGTCTTACGCTGCATCATGCATTTTACACAAGAGCATGTTCTTCCCTTTAGCGGTCATTGGAAGTAGTTACCATTGAATCAGACCATCATGTGTTCCAGCAGAAGTTGTTAAAGTGATCAATTTCAATGGAGAATGTTGAAGTATTCCATATTTATGAGCAACGGTGTATAATCATGATAATAGGGGTGTCCTCCTACACATGTAATGCTTTTTATTTTATTTTATGCATTCTGTATAGCCATCAAAGGTCACATTGTTTAATTATATCTCATGCATTTCATGTCAAATATAACTTCTTGAGTCTTTTCGTCTCCGACTAATGCAATCTCTCATAATATATATGAAGGGCATAAATCAAACCAGTTGGAATTAAATTGTTTCGAAATCTTGACCATGATTACTTCCTTGGCTACTGTGTAAATTTTAATACAATGAGTCAACCAAAATTTAGAGAGATGGTTGCACAAGAACTTTGAACTGACACAACTTGTTGTTGAGTCCCACCACAGAATGGTAATAATGTTTTTTTGTTTTTTTTAACTGCCACACCATTTCTCATGTAGCTTAGGATTTTGTCATTTTTTGCTTTAAACTCTATTTTTTTTAATTATAACACGCTTCTGCTAAAAAAAACTAAGTATATACACTCTTGGGCAAAAAATGGACCTTCGTTGAATTTTGCATTGTTTACTCAACAGCAAAGCTCAATTTCCTGTCAATCAATCAATAGCAATATTATCTTATTCTTAGAATGGAAATGCTTTTCCTTTTGACTTTTGATGTAATCCGGACGACGCCAAGTCACTAAAACGAAAGTGCATGGGAAAATACAGACATTTTGCATTGCACAGGTTGTCAGGAAGTGTAGATTAAAAATGAAAAAGGAAATACTATTCTAAACTAAAATAATATGCAGTTATTGATTGTCTAATAGGAAATGAAGCTTTGTTGTTGTGTATTTCCCAAAAAATCTAAATAAAGTGTAATTAAGTAACATTCTACAAAGGTCCATCACCCAGTTATGATACATAATATAATAAATCAGCAATTTTGAAACAATCCCTCTTATTAACTTTTAGAAAGGTCCCGAAGAGTATGATGAAACGAAAACTCCATTGACTTAAATAAGATCTTTTCTGGCAAACTTAAAATAACTAATTGCTATCGGTGGATTTCTTTAGGGTGTATTTCTAATTTGGAAACTAACATGTTCGAATGACTCAAAATATATTTAATTATTGCATCCACAGTTTCCACGAAATGAATGATTCTAAAACAATCTAAAAACTTCTAAGACCCACTTCCCCTGATTATCTAATGGTCGCCTCTCAAGTACAATGTTATCAGAATGTATGTTTAAAAAAGTATCTATTTATAGTTAATTCTTCAGGAAATCCAATGAAAAGTGTTAAAAATTATTCGTTTTATCTAATTCAAATTCATGATAAAGCACAACAATGCATTTGTTAATCAAACAATATAATATTTACATAAAGTGAGTTCTGAAAATATCCAAATTGCAAATGAATCTGAAAAAAGCTTTTAAAATTACTTCTAATTTAATTGAACTTAAAAAACTTACCTAAACACAAAAAGGTGATTATGAAAATGCTCTCCATTGTTGCCCGGTATTTAGTCCAAACTGAGTAAATTACTTTTATCACCTACTCATATCAATTAGTGGCAAATTATGACGTAAATAGGTGGTGCTGGTTTCCTCAATACGGATGTTTCGAATGCCCAATTGTGATGTACTGGTATGAGCAGCTGAAGCTTTTTTCTTTTTAAGCCGTTTCGCTTCGTTGGTTTATATTCAATAAAAACATTTCTTATCAGTGGTCGTTATTCAGTTCAGCATAATTTTTGTGCATTTTGTAGAGTATCACGAGACATGGAGCAACCCTTACGCTGAAAATCATTTTGAATAGTTGTTCAGTCATTGGCAGGGCTTTGGAGTCAGAGTCAGGAGTCAGAGTCGTGGAGTCGGAGGTTTTGGGGTGGAGTCGGAGGCAGAGTCGAACTTTTGATTTTCAGTCAGAGTCGGAGTCGAAAATTAATTTGCTGACTCCTGACTCCTTAAAAATAATTAATATAATTTACAAGAACACAGTTACAACAATGTGAAATGTACCTTGAATTTTAATAAAATTTCCTGAACAGATATGCAAGAATAAAAGCCTGAAACAATGCTATAAGCGGAGTCGGGAATCGGAGTTGGGAATCGGAGTCGGAATTTAGGAGACCTAAGGAGTCGGAGTCGCTTTTCAAAAAGCCAAAGGAGTCGGGAGTCAGAGTCAGTTTATTTACTACCTGACTCCAAAGCCCTGAACTCATTGGTCTTAATTTATTAAACTTTCTAATAGTTAATCAATTCACTAACTTAATTAGTCAAATTTTGCTGAAGTTTCTCAATTAAAGGAGGAACCACATGTTTCACGTTGCCTTTGTACGAGGATTATTCTCCCAATGAGTCCCAGGGCTTTGGAGTCGAGTAGTAAGTGAACCGACTCCAGTCCTGAATCCCTTGGTTTGCTGAAAAGTGACTCCAACTCAGACTCCTTATAGGACTCCTGAATTGCGACTCCGACTCCAACTCCTGACTGCATTTATCAGCATCATTGCACACAAATATTACACGGTTAGCAGGGGAGAAAAATTAATTCTACAAAGTTTTCATAGGATTCTGCCCATGAAAACTTATAGTAACTTGATTATGTGTAAAATTTGAAAAACATTTCACAATTTAGGTGGTTGTGTTTTTGGAAATTATATTGATTATTTTTTGGAGTCAGGAGTCACTAATTTAATTTTCGACTCCGACTCCACCTGAAAATCAAAGTCGACTCCAACTCTGACTCCACCCAAAAACCCCCGACTCCAAGACTCTGACCCCTGACTCTGACTGCGACTCCAAAACCCTGCCAGTGACTCCAAAAAGCTGTATGTTAGGGTCTACAGAACGGCAACTGAAGACATTTTGCTCCAGAAACTTTCAGTAACTTCTAGATGACAAATGAAATTGAAATTTTTCTTAGCAGATATCAAGAACTATCCGTCAGGTTGTGCGAAAATTGGGAGTGATTCACATACTTGCCGAGACTTCAGAGCTCATCGAAAATGTATAGGCTCAAATGTGATAAAGGGCTTCTTAACGTACAGGTCTGTCGAAATGAGCTCCCAGCCAGCCTTTTTTAATGAAAAAAAATTTTAAAAATACATTTTGGGACATTTATTTTGGAAAAATTAATTTTTGGAACCCCACCCCCCCCCCCTCAAATAGTTCTCTCGGCAAGACTTTTGAAAAGGTAAGGGAACTATTTTGCAAGCCTTTTTGTCCAGATCAAGCCTTTGGGCAAGCAATCCTTTTGGCCCAGATCAAGCCTTTAATTGGGCAAAGCCTTTAAAAGATGCCCGATCACTTGATTTGGAAAGCAAGCCTTTGGGCTCATTTAAAAAATGCCCAGATTTTTGACAAAGGCTGTGCCCGATCAAGCGATTGGGCTGGTCAAGCGTATTAGGTGTAGCAGCAGCTATTTCAATTATCCTTTGCCTCATTTCTGTGCCCTCCATTCCTCCTGTCCTAATTAGCCTACCAAATGCATAAATACAGGACGTAAAACACCAATCATCCATCCAGTGACAGGGCCTCCTCGCCATGCAGCGGCACCATTTTGCCTTTGGGGAGGTCCTGTAGCTTGTTTTTATACAATATTGATATTTTTATAAATGATGTTTGATATGAGCTACGAATATAAAAGATCTGAATCTGAGTCTGAATCTAACTTGTGAAAAATTCCGTAGATACAATGTGCCTATGTTACCACAAGATGGAGCAATAAAATCAATGTCACTGTCAACTCCAAAATTACCTAGTGGGAGAAGAAGAAACTGTTGGTGGTCATAATATGAAGATCGGGAGAGTTGAATTACACATATTGGTAGACAGATAGACAGATAGATAGATAGATAGATACTACTATAGATAGAAGATAGATAAATAGATATATAGATGGATAGCTCACTTCAGCTGTCAGGAAAGTCAGCTCTCAAGGGCGGAAAATATCAGCGGTTCCAGGCTCTGCCATTAATGTGAGGAGCAACATTATGAATGGCAAGTAACACCATGTAGGTATGTTGCTATCTGCTGCATTGACCCAGAAAAATTTCTGCCTGCAATGTGCTGGCGAAAATCTGTGCATTTGAAAACATCCTTCACAAAAATAGCTCTGGCTATGTCTGTACTCAACATAGCTTGATGGTTTTAACAGCGAATGTTATTGGGATCATCCTTGATAGCCTAGTTTTTAAATATTTAAATTTTGTTCAGTTATTTGTCTTTTCCACCCATTTGAATATGACAGCGTAAATCAACTTGCTACAACTTTTTTCGTGAGCTATGGCCATTGATTAGAGGTATATGGCCATTTAAGTTACACTTTTACCTTCATTACTGCAAAATTTGAAGGAAATTGTATGGATAGGGGAAAAGTTATATGAGGCCTAAATTTCCAAAGTCACTCTCATTTGGTTAAAAACATATGCCTTGGTGGCCAGGCTGAAAAGCTGACCCTCTTTATGTGAAGAAACTGATTTAATATCAGTAGACCTATTAATTTACTGCTACCTTGTTACTTTCTCGTGTCCCAAGGAGCCTAACAAATGCATAAATATGCGACATAAAGCCCCAGTCATCCATCCTTGTTTCACTGGCAATAGATGTTTAAATGAACAGTAGATGCTTTGCAATGTGTTAGATTTTGGTTCACATTAATTGAATTTACCTCCAAACTTTGGAATGGTATTTATTGTTTAAATAAGTGGTACACTTCACCGTGTGTTTGTTGGTTGCCATTGAAAGTCAGGTTCAGCTATAGCAAATGAAGTTACTGGTTAGTCTACAAAAGAAATTGCATTTGATAACCAACTGTTGAAAGTTTCGTTCAATTATCTTCATTTTCAACAGAGTTATGAAGATCACAAACTTTGATCACAGACTTTTTGTAATGGGGAGCCTTAAATGAATATCCACAAGGTGGCAGCACTATCGATTTTACCATGACGTCGACTTTGTTGACACATGTTTACATGCAGTCAGCAGCTTGTCAGTGTGGCTTGCATGTCAGATTGTGACAGAATTGTGTGATTATATGTAAAAGAAACTTGAAGCATGGTTCATTATGAAAGATGGACCCTCCCAGAGCTCAAAGAAGAGCTCAGGAGAAGAAAAGGAAGGGTCTCTGGAAGAAGGAGCTTGTTGAAAGATAGGCATACTTATTCTTGTGACCTGTCATCAGGTCATGATGACATTGATGTGTGTGTGCATGTGCATTTATGTAATGGGCACTGGTTTGTTAGACCTATTATTTACCAGATTACCTATTATTTACCAGACTACACTTCAATACATGTAAGGGGGGGGGGGGTTACGGGGGGGGGGGGGTATTGGGCTAGTCCAGGGAGACTCAGCAGAGGTCTGGGCAGGCTCACTGCTAGTATTGGGCCATGCACACTCAACCAGTACTGGCAGTAGTGATTCAGATTTCAGATTTTTTTTCTGATCAAGGAAATTTTATTTAACTATAAAAAGCATTTAAAAAGTTGACAAACTTGGATTTACAGTGCTGTCGTTACCGCCCCCTTTTGAAAATAGATGAGTGGCATGTGTTGAGTTGGGGCCGGGGTTCAACAATTAACTGTTTTGGGAGAGGGGGCATTGTTATTCCAGTGGGCTAAGAATTTAAGGGCCGACCAGATGATAGTTGAGGGGGCTATGGAATTTACCCCCAGTCCAGAACATTTTTTTTTTTTTTGTGCGAAGCGTGGACGAACAATTTTTTTCGCATGCGGACGAGCAACAAACTCCTAAAAATTTATCGCAATTTTAACTGTGCAGTACCCTAACTACAGGTGGAAACAAACTTTTCTTTGTGCGCTGAACAAACTTTTTTTTTCACTGTCAAGCGGGGAATTTTTTTTTTTCACCAAAAGGATCAACATCATCTGGTCGGCCTCTAATGGAAATTTTGATAATGCCTGCCCTACCGGTACAAGTGTGTATAGTTTCATGTTGCAATGATTCAAATTTCAAGTTTCAAGTTTTTTATTGGCTCAGGTCACAACAGCGATAAAGAGTACAAAAACAACTGCTAATACCGTAATACAAAAAGTAACGCCACACACAAGTGATTCTTAGCTCTGCGGACCCGCCGACACAATTTAATTGAATAGATTTCCTGCCGATAGAAAAAAAAAATTTTTGACATTAAAATTTTGTTTTTCACCATTTTTTTTGTTCCACCGACCGACCTAGAGAAAATGCCTTGAGAGGATCCGAGAAGCTAAAGATCAATTATATGTGGCGTAACAAAAAAAAAAACAAAATAAGAAAAATCTATTAGTATCAAACAATTGACATTTATAAATACACAGCATTTAAAGCACTGGGAGGTAAACAACCAGTGCTGGCACACCTGGAATTATTTATTTGACAACTATTTTGTCAGGTGACAATAATTCGATTTTCGTGGGGCGTGTTACGTCTTTTAATATTTTTCTAGATTTATCAAACGACACTCTGAAAGGGTGTATATAGAGGCGCCGCTGGATGGTAGGGGAGAGCCTCCGGGAGACAAGGGGACGTTGGACTTCAGGGCACGTTGGACCATCGCCAATATCTTTTTTATAAAACATGCGCAGTTATAAATACAAATCCCCGATGAAGAAACCTTTAGTGGTATGCCTTTTGACCAAAATATTTCATGAGCATTGAAGGAAAAGTGTGAGTTCTATTTCAGGTTGTCTGATTTCCTGCGTAAAAAGTGACTTTTTCCCATGAATAGAGCACCTAAGTCATTCCTGTACAATATGAGGGTAAAATCAATTCAGTTGGCTAATATGCCAACCTTTCTAAACAAGATTTATTGAAATTATCTGGGTATATCTTCCGATGCAATCATTCTGCAATGACACACGTGTGTGTTGTGATGTGTGAGAATAAAATGTGGTGTTTGCTCACTTTCTTCTACTTTCCTGGACTTTCATTCCGTGGTCCAACCTGCTCCACATGGCGGTCCAACCTGCCCCGGTTCCCAGGGCTAGGTCCGGGGCACGTTGGACGGCAAAAACATTTTTTTTCAAACTTATTTTTCTCCATAACTATGGATGGTATATCAACTTGATTTGGCATAAGGGTAGACAGTGTAGATGTTCAGAAATCAGTCAGTAAAGAGATTTTTCAAATATTTAGGGACCGTTCAGAATTTATGACTGGGGGGGGGGTGGGAGTTTTGGCCGAGGGGGTACTAACTTTTCACACATGTTTCAAGGGGGGGTATTAATTTTTGACAACACTTCCAAGGGGGGGGGTAAGAAATTTTAACAGAGAAAAAATGTTAAAAAACACGCGCAAAAGTCCGCGAAAATGACGCGAATCTGTATGCGCGATCGTGTATAACAGTATATATGTGTGTATTGCTTTGTATGTCGAGGGGGGGTACTAAAAATATGCGTGAAACCTAAGGGTGGGGTACTAAAAATCCGCATGAAACTCAAGGGGGGGTATCAATTTTTGACGGGAAGTTCCAGCAAAACTCCCACCCCCCCAGTCATAAATTCTGAACGGTCCCTTAGAGAACTTTCTGATTGAGAGTCGGAAAATAAAAAAGCGGACCAACGTTCCCCGGTCTCCCCTATTGGTTTTTTTGCCTTTTTGGATTAAAATGGTAATGGTTGATTGACAATTCCGATTAATTTGGTTTTGGTTTTTGCAACTCCAACATGTTTGGTATCATTAGAATCGGCTTGAAAAGAGGATTAAAATGGTTTTCAAAGCTAAAGGTTAAATTGGTCACCAAAATTTTTACTGTAGGATTAGAATGGTTTGTGGTTTTGGTGTAGGTTTCCGGAATGGTTCCGGTTTTCAGAATTGCCGTTGCTTTTTTAGAAATATTGTCATTGACGGTAGATCTGGTTTGAATTTATTTTACCCAACTTTAATCTCAGAACACAAAAATATCTAAAGAAAGTAGGCATTCTGACGTCAACACTCAGTTTGTGCATAGTGTAACGTATCTTGTCTTTAATCTGCAACTATTGGACGCTCATAAATAATTATATATTTTTTTAGAATCTGCAAGTGTTAGCCCTTGATGATAGATTTGGTTTGAAATTTTTTTCCTCAAACTTTAGAGTAGGCTTTAAACCTTCGATCCTAAAAATATGTCAAAATCGGCCTTTTGGGTTAGTAACTCAGTTTGTGCATGTCAATAACAATTTTTGCTTCTTTATTGTCATTGATGGTAGACTTGGTTGAATTTATCAACTCTAATCTCTGAACAAAAGAATACCTAAAAAAAATAGGGATTCTGACGTCATAACTCAGTTTGTGAATGGTGTAACGTGTCTCATCATAAATCACCAACTACTAGACACTCATAAATAATTTTTACATTTTTACAATAAACAAGAATATTCCTTAATTTAATGAAAGATTTGGTTTGAAATTGTTTTATCAAACTTTACAGCAGATTTTAAAAGCTCTGAATACAAGAACGTCTCAAAAAAGTAGAAAATTGGCCTTTTTGCGTCACAATTTAGTTTGTGCATGTTGAAATGTATCTCGTCACATATTGGCAACCATTGGACTCTCAAAAATAATTTTTACCTACTTTGAATCTGCAAGTATAGTGCTTGATGATAGGTTTGGTTTTATATTTTATTTGCAAACTTCATAGCAGACTTTTAACCCCTGCAAACAAGAATGTCGCAAAAAACCCCCAAAAATCGTATTTTCGGGGGACTTAATGCTTAATCTAAAAAAAACTTATTGAGTTAGGAGCATGAAATGTTCCTTTACAATTGTCCTGTAATATAGGTATCTTTTGACATCAAAACCATCTTTCTAACTCTAACCATTCGAGAGCAGTGCTTTTTCCCAAAAGTAAAAAAAAGAAGCTAAATTAAGTTCACTCGCTGAATGCACGGAAAAATTTATAGAAACAACAAGTTTGATTAGTCTAGTAGTTGGGTAATATTATTTCCTCAATGTTGCTTTTTAAATTTTGCAATTGGGATGAATATTAAAGTCTACAGGTCCATTTTTGTCATGAAAATCATGCAGCTGCATGCTTTTCTGGACTACACAGCTGGTAAAATTGATAGTGCTGCCACCTGGTGGGATAGCTGTTTAGTGTGGTTCCTCATTACAATGCTAAAACATAGCAAATTATTACTTCATTTTTGGACTACAAAAAGGCTTGTAACTTCTTTAATAATTGACATAATAAGGTGGTTCTGGTAGCTACTTTTCTTTTATTGAAGTGTCTGTCACATAAAAATAGTTTCAATGTGAAATTCCAGATTTAAAATTTTTTGCAACATACCTACACCATGGATGTCATGAGCAACACCATGGATGTCATGAGCAACACCATGGATGTCATGAGCAACATCATGGATGTCATGAGCAACCTTACGGATGTCAAGTAACAACACTTGTTGTCATAAGTAACATTATGAACAACATGACAATGTTATTGATGTGAAGTAACATCTTGGTTATCATAAGTAACATCAAGGACATCAGAAGTTATGTCATGGTGTCATGAGCAACATCATGGATGTCATGAGCAACATCATATGCATGTCACGAGCAACATCATGGATGTCATGAGCAACATCATGGATGTCATGAGCAACACCATGGATGTCATGAGCAACCTTACGGATGTCAAGTAACATCATTTGTTGTCATAAGTAACATTATGGACAACATGAGCAATGTTATTGATGTCATGGTCAACATCATGGATGTCATGAGCAAACTCATAGATGTAAGTAACGTCAAGTAAAACATCATGAGCAATGTTATTGACATCTTGAAGAAAGTCATGATAGCTGATGATGTACCTGATGGTTGTCATGACTAATTACCAAGTTCGAGGGCATGGAATTTTGTTTAAAATTTTATAAATTGGATTTTAAGGAAGACAAAAAATTATTATGTTACTTTATAACTTTAGAAGCCAATAAGTGATCTACATAAAGCCAATAACAGTGCACAACATTTTCGTGCAAGGTGTAATAAATAAGGATAGATAGCTAGACAGGTAGATAGGTAGGTAGATTGATAGATATACCTGATATATATATA